>JAKSZT010053883.1:58824548-58988546 GCA_026826555.1 Tolypeutes matacus | reverse complement strand
TATTTAATAAATATTTATTTATTTAGTAAAGATTTATTTATTTATTTATTAGTAGCCAAACCAATCTCAACTGACCAATCTATAATTGGCAATAAGAAACCTTCAGAGTTAGTGACTAGACTTTAAGGGGAGACCTATTTACCCCTTTAGCACCCTGGGAGATAATTTAAACTGTGCGGAGAAGCTCCCAGAAGTGCTGGTTGTCTCTCATACTCTCTCCCTTCTTCATCCTGAAGCCTGCTGACCCAGACCTGAATCTTCAATCGGCAGTTGCTGACTGCTTTGCATAGTTCACTGCCAATAAGTCTTTTCCATATCACCATACACAATTATCTGACCTTTCCTACCACTCTGCCAATGGTCTGGCTCACCTGATAATAAAAATAGTTACCTAATGACAGGTCAGCTGTGACAATTATATTGCTGCTACTACTCTACACACATTGTTTTAATCAAAATAAAAACCAAAAAAACTATGCAACAGAAAGGTGTTTGATGCAGGATATAAAGTTCCTGGGATTTGTGTCCAAAATCTGTGGCAGCATGTATTCTCCATACCCATAACTGTTAAAATCCCAAAGGATTCCATTATTTTTTTAATGGCATGCAATAGAAAATAACAACATCAATGAATGTGATTGATGCAAGAGAACATTTTGAAACCAAATGTCATTTTCTTCCTAAAATACAGAAGGAATAGGAAAAACAAAGAACTTCAAAAGTTTATGAATTAAAAAAAAAAAAAAAAAAAAAAAAAGTTTATGAATAGTGGCAATTAGGCTGAAATGACCTGTTAATTCTCCATGCGAAAGCATGAAATCATTTTCATTTAAAATACCTTTTATATTTAGTTATTGTTACACTTTAAACTTGGGTCTTCTTGTTCCTTTGTGAGGAAGGCGGAGCTGAACAAATTATATCAGTGTGTGAAAATATCAATAATATTGGATTATATCAGTGTGTGAAAATATCAATAATATTGGATTTTGCTAATTGAAACAACACTTCTTTCTCGCTATAGCTATCAGGATTTGAAATAACTTCCTTTTAAATTCTGTGTAAATAATGGTCCACAGCTCTGGAACTGAAGAGTTGCACTTGCAGTGCCTCTACGGGTCAGCATAACTTGAAGAAGAGCAAGCACATCAAATAATGAAAAGCAAAGGCTTTGTAGGATCTGCCAATGGTGGAGGTGAGGGAGGAATAAGGTGTGCAAGGCAACTGTGTAAGTTTCCACTGTAAGTGAGGACAACAAGGAGGAGTTGGAGAAGCAGAATTTATGGCCCATCCACCTAATATTTAGGTTTGTGTTTAATAGGAATTCTTGCATCCAAATCATTTAATAATATCTGGCCTATCATATAAACTCCATTGAAAGACAGTATTTTCACGAGTCCTTCATATATGCCGAAAGACTTTTTTAAGGTCTCTTTTGGCACTTTGGATTTAACACCACTAAGATGCTAGAATTAAGTACTCACAAACTGGTTCTCCCGAATGTAATGGTTTTTCAATTCGAACTTCTCTTAGCAACTAAGTGGTGGGTTTTATTTTTTTTACCTATTAACCATTTTATACTATCCCTGCAGAAGCACGGTGATTATAATTTGGGGGAACTCGTTAATGAAATTCACTGCTGCTTCTTATTCACTGCATGGTTATCAATCTCAGAAACATTTGAAGGCTGAAATATATGGAGAGGTAATTAATGGCACAGGTTGCTTTTACTTCCTAGTATATTTCCCTGTGCCTCTAGATAATACTCCTGGGGAACACAGCTGAAAAATAATTGTCTGCCTCAGTCGATGACTACCAAGCAGTGAGAATTTAACAGTGTTGGCAATCATTTATGCTACAGGAAAAAGAGCATTGTATTTTCCCCTTCCTTTAAAAGGGAAAGGAAGAAACTGCACTGGGGCAATTCAGTAACAGTCTTTGGGCATAAGAAAAGAAATCATTTCCTATTCCTTGCAAACTCTGATTTACAAAAGAACACTGGAAACTAAAAGCCTTGTTGATTTATCATGTGAAGCAAAGAGTAATTTTCTCCCCTTGTTATGCTTTCATATAATCATGCTCTCTGCCTGTATGGGTGGCATTGAAGAATTTCTGAATAAAAATAATAATTTCCTGCTTTCAACCTTCATAATTCACACCAGCAAGCACCCTGCTGGGTGGTGATGCCTGCTGCCAGTGACGCTCAATCTTTTTTGCATGCCACTTATCTGCCTTGTGCAGCTGCATGTTTCATTGATCGCAATACCTGCAGGATAATGCGCCCGTAGGCATTCTTCAGCAGATTAACCACATCCGCATGAGACAGCCCATCCAAAGGTTGCCCATTAATGCTGACAATCCGATCTCCAACCTGGAAGTACAAAAGTGGTAGAAAATCACTATCATTAAGAAAAATTAAATTTGAGAAGATTGCTTAAAATTCTTTGTAAGCCATATTTCCCATTTGTGGCTATTGTGAGGATTCTCTGTTTCAATTTTGTATGTATGTTCAAGAAGCATGAGGAATTTTTATGGCTTTCCCCAAATACAGACCAATCAGAGAAATAAGAAGGGGGTTAGATTTGATTATTAAAAGGCACGGTAGGCCCCTTTTGTATTTTGGTAATGATGGTGTTTCAGACATCCATTCGCCAGTAATAGCGGGGTGCACAAATTAACTGTTCAATAAAGCTCTAATAAGGAAGCCAAATAATTTCTGTTTTATTTTTCTACCTAAATTAAGATTAAGGAGCAATAGAAAAAAAAAATCACTAAAATGTTGACTTTTTTCATTGAGGGAAGACTGTCAGTTGAAAATCAATTTTAGGTGGAATGAGGTACTAAAAAGGGCATGGGAAGTTTTGCAAATGAACTGCAATTTCTTTCACTGCAAAGCTTTGATACAAACAATAATATTTTTATATGCCCAGGGACCTAATGAATTTCAGGTATAAACTTTCTCTAATGCATTTTTCCCTCAGCGTGGGTCTCTGATGGCTATTGGAATTCCAACTTTAAACGAGTTGCCCATGGCTGCAACTTCCTCCCCAACCCACCACATGCTGTTAGCACTTCAACTATTCCCTTCTTGTTTACTTTAAGCTTCTGTGTACGTGCTGCCACTCCACTGGCCTGAATCATGGCAATAAATATAGGGATATCTCCTAAAGGACTTCCTTTTCCTCCAGCAATACTGATTCCAAGGGCATCACTGAGCTCCTAAAAAAGAAGGAAAACAATGCTTATATATTTAATAAAGAGCTATGGCCTGATTGTCTGTCCCCAGACAGCTATTGAACAAAATTCTTTCTGTGACACAGGAGGCCAGGATAACATAGGAGTTAAGTGCAGGGCCTTTGGAGTTAGAAAGATCTGTGTTTCAGCTCTAGTATTTAATTAGCTGTGGGGTCCTGGGGAAATTTCTTAACCTCTTGGAGCCTCTGTCTCTATGTATAAAATAGGAAGAATACACCTACCTCTCTATTTTGGTTTGAGGATTAAATGAGATGATATAGCACAGTCCTGGCATATAGAATAGGCTCAATAAATGGCAACAGTAGGAGTAAAAATATCCTATGCTACTGCTCGGTTTAGTGGCCAATTTTGATGTAGACTTGGCAAGTTCATACTCATATGGTGTTTATGATTAAACTGCCACACATCATGCTCTTCTGAGTGTGAACAAACACACTTGGTTCTAAAGAGCTCCATGGCTGAGTTATGACAAAGGATGTTAGAGGACACCCACTATAGTGAAACAGGATGGAGAGAGAAGCAAAATGCGACTGAAAATGTTCCCTAAGATTTTTATGTGAGACAACTGAGTTCACTCAGACCCTGGTGAAGAGACCCTGGCTCTAGTCCAGGTTTATCCTACATTTATATCATAGGGTTAATATTTTAAAAATCATCAAAATAAAACAGAGGACAGGTTCCAGTTCCAGCGTGGTGGCATAAATACATTAAGGCCCGTTTCTCTTGCTGAGTACAATTAAGAATTCTTGTTAAACAAAACAAAATAAAACAAAACAACCTGAGGCCTCCCAAAAGTAAAGAAACACAAACAAATCATAGTAGAGAATCAAAATTTGGAGAAATGACTGCAGAGGGCATATTTTCCAGTTTTCTTTTTTTTCTGGCAGCTTTGTTATGGCGGTGAGTCCCAGTTAAGGAGCTGCAAATGTAGTGGTCCAATTGGCTAAAAGTCTGATAGAAATGCCATCTTTATGGTCAGAGGAACCAGGAAAAAGATAGTAAAGGGAGAAAACCAGAGTGGAGAGAGCTGGAGAAGGGGATCGTCTAATTCTGTATATGAATCCACAGAATTCTCAGGCTCATTTCTAAGCTATGCATCTGGGAACAGACCCATACCAGCATAGCAAAGGCTTAAAGAATTGAACTGAGTTTTGAACTACCATCTACAAAAGGTGAGACAGAACTTGCAGTCTGAGTTGATTGCCTGCTAAAACAAAACCATCAACATTCTTCAGTCACACAACATAACATTCATAGGGTCCAGGATAAAATCTTAAATAACTTGACCTACAAAGAACCAGAAAAATGTGACTGATTTCCCTCTTAGGTTCTTTAAAATTTGTAGGACTGCTGAAAGCAAAATTTTGAACAGTGATGGTGGGGTGCTCAATTTTTATAGATGTAAACATCTGACAACTGTGACTTAAATGTCAGCAGCATGCTTGTGGTAAAGGGATCTATATGGCTGCAAGGCTTCTACAGTTTAAATTGATTTAACTTTTAAATATATATGTGGCTTAGTGTGCTTCAATTGTACCTCAATAAAGTTGAGAAAAGGAAAAAAAGCAACAAAATGACAACAAAAGCCCTCTGTGAAAGGACTTTAAATGCTTGTGTCACGTAAGTATGAGGAGTTATTCTTTATTATTTCTATTATTATTAGTGTTGCCAGGTCATGCCCATAACACTGAACAATGGCAAAGCTGACCTTTATGGTCACAGGAACTTATATCCTGTTTTCCTAAGTATTTGTGTCTAGTTATACTTTCTGAATGCATCAAAGTCAACTTCTGAGTGTAAAATGGCAAGATGAAGTTTCTGGGTGCCCATGTGTGGAAGTATAGGGTTAGTAGAAACAGGGCTGTATTATACAAACTGTAAAAACAAGTGGCTGAAAATGACTAAGGAAATAGCAACTAACATTATTTTCTAAATCTTAGAATGAATGAGGGGATATTTATGGAATAATTTGGCTTTGTGCAAATCCATTATGATGTTTCCTTAATTTATCCATAATTTATCTGTAATTAAGTAGATTGTTGGCACATTTAACTTTCTCATCATAGGAAGACCCGTGTTGCCACTCTGGTGGAAAGACATTGGGAACAAATAAGGCTGAATTTAGTTACAGCTGTAGCCAGTAAGAATAGATACCATTTCCTGGGCATTCACGATGGATTTGGTACTATGCTAAGCACATTATATGCATTATCTTATTTAAGCCATACAACAACACTTATCTTGTCAGGAAAGTAGTCTTATTACCTCTGTTGTAAAGATGAGAAAATTGAGGTTAAATAAATTGCCAAAGGCCATAGACCTAATAAATGGTGGAGCTGCATTCAAATGCAGGTATGATTGGCTCCAGGGAACTAAGTGCAGTTGAACTGTGATTACAACTTCATAATTTTTTACTACTTCTTAAATACCTTATTTAAGTGATCAAAATAGAAGTTGTCTTTATATTCTGGATATCACGCAGGAGTTTAAAAAATAAGGGCTTGACAAATTTATGAACTAAAACACATCTTACACAATTTTCTCAGCATGGCAATTTGGCAATATGTATACAAGCCTTTAACAATAAGCTATGATCCAACAATGTCATGTTTATGAATGAATCCTGGGGAAATCATCCATAAGAAGGGCAAAAATTAAAGTACAAAGACGTTTTGTCTTTGCGAAAATTGCAAAAACTGAGAAAAATGCTATTTGTTCAATAAGATGAAGCTGGTTAAGAAAATCTAGCACCTTCATATGATGGAGCACTATGCAACCAATAAAAATCATGCTCTATAATGTCAAAAATATTTATCAGCATGGCTAAAAGTTCATAAGGCACAGTGAAAAAGACAAGTTATAAGAGTAGGTTCAATTTGATACCGTGTTTTGTTTTACAAAATTTAAACATCTACACATGCAGAAAACATAGTGGATGGGCAATACAACAAAAAGTTGTACTGTATTTTACAGTTTATATTGCATAGACCATATATTTTACTTTAGAAATTTGGAACCACACACAATCCAAAAATTTTATTAAAGGGAGAATGTACATTTTATGGAAAAACAACACAAACCAGAAAAAAATTAGCAAAATAATAGACTTACCCTGATTATCTCAACTGTCCTTGGTCCTATATCTGTGCACATAAATAAAGCAACACAATTAACTTTTTTCAAATTAAGAGATAATATATGTAGGATATAACATTGTTCTGTGAAAGTGGTAACATTTTCTAGGTTTTTCAAGAGAGAACACTAAAGTAAGCAGGAATTATACCCTTTCTCAATGTCCAAACTGGCAGCCATTGATCAGGGATTATGTCTCCTATTACAAAGAAGTCCTTTCTGTTTGAGATAGATGTGGCCATAATCATTCAGCCTGACAAAAGCTGATGAACTGCAACAGCTGCTGCCTGGAAAATGGTGATCAAATGGCTTGAAGGGTGAGCCATTTGTGTTTCATTGTACATTTTTCTGCCTTAATCAAAGATAAGCTTCTACCCAATGAAAGACTCAAAAAGACGCCTCACCCTGCCCCACTCCCAATGGTATATGCACTTCTGATCTGTCTCCAGAGACCTGTAATTTATTAATTTTCTCTTTGTGAATGGTTTTACTTTATGAAGCACTTTGGATTTCTGCTTCTCTCTTTTTCATGTGTATTTGTATAAAGTTAAATGCACATTCCAAAAATGAATCTCTATGGCTTATCTTCCTTTAGAACAGGCTCTTCAGAAAGAATGGGACTATGTGGCCAGGTCAAAAGATTTAAAAATATCTGGATTGAAGGTGAAAGGGTTGCTTTTGAAATCACTAATACTTTCAACAGTAGGTAACAGGATGGTTTTGTCAGGGCTATATCCAAGTAATACCTGGGTTTTTGGGGGAAGAATCCGAAGCTCTTTTCGTGCCAACCAGGTTTTGCAGGCTGGTTATAACAGGCGCAAGGGAAGGATGAAAGCTGCTATGTGTGCTATGCTGACTCCCCTGAAAAGGAAATCCAGTGGTCAGTTATGCTGAAACATAGACTTGGTCTTAAAAAGTTCATACATAATTTTAATCACTGAAATAGTCATAACCATGTAATAGAAAATCTGAAGAGGCCAAAAAGTCAACAAAAATCCCCCATATTCTCTTACCACCCTAACACAATCCCATTTGACATTTTCTCCATTGTATTCTCCATCCGCTCTCCTCCTTATATATGCTTTTATACATGGTTTCAATTATAGGGTAAAAAACACCTTCTTCCCCCACCCTTTTCTTGCTCCACATGAAATAAAAAACATTTTCCTAGATTGCTATAGTCTTTATATATGATCAGGTAATGGATATTGTGAGTCATTCAGGGCTACAGTTAACATTTATTACCTGATTACTGAAATTACATTATATATTTTACTAAAACAAGTATAGGAAAACCTTGATTAATGGCAACTCAACCAATTGGACCCTCAGTTATAGGAGAAAGGAGCAAATATCAAGGGAAAAAGCCATGTTTCAAGAAATTTTTTTCTCAAAGATTTTTCTCAAATAACTCACTCTAATCTGCTATACTGCCATTATTTATCCTTTTATTCATTTAAATAAATACTTAGAGATCTACAATATGCAGTCATTTTATGGCTAGTGACTAATGAACAAAAATTATATACATGGCAAAGACCCTTTCTAATACAGAAAACAATATCACCAATAATGAATAATTTTTTTCTACCAAATTATCAAGGCTATGCCTAACTGATTCATACATTTTGAGCTAAGATCACAATTATAAGTTGCTATATTATAATTTGATCCATTTCCTTAACGTTATGATGCAAGTTGTTTACTATTTTAACACTTCTTAAATATGAAAAATTTCAAACATATAGAAAAGCTGAAAGAATTATACAGCTGACACCCATATAAACACCACCTGGATTCCACAATTAATATTTTGCTATATTTTCTTTATCACATATCCACCCATTTATCTACTCCTCAATTCATCTTATTTAAAATTCATTTCCATGTAAGTTGCAGACAGCATAGTTCACAATGAATATATACATTTAAATTAGGTTTAAAGAAACTAAATCAATGATGGGACAACAGAGGACTGTCAACATAATGCCTAAAACTCTCAGGAAAAATGTTTTTAATATAGCCTTTAAAAATATGATCTTTGCACGGCTGTGTTTCCTCAGTTACCTGAGGAAAGGTTTCTCAAGTATGATTTATAATACATACTTCCTCTCTGCAGAGTAGCAATATTCCTTCCTGATTAATGGGAAAAGCCATTTAAACAAAAAACAGGCTTGGTGGCCCCAAGGCTAGAAGTTTTCACTTAATAAACCTGCTTGCTAGAGGCCAAGCCAATTGGTTATAATTCTCCTCAGTCCTCAAAAGACGGCACCTATCCTCTTATCTTATAATTGCCTAGAAGGTCATTTATGTAGCTAGGGGGTCTTGACCACTTTAAATAGTTCTGGATTTGAAAATGTTTGGGAATGGGATCATCTTTTTCTCCATCTTGTCTTCAACTCAGGGTGATGGCATATACTTCCTTTTCACAGTCAGCTTTTAATCCTCTTCCAATTGGCCAATGATCAGTGCAAATTCTCATAGCCATAATTATAAAAACAAGGAGAAGATTAAAAATATTTACTTTTTCTTTTAAAATTAAATTCAACTTCTACCCTGTGAAATAAAAATTTTGTGCAAGGTTTGGGATAAGTATTTGACACTTTTGTCCCAGGCTCCAAAATATGACAGTTCACAGTCATAACCAGATAAAATGTTAACATTGATTTCTTTGACATTTAATGATATAGCTTCTAAATGTGTGAGCTCTGTATTTAACCTGAGTGTGAAGATTTATCAATCACTAAGACATTCATATACGGAACAGAAATCCAGCCCTAATCACCACCTCACCTGTCAGCCCCAACTTTCTTTATCATACACAAGTTCCTTTTACCTCTTTAAGCCTATGCATATCCTATTCCCCCCATGTGGAATGCCTTCTTTCTCTTCCATCTTTCAAACTCCTTTGGGAGAGAGACCCAGTGGAACCTTCTCTGTGATTCCCTCTGTCATGGAGAATAATTATGGTACAGTCTGTGTTCTAATCTCCTGTGTACAATGAGGCTTTAATGAAATCATTCAATGACTATGAATCCTCCATTAAGAAAGAAGCCTGAGACTGCTATGGCTGAGACAAAGCTTTGCACCTCAAGTTTCCATCGTTGAAAAGAGTCTGGTCAGAATCATCACTAATCACTCACTCCTGGAACCCCACTGCAGCACTGCGTCTTAGTATGTATGATATTTGCTGCCCATTAGGAAAGCCAGAAATGAAAAGGAAAAAAAAAGTTCTAAAATTTAACATAGTGCTTATTGGATTTGGCCACTTTGGGAACTCTCTAAGAAAGCCAGCTTGTCTGTCCTAGCATGGTGACCCTATCTGAACTGTGATATTTTATCCCATCCATTTTCTGACACAAGTAGGCAAAGGAGGCAGTCAGCTGCATTTCAGAGTCACCTATGGGCTAACCACAAGATCAGAGCATCTCCTTCTGAACCAAGGCCTCAGACAGGCTTTGAATCTAAGGCAACCAAAGAGGGGACCAAAAGTCATGCTTTTAACCTCAAAACAAAGGCCACAGAAGGGATTAGGGGGTCACATGCAAGTTTCTACATGTTAATTATGTATCCAATAGGACTAAATATATAGTCTACTATCTTGATTTTTGTCAGACATTACAATAAAAAAAAGAAAATATAGAGAAATATCCTTCTGTATTAAAAAAAAAAAAAAAAAAAAAAAGTGGCAGTTACATCAGCCTTGCAAATAAACATAAGATGTTTGCTAACCCACAAAATATCACCCACTAAGGCCTCCCTCCCAAAGGAGAAACCCCACATTCTTTGCTCTCCTAGGAATATACCATTAATTGCCCTCAGCATGTATGAGTGGCTATTCACAAGTTAACTTTATAGCAATATTTAATTGAATGAATAGAACAATGTTGTGCTAATGAGGGTCAAATTGCCACCAGATGTTGCTTCTTTTTTTTTTTTTTAAATAAACCCAGCTGTGTACATGCATGCATAGGCAATGCAGAACTAATAGTGGGGAAGAAAAGTGAGTCTAAGAAAATATTTGCAAGCAATAAAGGGGAGAAAAATCTGGGGATTAATGAATTTTCCTCCTACCTTTCATTTTTATTCCAAACACATAAATATATACCAAACTTGATGTTATGAAAATGCTATATATTAGATATTTCCAAACAATCATTTATGAAATGGGTTCCTTTCTCCAAGTGGAAGCAGGAGAGAGAGTTAGTCTGATTGGAGGCCATCACCAACCTCACTGTTCTGTGATGTCTTCCTTGAGGAGGGCCAGGACCCAGCTTGGAGTCTTCCAATCTCTAGCTGCACAAGCCCCTGAGCACACTTGGGAAGGTAAGAAAAGATCAGAAATGAAAAGTGGTAACATTGGGTTGTAAAGCGTCACTGCACAGCCTCCACTCATCTCTGCAGTCAAGAACTGTGAATGGGTGATGAAAGCAACAGGCAAAAAGGAAATTGGTAATCAAAAAAAATCAAACAAAATAAAAATTAAAAACACAACAGTGTTCATCTCTTGATTTCTTAAACTTGCTGATAGCAAGGATCCAAAATAATTAGATTTTAATTCACCTCTTTTCTCTTCTTCCTACTGGTAAAAGTCTTTATGAACAATGGAATAATTAGGAAAAAGTGGTGAAAAGGGGGGAAAAAGTTGACTATGTTGGCAAATCAGGATTTAAAAATAAACAAAATTCATTTGTCTTCACAAAAGCTTCCATGGCTACTTGTGAAATACAGAATAAAATGCACCTAGTTACAGTTGATTGGAAATTTATAAGAATTTTTATTAACCAGTTTCTTCCATGGGAAGTAGGATCCATGTGGCAGGGACACTTGGAAGTGAATTTTGAACTTTAACATTTCTACAACTGTAGTGAGATACTTCTCGGATGGTAGAAAAACCACTCAAGCAGAGAGCAATGTGAACTTGGGCAGGTCATTCCACTTTTCAATCCTCATTTAGGAATTGGAGGAATTGGTCTAGATTATTTTTAACATTCCTTTGAATGATAAAAGCTGGATTTGATGAATTCACAACACTAAACTCCCTGATATAGCCCTAGAAGCAGGAGGATGAATTTTGAGATTCCAGGAGAGTCTACCCCATCAAGTGCCTTTAGAGGCTAATTGTGTACACTTGGAATTCTCACAATTATGAAAAACTAGTTTAGAAATCCCAAAGCAGGATTCTCTTCAATGCTCTTGGTCACTATATCAGAGCTTTCTTTTAAAGCTATTCCTGATTTTTCTGTTGTTGTTGAAATTAATCAGAGGTTAGACTTCTAGTAAAAACTAGAGTTAGCATAATATCCAACCTATTCATAATCAAACTAGATTAGAACAATTCCCACTGGACTTCAATTGTGCCAGTCAGGCAGAAAGCAGCCTAAGACTCACCTTGAGGATAGTGGCCACTGTCTCCTGGGAGGCATTTCTCAGGTCCTCTCCATTCACGGATAAGATTTGATCTCCCTGAATCAATCTCCCATCAAGGTCTGCTGCTCCACCTTTCACGATGTCAGAAATAAACACTCCACTTCCATTTCTGTTAATAGTATAAAGCAGTGTGGTATTGGCACAACCTAACATTTCTCTATGAAATCTGAGGTTACTAACATTCTATACAGATTCACTAAATCCTAATTCTTGGAAGGAAGGGCCCTACAAAGCCATCTAATCCAATAACTTCTCAAATTATAAACTTCTGAATACTCACCTTTTAAATGGTTTATGCTGTCTATTGTAATATTCATTTTTTAAAAAGATTTATTTTTCTTCCTCCTCCCCCCATCGTTGTTTGCATTCGCTCTCTGCTTTCTGTGTCTGTTCGCTGTGTGCTTGTCTTCTTTTTTAGGAGGCACCGGGAACTGAACCCAGGACCTCCCATGTGGGAGGAAGGTGCCCAATGACTTGAGCCACCTCTGCTCCCTAATATTCATTTTTATTGGCCTAAGGGTATAATTTCTAAAAGATGATAATTTTCAGGAAGTGAAATAAAAATCCACTTTAAAAAGGGGAATGGAGGTACTCTTAAAATGTAGGTGCTCTCTCCCTCCTTTCCTTCCTTTATTGTTTTTTTTTTTTTTTTTTACCGGGAGGTCCCAGGGATCGAACCCAGGTCCCTCTATGCCTTCATTGTTTTTAAAGTTTTAATTGTATTTATTTGATGAATTATTAGATTTATATGGCTCAAAATTCAAGAGGTTAAGGGTGTGACTTGAAAAATTTCCCTCTCACATCTGTTCCCTGGTTCCCAAGTAGTCTTGGAGGCAACCAATGTTATTGTCTCTTGGGTCTGTCCAGGTGACAGTCTGTGTATATACAAGGAAATGTATGTGTGTATAGTGTATCCATGTGAGTGTGTGAATAGATACACACATACTCTCCTTTTTTCTTCCAGTTTTGTTTTCTTATACTTTTTTAAAACTTAATATACTTTTGGTGACCGGTTCTTACTAGTACTTGGCGCTTCCTTATTAGTGACTGCATAATATTCTATCAATGCTTCATAATTTCATTTATGGACATACAGGTTATTTCCATTTTTCAGCTATTGCAAGCAAAGCATAATGGATAGTATATCTGCAAGCATATCTTTAGAATGGAATTGCTGGTCAAAAAGAATTGTGAACTTTGAGAGCTATACATCTGATCCTTTACAATGGATTTTTTCCATGCGAAGGAATATAACGTTCTTTACAAATTCAAACTGAAATACTGATGTTGTATGAAGATTATTTCAAGATCTGTTCCGTTAGTTGCTCTGCATCCAGATGAGGGTTGATTTTGTTTAGAAATGTAAGAGTCTGAGCTTATTTGTTTTGTAATGCATTTTCAGAGTGATGGGTTTATGAGGCTGAAGTGAAAAATGAGATGATGACACATTGTTCTTGGCACAAAATCAGTGCTCAAAAATGGCAGCTAGTATTTTTATTTTAATAACAACTTGGACTGCTGGAAAAAACACTGGCTAGACATCAGAGGTCGCTGAGGACACACGAGACAATATTTATGAAACTAATCTGAATTCTTCCTAAGAGGATGGTCAATACAATTTAAGGCCATTTTGGGGAAATATGCAGCCTTGTTGGAATTAATGCACACAAGGTACCTAAAAACCAGTAAACTATGGAAGCTAAAACTACAGTTACAGGATATTACTTACCTCTCCAACTCACTGTGAGAAAAAACTTACTGATATTACTCTAGGTCAATCACTGTAACTCCCATCACCTGGGTAAGCAGCATCTCCTTCAACAGAGCACCCTAACCACTAGAATCGACTCCATTTATGGGGCAAGCTGTTACTTTTTAGATATTTTTCTTAGCAGAAAACTGTCATGAAGAACTTATGCTTGTCTCTCAACTATGTCTACTCAACTAGTTTTTTGTTTTTTTTTTTAACGGGAGGTCCCGGGGATCGAACCCGGGTCCCTCCATATGGGAGATGGACGCCCAACCATTTGCGCCACATCCGACCCCTCAACTAGTTTTAACATAGCATGAAAGGGCTATGGTGCTCCTTGACAGAGAACTTTTATTAACCCAGCATTGTCTCAATCTACCTCTTCTCTTGGTATTAGCTGTTTCTTGGGTATGAACCCCCGCAGGTCTCAGATGTAGGTGGTTGCAGGTTGGAAGAAACTTGCTGACTCTGTTCTCACTCCATAAGGGAATAAAATGCTCAACACTTGGAGTGGATTGGACTTGAAGTTCTATCTTGATGTGAATTTTGAATTTTATTTTTTACAAGACCTTTTTTAGAAATATGACCAATGTTGTTCAAACATTCATAAATATTTTAATTTTAGAACTCATATCTTTGGCTTACATTAGGTTTTGAGGTATCGGGGATGGGGATCAAACCTGGGACTTTAGGTTTTATCTTTCATTATTAATAGGTATTAGTCCCTCGAACCTGAAGGAAAAGAGCCAGTCCTGATTTGCATAGCTTTTTAAAAATTTTATTTTTTATTTTATTTTTTACCGTTTTCCGACGATGCTGAGCCCCAGTCCTCGGCCAGTCTTCTTCTGCAGATCCACAGGAAAAATCTCCAAGTTCTCCTCATCCCTGTAGTGTGCCTCGTCTCTATACACCACCAGCCGTACTTTCTGGGGGGTCTGCCTCAGGGCTGTGATGGCCTCTTCGTGGCTAGCGCTTCTCAGATCGATGCCATTCACCTGGAACAACGGGCACCCTGTGAGGGGCTGCTGGCAGCAGAGAATTCTCCCTGTTCTATCTGCATCTTGATCCAACTGGTGAAAAACCTCCAGAAATTTCCAGCTATTCCCAAAGTACACGGGTAGTGACTACTAGCAGCATTAGCGCCTTCAAATATAAAGAAGGTGACCAATGCTTACACTCCCACTGCCCCCCAAATAAGCACCAGGTGGGTTAGTTTTACGTAGCTGTGAATTTCACTATGGGATCAACATGAGAAAGGGAACAGGCACTAACTGGCTCATTTAATTGAGATCAAAAGAGAAATAAATATTGGTGTTTGTTCAGCATTTTTACATTCAGTTTGCTTATTCCTTGTTCCAGTCCACCCTGGGTTCCATGAGCAGGTCAAGCCCATATTCTCCACTCCTTCATCTGTACAATGAGGGGCTGGCCTAAGGCCTTTTCCAATTCTAACATTCTAAAGACTAAGGAACTGTGGCATAAATATCATTAGCAAAAAGGGAGAAAAGAATGAAATCTTGAAGAAGGTAACATTTAAAGTATTGTTTAAATTCTATGAGCCAATACAATGTTTAAACACCTCCTTTTCAAGCTACTTTTTCTTTTTTGGAATATATCTTGGTGGGTTTGTGTAATTCACGTGGATTAACTATACCCAGAATAAAAGAGGTTGGGAACATGGGTTTTGGATATAGATGGACTTCAGTATTAGTACTGATTCCAACTTACTGGCTATTTGAGTCATTGTGCAAATGACTTAAGCTAAGCTTCATCTGTGTCATCTACAAATTGGATATAATGATAGTAATCATACTACTACTACTTAGTGTTGTGAGGATTAAATTAAATAAACCCTGTAAAGTATTTGGCACAGGATCTGGCACACAGTTTTTCTCAATACAGGTTAGAAGTTGATATTTCAAAAGGAATTGAAGTATGTGTGTTCATCAATTGTAAAAAATGTACCACCCTAGTGAGGTATGTTGTTGATATGGGAAAGTGTGGGAGGGGGAGGGGTATATGGGAATCCCTTATATTTTTAATATAACAGTTATATAATCTAAAGCTACTCTAAAATTTTTTTTTAATTAAAAAAAAAAAAAAAAGGAATTGAATTAATTGGAGTCAGGGCATGAGCACTCAATTGTTACTTTAGGCCAATGAATACATTCTTGCTGTTTGAAAGGTAAAACAATGTCTCTAGAAAATGCGGTCTGAGCCAATTATTTTCCTGTATTCCAGTAGATGGCACACAAGACCACTTCTGTTACCCAATTAAAAACAAAGTTACCTCCATGGATTGAAGGTGAATTTTGTAAACTTCTAAATACTTTTTAAAAGGCCCTAACAATTATACTTTTTAAATGAAAAGCATTGTCATTAAACTCCAACATTACAAAAGCATTTTCTATTGAATTTTAGCATCAAGATGTCTATTCAAATCAATGTAATCTGTTCCAAGTTCACAGTTTTCATTTGCTTCTCTGCTGATGAGAGACACCACTAAATGTGCTGATAATCATGAGGGAAATATCACTGTGTGGCTAGAATATCGTGGAATGATGTATTAACTTCAGTGCCTAATAGAAGCACTGTATGCATTATTTAGAATATTGCTTATAGAGGGCAGAGGAGGTAATAGCAGAGCTCCCTATTTGAAAAGAAGGCCACAGGAAGCCCTAGCTGTCTATGGGAGCGTATCACATTTCTCAGGTAAGAGGCATGGGGAAGTGGGGGAACCACTGCTTTAGAAGGAAAGAATAACCAAGTTAGGGCAGCAGTTTCTCAAGGAAAACCAGGCATTAACTCTATTAACTCTTTCTGCTCTTGCTTGCACCAATGAATAGGGGGCTAATGGGAGTAGAGGAAAGGTAACAAGAGGGACCAACTCTAAAAGGAGAATCAGAAAGACCATAATCCATACCAACCATAGAATCCTAAACCTTGCTATGTTAAAAAAAGTATTTGACTATATTTTTGGAAGTAAACTCTTACTTATCCTAATTTTTAACATGAGGGTGGTATTTAATGCAATAGGAAGGTAAAATGCAGAGGACTCGCATGAGTGGTAAGGCCATTATTTGGAGAAGCACTGATGTGAGTTGCCTTGTTTCATGATCTCAAAATGTTTCACTAAAGCTGGCCTGCTTTCTTCTAAAGCAACATTCCAGCCACAGGCTGATAATTCAGCTATGCACGTTGGCCACAACTAGAACAGGTCCAAATGAGGGGCAAGCTGGCCCATGTAGCAAGCTGGCCCAAGCGGAGAGCTGGCCCATGTGGAGTGCTGGCCCATGCAGGAGAGCTGGCCTGCACGGAGAACTGGCCCAGCAAGATGACACAACAAAAAGAGATGCAGAAGAGAGACAATAAGAGATGCAGCAGACCAGGGAGCTGAGAGATTGAGCGCCTCTCTCCACTCCAGAAGGTCCCAGGATTGGTTCCCTGTGCCGTCGAAAGAGAAGACAAGCAGACACAGAAGAACACACGGAGAGCAGACAGTGAGTGCAAAACAGCAGGGGCAGGGGGAAGGGGGATAAATAAATCTCTAAACAAACAAACAAAAAAAGAAAACAAAATGTTATCTGATCTAACTGAGAGCTCTATTTCTTACCTAACACACTATATACTCTCATGGACTAGATCCTGTCTGAGGTGAGAAAGAAGCCTGTTATAAGAAGTGTAGACTGGAATCCATCCAGATTGGATAATATAATTCTGCTAGATACCAGGAAATGGTTTACTTGACCTTTCAAAATCTCCTTCCACTTAAAACAAATTTGCTTTCTTCATGCTAATCTGTACTGAGTGTTCATTTGTACATCGATGAACAGTTGAGGGTCTGTTTAATATGAATAGATTTAGTTGGAAAAATCTTTACTCAAGTGTAATTGGTAGAAAATAAACTTTACATATTTAAAGTGTATAAATTGGTATATTTTGACATATGTGAATTTAGCCTGTGAAGGTAACATCACAAGATAATAAACATATTAGATTTAGTTTCAAGTGATTATTATAAAACATTCATGGACTTACAGTTCAAATAAGTAGCAAAGCATATTTATATCTGTACACTTTTGAATATTCAACCTATTTCATCTTGGAAAGCTAACTATGATAACACCAGTTCATTAGAAAATCTAGGAGAAAAAAACAAACTCTTAACCGCTAAAAATGGTGTTGTATGCTAAAGCAGTCAAGCCAATTCCCAAAGAGGCCTCATTTACTTTCTTAACCTCATACACTTGTACCTTAATAAATGTACTGGGAATATGTCCTAATCCAATGATGAAGCACAGTAAAAACCTGCAGGAAACCCTATAACTTGCCTTGAATTTAATTTGCAATCAGCCTGGTTTCTCCTTTAACCCCTTCTTGCTTGTATTTTCTGCCCTTAATTATATCTCTAGTTTCATCTTGGGAGGCAGAAATGAACCACCAAAGGGAAAAATAAAATTCTATGATGTCATTTCTAATGTGCTATATTAAAGTTGCAAAGCAAAATATCCACTATAAAATGTGAACTATTCAATTAAATTCATCCAACGAAAGAACTAAGTGTTGCCTAAAGGTTTCACACCATAGAAAAAGCTCTTTAGTTTCACCTACCAGAATGCCTGATATTGGCTTTCTATTCTTCTGTTCCTTAGTTCAGATACTGCAAGCCTTGGCACTTTTTAAAAGGCTTAAATGCCTTTATTAAGAGTTAGTTTAAAAGAGTCAAGTAAAGCATTTCAATTTTTAATAAGTCCACATACCAGCTAAAGGGAGATGATTCTACATTTACATTGAAAACACAGATAGCAGGGCATGGACCTCCATTTGACATAAAGATTCATTAGAATTAAGAAAATAATTCTTAAAATTGTAAGAAAGACTTTAAAATATCAGGTGTGTGTTTATGTGTATATGTGAGTTGTACATATAGGTTTTTAGGAAGGAGTTTTGTAAGGTATAATGGTGAGACAAAAAAATCAAATCAAATTGCAATATTATACAATCTTGTTTGATAAATTGTAAAACCAGAAGTTGTAATTTTCCCTTTACTTAAAAGAAAAGTATTCACAAACAGATTTAGAACGATTGTCTGTAATGATTCTAAACCAGGGAGTTTTCAATGTACATTAAGAAAAAATGGGAGAGAAATAAGTGAGCATATAATGAGTATAAGATTGTCAACAGATAAATTGGCTTTGTCGATCGAGGTTAGCAAAGGAACCATATTTACTGGTATAAAATAAAATTCAAAATCATATACCTCTAATATCTGGTCACCAGCCCAAAGTCTCCCATCTCTGGCTGCTGCTCCTTCTTCATAGACTTCATGTATAACTATAGCATCCTATAAAAAACAAATTCTTATTAAATTTCAAACAACCACAAATACTTCCTAAAGGAAACAACCAAACCATAGGCAGCAACCAATAATTTGCAATTTATTAATAATGTTATATTCTATCTGACCTAAAGATAAACAAGACACAAAGGATATATTCAGAGCTACAATTAATTTTCCCTAAGTTTATTAATTCATTCCTTCAAAACTGGCTTTGCCTAATATTTCATGTTAAACTTCCTCCCGGCGTTTTACTCTTAATTCTGTATATGCTGCTGTGAATGAACTTGAGGTGAACTATGTGTCATTCTTATTTACACTTTATGGTGTATTTTGAAACATGGCTTCATGTATTTATTAGTATTCAAGGATTTGGCGTAAGATGTGTGGCCTGAGGAAGAGGTCTGTCTGGCCTCCTTCCTTAGGGAATGAAAAAAAAACTTTATTGGAATGAACTGGCCCTGGGGGACAGAACATGGAGTAGGAGAAAGAGTATTTGCAGACCTAAAGGTAAGATAGCTGTGGGTTCAAATCCTGACTCTGCCATTGTATAATCTTGGGCAAATTAACTTCTCTGAACTCAGCATTCTGAGCCATAAAATCAGGATAACTATATCTAAGGTAGGTAAGCTTTGGTTGAGGAAAGTGTTTCTCAGCTATGGAATTAAAAAACTAATAATTTTTATCCCTTCAAATTAATAACAAACATTTCTATCTTTGTAAAAATAACATGTTCTTATACAAAAGACATACCACAGAAAGAGACTGCCTTCTATTCCAGACTTTTAGTGTTACTTCCCAAAGACAACTTGTGGACCTCTCCAGAAATTTTACATTTACACACCCAAATGTTTATATACTTTTGGTGAGACTTTTTTTTTTTTTTTTAGGTGCTGGGGGCTAGGGATTGAACCGGGACCTTGTATGTGGGAAGCTGGTGCTCAACCACTGAGTCACATTGGCTCCCCTGAGTTGGTTTTTTTCTTTCTTTTTTTTTTTTAGGCAACACCGGGAACTGAACCCAGGACCTCTCATGTGGGAAGCAGGTGCTCAACCACTTAAGCCACCTCTGCTTCCTGGTGAGACTATTTTAAAAATATTAAATTGGAGTTGTTCACCCTATTTTTTTCCTCTTCTCCCTGTGCTGAGCAAGTACAAGCTTTGAAATTTCTTGTCTCAGGGATTTCTGTGGAGCTGAACACTGAAGTACCCAAAAGCCAGTAGTTTTTTTTTTAACTAAAACTGAAGGGTGCTGAAGAGATGATGTTGAATGGATTATGAGAGGTGTTCTGGAAGGCTGCTGAGAGAGGGAAAGAGCTTTTGAGTGGAGACAGAAACAGTTATGTGGGTCCCTCGAGAAGAATTTGAGCCATATGTGGCCATCCCCTGCCTGCAACACACACACTCACACACACACATACTCACACATGTTGCAAGACCCTACAGGCAAGGCAATGGCCAAGGGTGAAGCCTTTAGGGCAGCCCCTAGGCATGGTGGATTCCAGCCTCGAAAAAAGTCCAGTGTCCAAGCACTGGGGCCTGGAAGTAGCAGAACTTCTGGACTTGAATTGACCATGAGGGCTTGGGCAGGACAGACTCATGACAATGACCACAGAGGCCTTCTCAATGTCTGGGACCCATATTAGGAAACTGGAACTGTGGGAGTTAATGAGCCACCAGAATGACTGAGGTTGAATTTCCTCTTAGTCCAGAAGTCTGGAGCTTCAGAATTAAGAATTAAGTTGCCATGAAGCAAATAAAGAAATGAAGTATTTCTTGCAAAAATATAACAAGATAGGAAAAACAACAACAAACCTAGTTTCTTAAACAAAAGATGGGGGATGGGAGGTCCCTCTAAAAATTCCAGAGAGAAGCAACAAAAGAAAATAAGAGGACAATAACCAGATAACTTAGCTGGATCCCAAATATCTTTACATTTTATCACTATGCAGTTTGGAAACGTTCTTTATTGTAGCGATTAGAGAGGCAGACCTCAAGAGCCAGGAAAGGTTCCTTGATCCAGACAATTTACATTTCAGATTCTGTACCAACAACAGATTTTAGACCATTCTTTGTTTTAATGCTGACTTATGAAGTTTCCGGATCCACAGAGCATTTACACTGCCAAGAGTTTTTCTCTCAACTGTTTCAGGGGAATGATTTTGAGGAAACTTGCTGGGTCAGTAACTTGAATCGATCCCCAGTTTCTACTGAGGGTCATTTGTATTAAGGTGGTGCAGGGAGAAACTAAGGCAGGCTCCTCCTGGTAGCATCCTGTGTAAAATGCTGATTTTCAAAATTTGGTGATCAAACACCCCACTGTCACTGGATTGGGGAGATCACAGACTGAATTCATATTACGCATGGTTTATACAGAGTTTAATTTTTAGTATAAACTCCTTTACCAATGCCAAAAGGGAAATTTCTGTCCATTCATTCTCAAAAGTAAGAGAAAGACAATGGGAGAAAATATTTGGAAATCATATATCTGATATGAGTTTAATATCCAGAATATATAAAGAAATCCTACAATTCAACAATAAAAAGGACAAACAATCCAATTAAAAATGGGCAAAAGACTTGAATAGACATTTCTCCAAACAGGATATCCAAATTGCTAATAAACACATGAAAAGATGCTCAACATTATTACTATTAGGGAAATGCAAACCCAAACCACAATGAGATGTTAATTCACATCCACTAGAATGGTTGCTATTAAAAAACCAGAAAACTACAAGTGTTGGAGAGGATGTTGAGAAACAGGAACACCCATTCATTGCTGGTGGGAATGGAAACTGGTGTAGCCACTGTGGAAGACAGTTTGGTAGTTACCCAGAAAGCTAAGTGTAGAACTGCTATGTGACCCACCAATCCCACTACTAGGTATATGCCCAGAAGAATTGAAAGTAGTAGATATTTGCACACCAATGTTCACAGTGGCATTATTCATAAATGCCAAAAGATGGAAGCAACCCAAATGTCCATCCGTTGATGAATACATAAACAAAATGTGGTATATACATATGATAGAATATTATTCAACCATAAAAAGATGCATGTGACAACCTGGATGAGCCTTGAAGACATTATGCTGAGTGAAATAAGCCAGATAGAAAAGGACAAATATAGTATGATCTCATTGTTATTATAATAAGCACATTTGTAGAGTTAGAATCTAAATTATAGTTTACCAGGGGATAGATAGGGTTTAGAGAATGGGGGGTTGATGCTTAATTTATGCAGAATTTCTATTTAGATTGATTGTAAAGGTTTGGTAATGGATGGTAGTGATGGTAGATAATATCATAAGTATAATTATTAGCATCAAATTATATAGGTGCATGTGGTTAAAAGGGGAAAGTTCAGTTCATATATGATACTAGAGTAAACGTTTAAAGATATAACATAGGGAAACGGATGTGGCTCAAGAGGTTCGGCATCCGTCTACCATATGGAGAGACCGGGGTTCGATCCCCGGTACCTCCCAGTTAAAAAAAAAAACAAAAACAAAAAAATAAAGATATAACATAAGTCTATATAATAAGTGAACCCTACTATAGATGATGGACTATAGTTAATAGTACAAGTATAAGACTGTACTTTGATGGATTATAACAAATGTGTGAAACCAATATAAGATGTTAATAATAGGTGGTTATATGGTATATTAGTCAGCCAAGGGGGTGCTGATGCAAAATATCAGATATCGGTCAATTTTTATAAAGGGTATTTATTTGGGGTAGAAGCTTAGAGTTACCAGGCCATAAAGCGTAAGTGACTTCCCTCACCAGTCTATTGCCACATGTTAGAGCAAGATGGCTACCAATGTTCAGCCTTCCTCTTCCTCTTAAGGCTCCATGGTCAGGATCTCTAGGCTTTGTCTCTCTTCCCAGGGCTCTGTTTCTCTCCGGGATCAGTTGTAGACTATCAGGCAAGTCTCTTTTCCCGGCTCCTTCTCTCCTTCCTCACGACCAGGCTCCTCTGTGTGCTTACTTCCTGGGGCTCTAGCTCAAAAACTTCAGCATCAAAACTCCAACATCAAAACTCCAACTCTCTTCTTCTGCCATGTCTTTTATCTGTGAGTCCTCACCCACCAAGGGGCGGGGACTCAACACCCTACTGACACGGCCCAATCAAAGCCCTAATCATAATTTAATAAAGTAAGAGTAAAACCTCTGAATCTAATACATTCTAATATGCCCAGAGAAAAAGATCAGCTTACAAACATAATCCAATATTACTTTTTGGAATTCATGAATAATGCCAAACTGCTATATATGGGAAAAATACACCTAATGTAAACTATGGAAAATAGTTAATAGGTATCATTTTAATAATCTTTCATCAATTGTAACAAAGATAAGTACTGTTAAAAAAAATAGTACAATTATAAAGAAGTCCTATCATCACTTGTAAGAAAGTTTCCACACCAACGCAAGATGTTGGTGGTGGGCTGGTATATGGGAAGTATGTATTTTATGTATGATTGTTTTGTAAACCCACAACCTCTCTAATTAAGAAAAAAATAAATAAAACAAACAAAGAAACAAACAAACAAACAAAAAAAAAACGAAAGAGAAAGACCCTATGGAGTTTTTAGCTCACAGAAGTGGTCTGAATGCAAAATCCGAGATACTTTCTGGGTGCTCAATGAACTATCATACACAAAGGAAAAATATTGCTAATAGTCTCAAATAAATTCCAAATTCACTGCCAATGATCTGTTTTTAGTTCACAAGTCTTTCTATGAAAACCCCTCCATTAATTTTTTTCCTTTTGCTTGACTACTGCTGTAACTTCTCTTAAAGTTATCAGTGAAAGTACAAGAAAACATGAGACATTCTGATCAGCCAATAGAAAAATGCCAAATTTCTTACCATATGCTCTGGGGTGCTAAAAATGTTCTATGAGGCTGTGGTTCTGGGCAGTTGTATTAACTGGAGTGATAAGATTTGAGGGTGGGGACCAGCAACTAAATTTCTAAAAGCAGGCTGGTGAATTGAAAAAAGAAATGATTTGATTTATTTTTAAAAACTTGTGTAGTTTTTATGGTAGGAGAGAATAGTAAAAAAGTAAAATAGTAAAAAAATAATTGTGATTAGATGATAGAACGGGCCATTAATGAAAGATTGACCTTTATTATTATTATTGTTATTTTTTTAAAACGTGTAACAGCTTTATTGATTCATTAGGGGAAAAAATGAAAGCTATAACATAACCCACATCCTTCCCCCTGGACTAACTCCGTTAGCACAGATTATGGTTCATAAATATTGGTTTTCCTCAAAGTCCAAGGATAATTTTGCAATGATTTCTCCTGGATATAAGATTTCATGTCCCCACACATTAGGAAAATAGTCAGAATGTGTGCTGCACTGTGACCTTGCCCATCAGGACAATCCCCTGAGTCCTGTATTGTATCTGTGTCTGAGAAGAGGAATGCTGGGTGGGGGATGTTACTCCATCAGTTCTTGAAATTTAACTTGCACAACAATAAAATAGTAGTTTAATAAAATGGCAGCAGTGATAGGCCCCACAGAGATGATGTATGTCACATTACCCCTACAGAGTTGCAGCTGTAAGGGCATGGGGACTAGAGAGCTGTCCCTCCTAAAACTGTTAAACTCTTTAACCGAATGAACATTTAGATCTCAGTCGGAGCACTGCACAGTGACTCTGACGTTGTTCCAGAGGCAGCCAAGGTTGAATGGACCCACCGGTGTTCTCAGTAGCCCAGACAGCTGTGGCAGCAGAAGGCGTTCTTCTCTGGAATCTCCTGTGCCAGTTCCTGCCTCTGAGATTATGTCTAGAATCTTTGATGGGGAGGCACCTAGCCATCCTGCGGTTGAGATCATCATGGGTTTTGCAGCCAATTTGAACCTACTTCTGGGTCTGCAGAAGTGGTTTCAGAAGTTGCAGAATAGGCAATTCCTTCATGATTCCAAAGACCGCATGTGTGTGGGTTTATGTATCTGGAGCCAGGTATCCAAAAGGACTGTAATATAGGGACTATCGTGACATTATTGTGTCAGATTGACAGAGTTAGCAGCTGCCTTCCCCTGCCAGGCTCAGTGTTGACCACCACTGCCCTGGTGGGGAGGACGATGGATCTGCAACCCTTGTGGCTGCTGGCTGGCTGAGCCGAGCTGCTGTGGATACTGGAATGTGGGCAGATAGGCCTGCAGCATCTGTGACTGCTGTGCATCCAAGTCAGGCTGCTGCTGCTGCTGCTGCTGCCGCCGCCGCCACTGCTGGGAAGTGGGCTGGTGGACCTGCAACACCTGCCCCTGCTGCCCTCCTTGGCTAGGCTGTAGTACCCGGGGTTGCTGTGAATACTGGTATGTGGGCAGATACACCTGCAGCATCTGTGGCTGGTGCCCTCCCAGGGCAGGCTGCTGCTGCTGCCACTGCTGGGACGTGGGCAGATAGGCCTGCAGGGTCTGCCCCTGCTGCTCTCCCTGGCCGGGCTGCTGCCTCTGGGATGAAACATGTTGCTGAACTATCCTCTTGAGACTCTGATCTAAGAGCATCTTCCAGTTGGGAACATGTCCAAGCAGCCACCGGAGCAGCTTTCTCATTTCTGACTGTGGATCTCTCAGGCCCAGAAGTATCTCCTGGGGATTCTTTGGGCGTTGGGATTTTAGAAAACTTTGTAGAAGTGCCTTGAGCATTGGGTTCATTAGTTGTTCCCTTTCAGGACATTCCTGCAACAACTGCTGCATGAGTCTGCAGTCAAGTTGCTGGCATAGCCCTATGTCTTCCCTGTAGGAGTCAGCCAGTGACCTAAGAGGGGTTTGTCCTGAGGTGGGATTTTGTTCCCTATTCCCCCATCCCCAAGACTCTTCACTTAGAGAAAATACTGAAGGTGTGGGAGTAGATTGAGGCTGTAGTTGGGTAGTTGGCCTGCCAGTGTAAAATGGTGAACTGGGCAAGGCCAAAGAAGGTCCCAAGCTTGCCCTGGACATCACAGAAGGACTCAGGTCCATGTTCATGCTCCTGACTTCAGGGTTCCCTGAGCTGGACCCTTGCCTAGGAACATCTGTCCTCCTAGCAGGGCGGAAGGCAGGAGGCTGGTCATCAGGGGTGCTCAGAACAGTTTCTTCTTGTCCTTGGTCCTAGTTCTGTCCCCAGGAGGCCATTGCTTCTTTGCTTGCCTGTGTCCAGCTCTTCAATCCAGGGGCAGGCAGGGGTGATGCTGCAGGACTCCCAGGGGCCACTGCCCCCCTCCACTCATAGTCTGCAGGGCCTTCTTCTCACTGCCCCCTTGAATCATCTAGAGAGGTTTTGCTTTGTTTTTTTTAACTGAACCTGAACTTCTAGGGATGATTTTCATGTACTCTAAAGATTACAAAGCATTCTCTGGACAGCAATTAGCCAGACACCACATGTAAAAAGCCAATCTAACAACATGCCCTGTAGCCAGCAGGTGAGGCAGGGCAGAAATGTGTCCCAGAAAACACAATTTTCAATGAAGCAATATCTCCTTGCCTCCTTCCCACAGACTCCTTCCTCCATGCAGAGCCCCGGGCTTTTTATTGACCTTTATTATTTAGAATGAAAATTTTGGAGTTGATTATGCAAATGATTCTTATCTCCTCTTTGAATATCCTCCTACATATTAATGCTCTTGAGCTATTAAAGCAAAGCTGCTCCTTCGCATAGCCCTGAGTGCCTTCTCTCTACCAGCCCTCCTTTCTTGTCCCTGTATGTTTAAATACCATTCATCTACTCAAGAATACCTCAGTAATTCCTGTTTATCCATCAATGTCAGGGACTTCCAAAATTCACCTATTTCAGAAGCAGTTTATTAATCATTTTCCCATGGATGGGTTGCTGTTTTCCTCCCAGGAAAGGCCACTGAGGCGAATGATTGTGAGGTAGATCTCTGGAGTCAAATTTCCTCGGTCTAAATCCTGGCCCTCCTATTTGCTGGTTGTGGACCTTGGGAAGACTGTTAACTTCTCCAGGCCTCAGTTTCTTCATTTTTCACAATACTATCTACATATAAGGCTTTATTATAGTGTCAGCATATAGTAAGAGAGCAATAAGTGCTATTTTCAATAACACTTATTCGTTCTCATTTAACATATGCATCAAAGACACTATATAATTACCATTTATGCCATTTAATCCTCATAACAACCAAGAAAGATCAGTATTAATCCCATTTACAGTTGAGAAAACTGAAGCTCAGAAAGGTTTAGACTTGACCTGCTCTTTGCAGTTTCTAAGTAGGAGAGACTGAACTCCAACGCAGGACTGTTTAGCACCAAAGCCTGTGCTCTCACCACTTTAGCAAGATTCTCATCTGTTTTGAATATTTCATTTTGCACTTGTACAAAAGCTAACTTGGGATTTTCCATATGGCATGAATTCTGTTGAAATATCGTTTCCTCAACTCAACAGCAAAACCCTTGAGGCACAAGCTGATCATTTTATAGACGGTGAGCAGAAGGAAGACTTGTGGAAGTGGAAATCTAAGCCTTTTCCTTAATGAGGTGCGGTGACAATCGAGGGATTTCCCTAGCTAGTGTTGGTACAAGACTAGGGGGTCGCACTACACAAAGCATAATGGGTAGGCCTTCTCCCATTCCAATGCAGAAGCTCTCTTTTAATTCCAATTGTTATTCTTGTCTCTCTCTGTCTTTCCTTTTTTTCATCATTTCAGTCCTGTTTCTCTGTACCCATATTATTCATTCAATTTTTTTTCCTATGGGAGAAGATATTAAAAAACATAAACAAGAGGTAAATTGATGTTCAGAATAAAAAGTGGCTCATCCAAAGAAAACAGATTAATTTCTTCTGGCATTGAGCTCAGAATCATTTATAGATGACAAAGCATGACACATAATCAAAAGGTAATTTTCTCTTAACAGTTGTATGATTTTCACTGGGATAACAGATATTTAAGTAAGATGATCTGTTTACTTACTCCTGAGACAAGAACAACAATTTCCCTGTGGCTATTCGAAGTTACTCATTTGGGTTGCCAAGTCTTGAGCCAGAGAGGAATTTGATCAGTGAGTTTGAGAATCCCCTAAAAATTGGGTTTGCTTTAATCAGATGGGTCAGGCAGGATTTCAGATATATGGGAAGGGTCCTCTACTTAAAAACCTTTCCCTCACCAGTCCATGTCTAAAACTGAGAAAAAGGGGAAGCGGCTGTGGCTCAATCAGTGGGGCTCCCGTTTGCCATATGGGAGGCCCCGGGTTCGGTTCCCGGGGCCTCCTGGTGAAGGCAAGCCCGCCCACACGGCGTGGTTGGCTGACCCAGCGAGCACAGGCAGCAAGGGGGGGATAAATGAATAAATAAATAAATAAAATCTTAAAAAAAATAAAAAATAAAACTGAGAAAAACTATTTTATTCCATAATTCAAGACAACATTAAAAAAATAAAGACTCCCAAGAAGAAGAATTAAAATAATTTATCATATCATTTAAGGGATCACTGTCTTAATGTCTCCATTCCTAAAGGAGTAAGAAATAATTTATATTTAAATAAAATAATATATGCACATAGTACCAAACTCAAAATGGTATACACTGAAAAATAGGCAGCTGTCCCTCAGTCACCTAACTTCTCCCACGAGAAACAAACAGTATTGTTGCTTATATATTTTCACAGAGATATTCCACATGCACACATATGCACATATACTTTATACACACATACATACATACAGCACTTGAAAGTCACATCCTTTTTCATCTGCCTTAAGTGCTCATTCCCACCTCATTTGTTTCATAAAATTCTACTTGGGCCAGCCAAGTGCCACCTCTTCTATGAGAGATCTTCTCTGACCCTTTCCCTGTGTGGGGTGGCTCAACCCTTACTTTGGATTACCACTATTATCTTAAAGTCATTGAACTTATCACAGTGTCATAATTGCTTGTTCATGGATCTATGTTCTGTACCATTCCCATTCTCAATGGAACATTTCCAGACAGAGGCTGCTTCCATCTCATCTTTGTATTCTGGTGCCTAACCCAGAGTAAGCACTCAGTAAATGTTTGCTAAATGATTATCAAGAAATTGGTTGGGTATAGAAAAGGGGATCAAAATGACCAAGAAAGAGGAGGCTGGAAGGGTTAATATATGTCATAATCTTACCCTATCTCGACCAAGCTTCTAATGGTAAAGTATTAATGACACACAACCCAAATATCCATCACAAATGGACGTTAAATCCATCTGAATTTCCAGAGGATTTATTTTAGCTCAGAGAGCAATTTAAAGGAGCCAAGTACGAGGGACTTAATTATCACTGAGCCCCACAAAAATCCCAAATTCCTCCAGAGGGATTTAAACTCTGAATTGCTGAAAAAGAATTTCACAACATGCAATAGTATATCCTTAGACAGAGTCAAAGTTATTAGATACTCAGCCCATCAATCATCATTTTCTTTACTGTTCAAGCTGCCAACAAGTAGATAAAGTAACTCATAAACACACCAATCATTCAGCAAAAGGCAATTTTTATTGTTGTCATAATAGGCCTATAACACTTAAAGAAGCCATGTGTTAGAAAAATTAACTAAGGGTCTCCTGTGGACTGAAGGATATTAATAATCACCCTTTTGTGAGTGAACTGTTTTAATAGGATGAGATTTTATATTTTACATTTCTAAACATTCAGTGAATTGTTTTAAAAAGCATTTTAGAACAAAACTTTGATAAACAATTACATTGTGGATATTATTATAAAGAATTATGCTGTAGATGCCTTAATATTACTGTGTGCAGACATGTTTACTTAATTTGGCTCACTCCAGACTAAAACCCGATCTTGGCCATACTCGTAAAAGCTCCACCCCCTCAAAAAAACCCCAAGAGACATTTTAACTACAAAAAAGTTTAACTTTCACGCTTAGATGGAAAATGTATTTACCAATGATCCAAAAAGAGTGTTACGTCTTACTCCCTTGTTTTAAGGAGAAAATCCCTCCTAACAAAAAATACCCAAGAAGATCAAAGGAAATATTAAAGATATTGCTTAAGAAGTGGGCATTTTCTTTTCTCTGAAAGAAACCATGTGTCAGATCTGCAGTGTTAGAGGAATACTATTACTTTTAAACACCATTTAATAAAGTTCTCCTCTATGGCTGTCACTATTCAGAAATTATAAAGACAGACGTATCTTCTAAATAGTAGACCATTTTCTCAGCAGGAGGGCCAAATCAATGAGGTGTGATAACATGGTAGGTATAGTAAAATCTTCAGGCCACTGCTGTGCAAGTGAAAACTACATTTAACTCCACACTGAAAAACACATGTAGATGTATTAAGTTACTGATTTGTGATGTCTGCGGCAGTTACAGAGTTTAAAAAGAAAGTAGGTTAAAATGTTAGTCTATCTTACTCTTAACAAAAGTGATAGGCCCGAAACTGTAATTTACAATTAAGGGATGAGTGGTCTTAAAACATGATTCTTTTCCATTCCAAATGATTTATTACCAACTTCTTGAAAAACATGCTTCCCTATCATATCTCAATTAGGATGAGATTTGACAAAAATGTACAGTAGGGTTTGGAAGAAAGGACTCAGGACTGGGAGTAAGAGGAGTTAAATTTTCTGACAGTGTTGCATGTAAACAACTGTCTCATTTTGTTCATGATGCTCAAATTATCAAAAAAGCAGAGATGAACTATTAAGTCATTCCAACCTTAAAATTATAGACCTCTATAATCCTAAATATTTTTCAAAGTGAAGGTAAGAAAGGCACTGTTTTACAGCAGATGCTCAGGTCCTTCTGGGAAAAAAGACCACCTTCTAAATGGCAGGCTAGAAGACTCCTAACTTTCATAGGTGGAGTGACATCAGAAATACCTGTGGGCCGGCGGTGGGGCAGGCAGACTGTGTCAGCTATCTCTTGCACTGCAAAGCTTAGTGGTTTAAAACACAAATACTCATTTGTTTATAATTCTGTGGTTGGCGATTTGGACTGGCCTCCGCTAGGTAGTTCTTCTGTTCTATGTCATGGCAGTTAGTCTCTCACATAAGTCTGTGGTCAGTTGAGGATTGGATCTGTGGGTTTCTATCCCGGATGACCTTACTCTAATGTCTAGAGCCTCAGCTGGGATGGCTGGGCCTCCCTCCCTTCATGTACTGTCTTCACACGGCGTCTCATCCTCCAAGAGGCCATTCCAGGCTTGTTCACAACGTGGCAGTACTCCAAAAAGGTAAGAGCAGGAAGCTAAAAGATCCCTAGAGGTCAAGACTTGGAAGTCACACAATGCCACTTTCACCACTATAGGTCAAAACAAGTCAATGGGATGGCTCAGGTTCAAGTAAGCTGGGAAGAGCAGCATAATAGAGATGGAAAGACTCATATTGGCAAAGGCAGCCCTCCACTGTTCTCACAGTGGTGCAGTGAGTTAGCCCAACGATGGGAAACTTAAAATGCATTTTCCCTATGCTGTGGCATGTGCTATTATGTTGATACCTTAATGTGTTTTGTAAATCTGTATTTTTTTGAAACAATTACAGAAGTGAAATGCAAAGATGATTTAAGATAAGTTGCAAACTGGCCAATCTTTCCCACTCCAGACCAAGAACTTTCCCCTTCTTTGATGCAAAGGATATTCATATCACCTCATTGATAATGATAAACAAAAGATTAAGAAGCTACTTAATTTCAATATCTCATAAGAACATGCAGGTCCTGAGGCAGACTGGAGTCAATAAATACCATAGTACCTTTATTTTAACATGAAGTTTTTTCTCTTTAAGTTTTATAATTTGGGTGAATCTCATAGTCATGTATACAATTAATGTACTGCTTTCCCACAATGTAGCATAATAAAAAATTGTTACTTTAGAAGAAATATAGTATTTGTCAGATTGATGTAGTTTTACTTGCCAACTTCACTGGTTGAACAGATAATTGTTCTTGTTCAGAAAACCTGAGGGGCTATAGCAGAACAAGGGAGATGAGCAAGTGTAAAAGGAACTTGTCAATCAGACTTGAAACCACAGTTTGTAAAAACTGGATATTCTACTCTGCTCACTAATAAATTAGAGTTTACTACACAGGTTTTCTGAGAATCTCAGAATATAGTCAGACTTTAATTAATCCCCACAAAACTCTGCTACTAAAGGAATAATATATATCCTAAATTCAATTTATTCCTCTATTCTAATATCCCTGGGGTAACATGTGAAGATGTGTCCCTAGAAAAACCTCTCCAAGAGGAAGAAAATATTTAGTACCTATTATTTTGGAATACTGAAATAGTTTCAGGTAATAAATTATAGACAACATACATGTGATTAAATCAACAACAGATACAGTGGCTCTTTTGGTTACACAGGAAGAAATAACATCAGTGTATTTGTGTGATTGTGCATATGTGTGTACTTTAATACAATGGACTATGAAAACTATTCTAAAACTCAAACTCAGAGATTGCAAACTTGCACTCTATTACAGGTACTTAAAATATGACATGGAAATCATAGCAATAAAACAGCTAATATAGAAATTGCTGTGAATATGTAAAAACATTTCAAAATACTCAAAACCTTTTCCTTCTCAAGCTCAAAAAAGAATCTGTTACATATTTACTTAAAATGGAGTTCCCTTACCAAGTCTGATTTAAAAGTTAATACTCATTAATATGAATATTATTTTTCATAGTGAAGTATAGATTTATTTTAAGGAAATGGGTAGTATTTGTATTATATTTTATAAGTCTCTATAGTTCCATCTGGTCTTTATTTAAATAAAATTTGCTCAGCTTGCATAATATTTTTGCTTACAGTCATATTCTTTAAAATGAGAAATGCCCAAATCTGGAAATTCAGAGGTACTATTCATTAAAATTCTTTCAGTGTGATTCATAAATTTTTTGCAAACTCTGTTTTGATAAAAAAAAAAAAAAAAAAAAACCTAAGGTAATAGGATGTTTTGTATAAAAATATATGACTTAAGCTGCAACGATAAAAGGAGCTTGGCTTTGGGAGATTACATACCAAAGCAAACCACTCTCATGAAATAGCTGTGCAGAGTTCATTTGAAGGGGAATAGTAAAATAAAACACTTAATCAAATGTAAAATAGCTTTTTAATCTGCTTATTTAAAAAAAGTATTCAGTGGTTTAAATTGCTGCAGTCCTACATTTATATTGTCTAAAGCAGTAATAGCTAAACAATAGTATGCAACATAGTGAGGGGTTAAATGAGTTCAGAACCTCATTTACATGGCTGTGGCTAGAGGACAGGTACCCTTCATTTCAGTTTCTAGATAGATGAATTTTACCTTCATCCATGAACGAATTAAATAGGTACTGAAGCAGATGGTGAAAAAAAAAAAAACCAAACACGCAGATTTTGAAACATGGAGAGAAATGACAAGATTCTGAATCTGACATTCCCAGGCCTTTTTACTATTAAGAATGCCCAAAATTTCCAATCTATCCTAGGAATCCACCAATCTCATTTACAATGGTATACTCGTATACCAAGAGTATAAGAACAAAGTCAATGCCCTAGTCTAATTGTTTTCCTGTTGCAGAGATAAACTCATCTCCAGGCCCAGGAAACAATACAAGTACAGGAACTTGGGCTTATAGTTATTAACTTTACTTTCCAAATCAAATAGCAACATCTAGCTACCACAAATCAAAACATAATAATCAAGTCTTATTTCCTAGTTAAAAGAAAACCTCAAAAACTCAAGATGTTGAGGTTTTAAGAAATTTTTGAGATGGGAATACATTCAGAGAAAGTGGGTGAATTTTCTTAAAACTATCATTATCTTGAAAAAGAGGGTTATAAATGTAAATTTTTCTCTCCAATTGAAAAGAAAAGCTTAATTAAATAATATCCTTGCAGGATGGCTGTCTGGCTTTTGCCTAAATATCTCTTAGGTTGGGGCATTTGCTATCCCCGACAGTTTATTCCACCTTTAATCAGCTGCTGTTTAGAAAGTTCTTCCTTACACTGATGTGAAATCTTCCATTGAGCCGCCTCGGAGCACCTGAATGGTTCGTCTTCCTTCTACAAGAAGACAACCATAGATGTTTGCAGAAATTATCATTCTCCCTTCCAGTTGTCCCTCTTTCCAGTCTGTTCTGGGTATGCACGTTCATACCCAGAAATGAATAGGATATTCTAGCTACCATGAGGTCCCGGGGATCAAACCCGGGTCCCTCCATATGGTAGACGGACGCCCAACCATTTGAGCCACATCCGCCCCCTTCTAGCTACAGTTTGATCAGATAAGCACTCCAGGAAGAGCTGAGAACAAGCACAAACGCCTCCTCATGTGGGAACAGGATTTCCTAGAGATACTGAATGAGGTATGGGTGGAACTCAGAGAAGCACAATGAGAATGGAGAGGAAGGTATATTTTTAAGTGCCTAAATGCTATGTGCAATGCACTATATGGGTGTACTAGAGATACAAAAGAAAATAAGATAGGTTGTTCTCAAGGAGCTCATGATCTGGTGGATGAGACAGACAACTCCTTTTACAGATGGATACTGAGGGTACATAGTGGTAGAACCAGATGAACAAGATGGTTGCTGGAAGACGCACAGATTCTGCCACTTGGAACGAGATTTCCTCCGGAAGCCAGAAGCAGCCCTGGATATTCTCCAGGACTTTATTATTGGGCCCTCCTGGGGGATTGATGGGTGGGGTAATCAATCAAAACAGCAAACAGCTGGAACTCCTCCTATGTCATTAGCAAAGGGGCGGAATAATTAATGGTTTAAAAAGCAAGAGCAAAGGCTGAATCTCTCTCTCTCTCTCTTGCCTTTGGACCCCTGTTCTGGCTTTCTTCACCCCCACCTGGATCAATACGCAAGTAAAACCTCGGCATTTATGATCTATAATGGGAAATTGTAGTCTGTAAATCAGCCCTCTTTATCACTCTCAGCCCCTTCCTCTCTACCTGGGACCTATGATCTGTTATTTTCTCCAATTTCTCTTCCCTTCTTACCTTAATAAATTACTGGCATAATTAACCCGACGTGCTCTTGAAATTCATTTCCTGTTCTTAGTCAAGAACCTAGACAAAATCTGGTTACATAATTATCTAGGAACAAAGTCATATGTTTCTCAGAATGCAGGTAAGATACCAAAGACACACAGATTAAGGGAGCTAATGATCTACTTTAATAAAAATGTTTAATAATTAATAATAATAGAAATCGTATATGACAGTCATTGAGTAAAGTGCTTTATATTCATTCTTTTTTTTTTTTTTTTTTTACCGGGAGGTCCCGGGGATCGAACCCAGGTCCCTCCATGTGGGAGACGGATGCCCAACCAGTTGAGCCATATCCGCCCCCTATATTCATTCTTAATTAATCCACTCAACAGTCTTAAGAGGAGGATATTGCTATCGCCACTATTTTACAAACAGTGAAGCAGATTTAACTTAGAAAGGTAAAGTTACTTGTCCAAGGCCCCACATTAGTACACTGAAGAGCTGGGATTCTGATGCCAAAGAATCGGCATCAGTCCTCTGCTATGTTGCCTCTTACCTTTGATAGAGCACAGCACCTATAGTCTAAGACCTATCTATGGCAATGACATTGACACCCACAAACAGGGAAAGGCATAGGGTGAGCGTTCTGGAGAACAGTTCAAGTCTGCCAATATTGTAAGATAAAAGATTTATTTCTTAAGGTCTTCTTTCTCTTCTCTAGAATTCCCAATGCCGATAATAAAATAGCCCCAATGAAAGACACTGGAGAGCTGTATTTACTTCTTCAGAGAATACTGATAAAACATATCAGTATTCTGAGACAGGGACATTGAGGGATTTGGGGAGAAGCTTAAGGAAGGTAGTGCCAGCATCAGAACAGGAGACAGTCCTGGGTCTTTCATTTGGAGAATAGATCAAGTCCTCTCAGCCTCATGATTTCATATAAATTAATACTCCCAACAAGATGAAAAGAGAGAGAGAAAAAGAAAAAATGAAAGGATGGCTGGATAGATGGATGGAAGGAAATTTTAAAAATACAAATTAATATACAATGCACCATATTTGGTTTCCAGGCTTATATGAAACATATTAAAAATCCTATATTAATTAATTTAGGAAGTGCTTACTGCAGTTCTCCTTTTTTCTACTTTTCAAAAAATGTCCCTATTTTAATAGTCCCTATTATGAATTTTCACTGGTAGACCTCCTATATTAGACCACAAATATTAAAGGCAGGAGAATTGACTTGAACAAATGTGCGAGCTCTTTGAGGACAGTTATCGCACTCAATTTTGTATCCTCAGCATTAAGGAAAGGGCAGCCTTTGAGCAACCACACAACCAATCACAAAAGAGCCACATTCACCAAAGGCGGACCTGGAGCACATCATAAGATTAAAACAACAGACGCAGAAGTTTGTCATTTGGGATTGGGCCCAGGTGTGCTTGTAAACCTTCCCAAGGGGCTCACACTCATCATTATCTTGGCATTTTAAAAGGTCGGTTTAGATGGCCTGCTGCAAATACAATGGGATGCTAAGTGAGATCTCCCTCTGTGATCTCAGAAACCATCTGTCTTGGCTCCAGAGAAACTATTTATAGCAGAGAGGACTGATGTGGTGTCAAGACCAGGTCCCAAAGGCTTAATTCTTCTGTAGATGGCAAAATATCTGTTGGACACAGAACAAAGAGGACACGGAAACCCTAATTGGGAGAGTTGGAGCAGATGCTCAAGAAGGGTCACCAGAGCTCACAATACACTCTTTTGGATGCATCACGTAATCAGATCTGTAAAGGCAAGTACAAAGGTACTTTTGATAGCGGGGTTCAACATTCTCCACAATTTCTTTTCCTGTGCTCTCAACTCTGCTTGCCAACTTCTTGCTGGCTAGATGCAGAGTACCAAGCAAGACCTGGCTGTGATCTTAGATAATGTGATCTTAAAGACCAAAATTTGGGGGACTAACTAAAGGAAAAAAAGAAAAGATCTTCACCGTGGTAAACAATGGCTTTATTTGTCAAAGCACTTTCTACCCCACTGCTACTCAGCTCCACTACAAGTCAAGCATGCCTACATATTACTTGGGAGTCTCACAGTTTTTGATGAGTATCTGAGGTTATGAAATAAAAGCTATATCCCATCTTTCATTTTTAAGTGGTGCTTATCCTTCCAAGGACAATGGGATTTACAGTCTCAAACGGCAGAACTATATATTATGAATCTCAAGATGCTCTTAAATAATTTTTTTTTTTTTTTTTTTTTTTTTTTTTTGGCTGCCTCATGGTAACAGAAGAAGCAGAGCATAGTATTTCCCAAACAGCCTCCTAGCCAGGGTGCAGGGGGGTGATGTAGCACAGTGGAAGCTCTCAAGCCGGCAGCCAGAAGCACAGGTGAATACAGTATTAAACACCCAAGGACAGTGTGGCTACACCTCGCTCAGGAATTCTAATCAACCCACCAAGCAAAACCATATTACCAACACCAAACGAAAATGCAAAAGCAAAGCAAAACAAAAACAAAAACATCCCACCAAACCTCTCACCCCAAATAGAGAGTAAACTCATTTGGCTAGGCTAGACATGCTGATTAAATGCCTCTGCTTTCCTCGGGAAATCTAGTTCTTCCTTATTTTTAACATTATAAAGAGATCTCTAATTACAAAATATAAATCAAAGGTTACTTTTTCTTTATGAAAGAATGGACTACAGAATTTCCTTAAAAAGCAATTTCCCGGACTCGTTTCAAATGTAGCTTTATTTATAAAAATGCAATTTATTTAAATATTTGGGAAGACCCTTTTGGGAAAATGTGGAAAGATAATTTAGGAAATAAATTATCTTAAATTCAGGAGAAAAGTTTTAACAATACTTTAATCAAGCTGAGGAAGAGAAAATCCTTTAATCAATAAACCTGAGGCTATTCAGATTCACGTGACTGACTAGTGAGGTCATCTGGTCTCTCTAGGTGAGGCCAGATGTGAGCAGAAAGAGGGGACCGCGGCTGGCCAATGTGGAAAAGGCATTAAGTCCCAGGTTTCAGGAGCATAGGCTGCTCTTGCCTTTCCTAGGGCTCCAGGGGACTGACATTTATTACAGAAAAACAGAATATGACCCACCAAACCCACAACAGTACTAAGGCAGAAACATTATATTGTTGCCAAAAAATGAAAAATAATTTTATTGACTATATATTTTACTCCTGTTTTATCTGTAAGTCTGCATATGCAATTTATTCTTTACTAAATAAAATGGGTAAAAAAAAAAAAAAAAAAAAAAAATTCTGAAAGATTCATTGAAAAACATCACATTCATTAGTAAGCATGATTGTCTCTGGGGAGAGGCCCTGGTGGGGGAGATACTGGGGCTGGGGCACAAAGGTAAGAGGGAGGTTTATTTTTCATATTATACTCTTATGTATCAATTTAATTTTGTTTAATGGGCATGTGCTACCTATTCAAATGTGTATGAATTAATTACTTTGATCATTTTGAGTAAATTAAAACCCAGGAAAAGTTTTACAATTTAATAGCATTATTGTCAGGTAATAAACAAAAGGTACTAAACTAACTTAATAATCAAAGTTCAACCATCCAATCAAAAACTAACATCGTAAGCCAATTATAAAAATAATTATGAGTACACATGAACATGGTAAGAATAAAACAAAAGCCTAAATTGTTGGGCTGGAATAATAGATGGACCTTTTTTTAGCATTCTTTAAATAATGATGATGAGGCAATGGTATTAATAATAATAGTTAATACTCACTGAACCTTACTATGTGCCAGGCACTGTCTTAAATCCTGTTATAATACTTCTAAATGCTGCTACGATATTGTTGGTCTAATAAGCATTTATAAAAAAAATACCCAATATCCTAGGTGAAGAAAATTCTGGTGAAATTAAACATCTGAGAAAAACTTGAAAGCTGGCTGGAATATGGATGCACATATATTTATGTTTTCTCTATACTACGAAAAACCCAAGTCTTTATAGAAATGACATAGGATAATGACGCTCAATAACTAACTCTGTGAGAGTGGATCTATTTCTAGAAACTTACCAGGGGTGTGTCTTTTCCTCCCACAATGCTGAGACCAAGGCCCGAATGTCCCTTGGATATTTCTATAATCATTTCCTGGCCAGGGACAATGGGACAGGTTGCAGGGTCCACAGACAGAGGAGCCTGGAAACCACCTGCAAAAGGGTTGAACAGAGAGTGACTGACAAGCACGCCTTTGAGGAGATGCAGCTCACCTTCTGCACTCCATTCCCTGGGGAATGCGGGGTTTGCAGGCGTTATCATTTCACTCTTCCTACAAGTGCTATGAAGGGAAAAGCTGGGCCATTACTGCCCAGCCACCCAGTGATGAAACATAACATTCCTATGACACCTTTGAGCTAAAACAATAACTACTCAATCCCCACCCCAAACCATCCATCTTGGACTTTTATACATTTTAGTTAAACATGGAATTTTTAAAATCAAAAGTGAAAACTGGTATGGAAAAATTTAAGATACTTTCAAATGAGCATATCATATGATTAAGATGGATAGAGTATTTAATCAATAAATTAAGATGTATCTAAAAAAAACAATTACCTAAACATCATCTCCAAATGTATCACATAGAGAGTAAAAATGAATGTATTGTAAACACAACACTCAGTTGTATTTATAATTGTGTTTATAATTGCTGGGTCCATAAGTGAAAAACTTGTTAAAAGCATTATTACTGTTTTATAAAGGTTTCTTTTTTTAGGTCATTTTTTAGACTGAGGTTTTCAAAAAAATTTGAGAAAAAAATGTTTAGAGACAGGAAAGATATTTAATAATACCCGTTTATCCAGAATAAATTCTACATATATGCATTTTCCAGACTGCTAAAAAATCAGAAAATTAAAAATATTAGTTTCAAAAAATCTTATACAAACTATTGCCTCCAGAGAATGTCTTTTCTTGATAACTTTGACTATCACAAAGATTGATTTTTAATTGTGATATAATTTAATAAAGGACTGCTAGTAGCAGGCCCCATCTGCTGGTCAGCTGCATGAATGCACAGGGACCAAGATAAGATCTACTTGCTCATTAACCACACGGAAAGCAGGCACATGCAGACCGCCGCCCATGGGCCAAGAAGCGTTTTTACATTTTTAAAAGGTTGAAAAAAAATCAAAAGAAGAACAATATTCCATGACATATGAAAAGTATTTGAAATCCAAATTTCAGTTTCCATAAATAAAGTTATACTGGAGCACAGTTACACTCATTTGTTTACATCCAGTCTCTGGCGGCTTTCACACTGTATTGGCTGAGTTGAGTAACTTCGACAGGGACTATATGGTCCACAAGCCTAAAATATTTACTGTCTGGCTCTTCATAGGAAAAAAAGTTGCCAACTCTTGGTATAAAATGAAAGGAAACAGGCTCTAGGACACCTTGCAAGGGGCTCTGCTCTAAGGACCCATCAACATGGACTTTGTGACACAAGGCACAGGTTTTAGTGCAGGCATGGATTTTAGTCCCCACTTGGGAAATTAATAGGCAGGTGAAACTGGAGCTGGCTCCGCATCAGAAAAAGGCATGTAACCACTATCCCACAGGCTGTTAGGGGATTTAAAGGGACAACGTGTGTGAGGTACCCAGCCCAGGGTCTGGCATATTGTAAGCGCTTATGTTTGTGCTGCTCCTGACCATATGGAATTTATTAAGCTAATGGTTTCCCATCTAAGAGTGGAAAATTTAGTGACACTACCTCAGTAACAATGAAAAGGACCCTATTAAAAGTAGAATGTTAAATTGTAAACGTAATTTGTCTCCAGATCTTTTTGCAGTGTATGTATTTTGTACTACATTTCCTATTAATTTATAATAAAAACAATGTTCAATAGTAGCACATTTGCACAGATGCTTAAAAAACTTTATAATCCTTTTGTAAATAACTAGTATAGCCTTTTGAGTGAGAAGACAGAAAAAACGACTATAAGAGATACTGGAGATGGCATTTCTTTCCTTCTTTCACTTTCCCTCATCCTAGCCATTCCTTAGTCAACCTTTGTATGTATTTCTCTCAAAGAATACAGCCAAAAGCCTGACTCATAACTGCCCTCAATAAATGTTTGGTAAATGGATAGTAATGAATAAAATTTCTACAGAATAAATTATACAATGACTCATTTCTGTTATCCAGGTATATAAATGATATATATTATCAAAACTCAATTAGTCTACATCCAAGGTCAGCAAACTATTTTAGTACAAGGCCAGATAGTAAGTATTTTGGGCTTTGCAAGCCATACAGTCTCTATTGCAACTACTTGGTTCTGCCATTATTGTGTGAAAGGAGTCATGGGCAATATATAAATGAAAGAGTGTTCCAATAAAACTTTATTTATGGACACTGGAATATGCCAGATTTGGCCCATGGACCATAATTTGCTGGCCTCATTCATCAAGTATTTTAGTAAAAATCCAGTGCTTTAAAATAATACCTGCTTGCTAAACTTTTTATGAGTTAATATTTATGAAGAAATTATATAAAAGACAGATAGCATAAAAGTTTCAGGCCTGCTACATTAATGCAGGGTTATGCTTTGTCACTGGTGAGCATGATGTTTTAAATAGCCCATTTTTTACTGATTTATACTGAATAAAAGCAAAGTGAAAATTCCCATTATTCATTTTGAAGTTTTCTTTTCAACCCCTAGTCAGCATAATTCAAGCCAGGAATTTTAAGAGAGTACATGAACATCAATTTCTTTAAGCAAATTCTTCAAATAGCTTACCATCAACATATGTAAAATTTTAGTTCAACCTGATTAAGGGATAATACTCATAAAGTAAATAAAATCTACTTGAGAGATCAGAGAAGAGTAATTTGAAAGCCTTACGTTCAAATAACACTTACTGATGGCTTTCATATTCAATAACCAATAGGCAAAGAGCATTATCCCAATGGCAGAGATGAGAAAATGGCATGGAAGGGAAATGACCCGCCCAAGCCCGAGAGCTAAAGAAATGGAGCAGGATGCAAATCCGGACTCCTGGTCCAGTGCTCTGTTCAGTACATCATGATCCCTTCCTTCTTCCTCTAAGGATTGAGGCACCAATTCTGCTTAGAGAAAGAACCATACCATAGCCTGTAACATCTGCTTCTTTTGAATAGTATGATGTAGTTAGTGCTAAAGGTATCTCTTGTGAGATGAAGGAGACTTTCGTCATATGTTTTTGCTGTTTCATCTGGTTGGCAGCCTACAAAAGGAAGAAAAATTAGATGAATGTCAAGGAGGAGAAAGGTAATAAGAAAAGTCTTTAAAACTGGTATATTGTTATCAAAACAATAGCGTACTCCAATATTGTCTTTTGAGAATATAGGGAGGGGGAGGTGATAGGAGGAAGTTAAGATGATTTCTGCCCCACTCCCCATGCTTCCCATTTAACCCTATACCTAAAAATGCTTCGGTGAAGGATGGGTCAGGGAAGAAAGGAAGGAAAAGGCTGAACATATTCTATCGTTGTGGTTTGTAGATGAAGCTGGAGGTGTGAAGAGGAATAAAAATTTTTACAATTTCTAATTATTCTCATGAGATCAACATGAAGTCCAAATATCTGTGCTGTGCCCACTGAAAAACAATCTATGATACAGATGTTCTGAGCACACAACACCATCCAACTCTTCTGGACAGATTCACAATAGACGAATATGGATTAGGTAGGCTAACAATAAACACCTACTGAAAGTCTGCTAAATGCCAGATACATCAATTACATTTTTTTTTTTTTTTTTTTTTTACCGGGAGGTCCCGGGAATCGAACCCTGGTCTCTCCATATGGTAGACGGACGCCGAACCTCTTGAGCCACGTCCGTTTCCCATCAATTACATTTAATTCACCTAAAAGAACTGTACCTTATTCACTTTTGTTTCTCAGTGCCTGGAACACAGTAGAGTCTCAATAAATGTTTGATGAATGAATGAATGAATGAGTATTTGACTAAATATAGAAGAGCAAAACTGAAGACATGAGAAACTCAGAATAGGAAATGAACTTTGCAATTCAGTGAAAATAGAGGGTCCTTTGCTGAGTGAGCTTTGAAAATTAACTTGTAATTCTGGAATTTTGCTGAGAATACACTGATGAGTAAATAGTATTTAAAAACTAAGGAAAACCAAAAGGACTCCATGCTTGCTTTACAGGCAGTTAAGAAATGTAGGAAGTGACCTGACCTGCCTTCTGGATCTGCAGTTAGCCAGGGAACCCATCCCCAGCTGGAAGATTCCGGTAGAGGCAGTGAAGCACCAGGCTGTCCCTGAAGTCTAGAAATAGGACCAAGGTAACTGCTCCAGAACCATAAATACCCCAAGATTTGGCCAGTGGAAGACTGTGCCTCAATTTAAGGAATTGTGCTGTATGTAACAATCAAAATATAATACCACCCATATATTGTGCTTCCCAGTTTTCAAGACATTTCACATCCATGAGAACCCTAAGAGTTAGACAATATTAATCTCTTTTACACATAAAGAACACAAGACACAAATGTCAAGTGACCAATCTGAAATCACACAGCTGATTAGAGGAAGAGATAGGATTAAAAGAAGAATGCTACAAATTTGAAGTGTTTGCAAACAGCTGCTAGGCAGTGATTCTGTGCCTGTTCATTTCTTTTTCTGTAGTTTTTCTATTACCATTATTAACACTGACTGTATTTTACTTAAATAAACTTATTCAAATACATATTTATCAGTGATTTTAAAATGAGGGAGGTGGAAAAATTAAGGGTATACCACCAGAAAACTAACATTGGAACAACCTAGATATCTGAGTACTTTAAGAATCATATTTACCGAACTTCTTGAAACCAGGTGTGTCCATAAGACTAAGCCATGGTCAATGGGATGTAAACAGAAATAAACTGTACAATTTCCACAGAAGGATGTTGCCTTCCCCTTCTCCTGGGCTGGAATGCACATGTGATTATCATAACTGGAGCAGCTACCATACACCAAAAATAGATGTCATGTTTTGAGGGTAGTAATTAGAGAAGAAGTGCTTGGGTCCCTGACACCATGGAGACACCTTACCACCCCCAACTGTTTTTTGTTTTTTTTTTAAAGATTTTATTTATTTATCCCCCCTTGCTGCTCGTGCTCGCTGTGTCCATTTGCTGTGCATTTTTCTGTGTCTACTTGTCTCCCTTTGTTGCGTCATCTTGCTGCGTCAGCTCACCACACCGCACGGGCTGGCTTGCCTTCACCAGGAGGCCCCGGGAACCGAACCCGGGGCCTCTCATATGGTAAACGGGAGTCCTATCGATTGAGCCACATCCGCTTCCCCCCAATTGTTTTTAATCATTGATAACCCAGACTGTTATATGAGAAACTTCTTACAGTAACTCAGACTCTATGTTAGTTGGACAGTATGTATGTCCAACTTTTGTTTTGTGTCATCTTATCTTTGCTGGGCCCCCCCATCCCAGACCAAATAGATTGGCATCTAGGGGTATGGAGCCTGGCTAGTTTCATTTATTTTAAAATTGAGACATTGCTTAATTCCAGGGTGAATGTACATCTAAGATATCCACAGAGGGACTTCAGGGACTCTGTGGTTTTATCAAAATTATGCTTCTCGGGAAGCGGCTGTGGCTCAATCAGTGGGGCTCCCGTTTACCATGTGGGAGGCCCCGGGTTCGGTTCCCGGGGCCTCCTGGTGAAGGCAAAGCCCGCCCGCATGGCATGGTTGGCTGACCCGGCGAGCACGGGCAGCAAGGGGGGGATAAATGAATAAATAAATAAAATCTTTAAAAAAAAAAAAAAAAAAAAAAAAATTATGCTTCTCAGTGTTTTTCTGGGAAATGGGTCGATACTTCATCAGGTCTGGCCCTGATTTTAGGGAAAAATAATTCCCTACTCAAAAGAAGATATGAATTGCTGAGTTTTGCTACCACTAATTAGCTGCATGACTACAGGCCAGTCACTTAACTTCTTTTATATTTAAGTGGCCTCATCTGTAAACTGGTAGTGCGATGTCTGTACATTGCAGGGTTGTTATGAAAATTAAAAAAACAAACACACACATAAATAAGTCCATCACTGTGCCAAGAACAACTTAGGAGCTCAGTTGATACATAAAAATGATTTTATTTCCTATTATAATGTATAAGTAAATGACCAGTTTCTGATTGAAAATCTTCAGAGACAGAAAATTCCATTTCCTTGGGGAATCTCTCTCATTTTGGAATAGCTCAAATGGTTGAGAATGTCTTTATAATGAGTTTACACTGCCTCAATGAAGATATGCCCACCGATTTCTGGACCGTTTCTCTTCTACAGCCACAGAAAAAGGTTATAATCACTTTCCCAAAGGAGAATGCTTTAGATATTTAACTGTTCTTCAGCAGGGAAAAGAAAGGCCAGATGATTTTTAGGATTTATTCCAGCTCTAAAATTCTATGGTTATAAAATTTTAGAGAGGTTTTATATTTGCATTGAGATAGGAGGTAGTATATAAAGTTTTAACACATTAATAGTATTTGCAAATATATTACATAAATTAAAATCTGGCTTCAAATTTTAAAAAGTTGCTTATAAGTTTTTAGATGAACAGAATTTGGTCATCTTTAAGGTTCTTTCTATACCTTAATTGTTTTCATTTAGGTTTTTTAGTATATAATTTTGGAGAATGTTTAAAGGCATTTTCTTTGGCAATGTTTTAAATATATATTTCCTATAAGCTTTAGTAATTATAATTTCTTAAACATAAAAAGAGTTAATATAAAAATAATGTATATTTTAGCAGTACAAGAGTATATATAAAATGAACAACCAGAAATGAAAAAATCAGAATATTAAACAAACAAAAATACTCAACTACAAAAATAAAAAAATTCGATAGCCAAAAGTTTATAGTTTTTAAGAGAAGTGAAATTCAAAATGCAAGGAATATGTTATTATACTTATATTTTTGTAGAATTACAAATACTCCCATTTAAAATTATTATTTTTGACATCATGTAATACTTGGCACTCTCAGAATTTAAGTATAAGGGTGTTTTCAGGGATGTTCACTTTTAAATACCTGTCCAGATTATCAGCACAAGAAATGAACGGAGGATATTTCACACACTTTGAACATAACAGGTGATACAATTGTGGACTGAATTCACTGTGCAAGATATACCATAACCTCCTGCAAAGTAATAAAGAATTTGATTTCATTGCAACCACTTCCCTTCTTCTGGCCTAAAGTACAAGTCACGTACATTGTCAGTCAGGTTCTCCAATGCCTTCTGCTGATCTGCCACCTCACCTTGGTCAACCATCTGGGAGATGTCTTCCTGAAATGCAAAAAATACAACCAATTAGCAGCAATGTAGAGTCAAGTGCACTTTCCAACGTTAGCAGTTAAGCACTATCTGACAGGGCTTCGGTCTACTACACAAATGACTAAAACATGAGGCTTAAAAGTTTTATTTACCCATCTGGAATAACTCTTAGAAAGGAATGCAGATTTGCCATTTCCAAATCCTGGCACGAAAAAATCCCCCCCACCCCCTTAAAATACTAAATTAGAGGCAAAAAGCATATCTATTGAAGATACTGTGAGATGCAAAGATAAGTTAGTCCTGAACCCCATGGAGGAAAGCAGAGTCCAGACTTAGGAGAGAAGCAAATAACCAACCAAAACACATGGGAAACTGATGTATAGCTAAACAGCAGTTCATTAATCAAAATAAATGATGACATCATAAGCCAACCTTAATGCTTATGTCTGCCTGCAACCAATCTCTAATTTTGTTTATAGGTAAAATTTCAGGGGAAGTTACCATCTGATTGTTTCCTCTAAGTCATGAATTCCACATTTGGGCTTGGACAAGGAAGGGAACAGGGACAGCAGGATGGCTAGATAGGAGAAAGGATGGTTTACCCCTGGCCCTTGGTAAGTGTCTGAGAGACACCCAGGTGGTGAGGTCTGGTATACAGATGGTATGTTGTGTAGGTAGTTACACTGTGCAGATAGGTACACTGATCTGAAGATTAGAGGAGAGGCATGATTTGCACAGGGAAGTATTAGGAATTTGTGATCCTAGCTCCTTGACTTAACAATTCTGCAACCCTGAGCAGGTTACCTAATCTCTCTGAGCTTCAGGTTTCTCATCTATAATACAGAAAAAAATAAAAGTATCTACACTATAGAAATGTTGAAGGAATTAAAGAGGTAATATATGAAAAATACTCAGCAGGATACCTGGCAAAAAAAAAAAAACCAAATATTCAAGCTATGTTAGTTAATCAAGTTATCATAGTTCCATGTTCCCAACTCTTCTATAAGGCTCCATTTGTCAAAGCAATTGCCTGGACAGGACACTTTCTCCTTTGGAGAATGGTGGAGTAGTTACACATTCTTTTATTTGAAACTCATTCTGCTTTCTTTTCTGGGAATATTGACACACCCTTTCTTTAACAGTATCCCATTAGATTTGCTACAATATAAGAGAAAATGGCCAGGTTATGCCCAGCCAATGAGGTTACAACCTCATCCTGTCTCATTAATTCCCTGCTGGTTTACAACCTGGGAGACTTAACCCAGTATGTAATATCCTGAGACTGCAGCCTACGTCCCGGGATGGTTGTGACTATCTTTAGCCACCTACTTTCTAACTATTGATAATATAAAATTAACTCAAAAGTTACATCCCAAAATTATTCCCTGAGCCTCCTGGAGGTGCCCCTTCCACAGCACGACCATGTTATCTTATGACTATCTTTGCAACATTATATTACATCTTTTTGTGGGTCTGTCTCCCATATACTAATTTGATGAACTTTGTATTGTTTCTTCAGCATATGGCTGAATAGAATATGAGCTTTATAAATGGTTAGTGTTGAAAGAATCCAAGTTCAAGACTCATAGATGACCTTGCATGGATTTCAGAGACAGTCATGAAAGGCAGGATGCACAGTGAAGGTGACCTTGTGGTCCCCACTTTAGGATCACAGTTGAAAAGGAGAAGACAGAGATGAAGAGGTCAATCAATGATGCTCATAAACTGCCTAATAAATGGAAAACATCGGTATTGTTCCCTCCAGTGTAGATCAAATGAGGGGGAACAAAAGGAAATCCGTCTATCTGAAAATGATATGAAAGAATCTGCAATTTTGTCTTAATTTACACCCAAATTAAACAGCAACGGGACCATAGTATAATGAAAAACATGGCTGGTCTTTGTCCCCAGTTCTTAGTGAAACAACCTCCGAATCTTTGGAATTTCCTGTGAAAGGAGTGTTTTTTGACTTTCATAGGGGCCCAGGACCACCCAGGACCACACCTGGTAGTTACATGGTGGGTCCAAACACACCCGCAGCCTGATTACACCAGAAAGACCAATCATATGTTTAGGGGGTTGGTGCTTTGGGCCACCTCCCAGACCTCTGGGAGGGGAGGGAGGCTGCAGCCAGAGTCCAACTGCTTAGACGTCGGTTCTATCCATCATGACTATGTAATGAGATTCCATATAAACTCAGCACACTTGATTCCATAATTGAGAAAAGATAACTCTATACCAGGTGGGTGGCGTGTTTTGACTGGATGTGGAGAGGACACAGAAGCTTGGATTTAAGACTATCCCAGAAGGAGCAGATGTGGTTCAAGTGGTTGAATGCCTGCTTCCCACATAGGAGTTCCTGAGTCTGGTTCCCAGTGCCTCTTAAAAACAAAAAGCAAGCAAACAAACAAAAAAACCAACTCAGGGGAGCCAATGTAGCTCAGTGGTAGTGCCGACTTCCTATATATGAGGTCCAGGGTTCAATCCCTGGACTGGTACCTAAAAAAAAAAAAAAAAGACTCTCCCAGACCTCAGCCTATGCATTATTTCTTTTGGCTTTTCACTTGTATCCTTTTACTATAATAAAACTATAATTGTAAGTGTAGCACTTTCAGTAAATTCTGAGCTGTTCTAGCAAATTATTCAACCGAGGGAGGCAGTGGGAAACGCCATTTTTGTAGCCAGTTGGTAAGAAATGAAGGTGGCTCTGGAGGCCCATGAATTTACAACTGTTGCCTAAAGGGTAATCCTGTAGTCCACCTGTGGAGTCTAGCCTAGCTCCCTGTCAGAATTGAACTAATTGTGTTGTTGCAGTATTTGCAGTTGCTGATTAGGTTTTTTTTTTTTTTTTTTTAAAGATTTTATTTTATTTACTTTATCCATTTTAAAACCCACCTTCCCCATTTGCTGTTTTGTGTCCATTTGCTGGGCAATTTTCCGTGTCTGTTTCCTGCCATCTCTTCCCATCCTCCTCCTCCAGTCTTCACCAGGATTCGATCCTGGAGACCTCCGATGTAGGAGAGAGGTATTCTGCTGCCTGCGCCACCTCAGCTCCTGGCTTCTGGAGCTTTCGGAGCATCTCGTCTTGTCACTCCTCTGTTACGTCATCATCCTGCTGCATGGCTCCCGGGGCCCGACAGCTCAGCGGCACACAAAGCCTGGCAGCCCATGCGCCTTCTATATATATATTTTTTATTTTACCGGGAGGTCCCGGGGATCGAACCCAGGTCCCTCCATATGGCAGACGGACGCCCAGCCATTTGAGCCACATCCGCCCCCTGATTAGATTTTTTTAAGTTTACAAAGGAGATGACTTTTCTAGCTAAAGACTTAAAAACCCAATATTACACAGAGGAATTGCCAATTTGGTTTGACTCTTCCTCATCGTTTGCACTTGTAATTAAAAACCACTTGAGTAGGAGCCAGAAAAATTGGGTTTAGACTGCTTCTACTACTTATTAGCAGTATAACCTTCCTTTTTTACAGTGGTAACAGTGCAATAACAGCTACCTAAACAAGGGGTTGTGAGCAAAATTTAATTCAACAGATATTGTACATGAGGATGATGATGATAGTGAAAACTTATTGAGCACATACTATGTGCCAGTTACTGAATGAGGCATGGTACACATTTTATATGTTGATCTACATGTACGACCTATGCAGTTGGTACTATTATCACCCACATTTTATAATTGAGGTATCTGAAGCAGAGAGAGGCTAAATTATTTGCTGAGTCACATCTTAACTGAGACACATATTGCTCCAGAGCCCTTACTCATAACTGAGAAGTAAACAGTAAGGGCAGGCGCAGCAGCATCAGGGCTGCTTGCCTCCTCCCAAGAACAAGTACGACTGTTTTAGGAGTAAGCCTCAGACAGAGGTCCTAACTCATCTGTCTCCCTCATTTCCTCTCTTGGCCCCATTTCCCCAGAGGCTATCACAAGAGATCAAATGGCTTCTCCACTGGGCTGTTTTCCTTCCTCATTGTGTTTTCTATTGTTTTATATTAGCATATTTCTCTGGTCTTATCCAAGTTTGATTTCCTTGAGAAGTATACAACAGTCATCTCAAAGGGGCCTTCAAAGGGGCCTTCAGACATCTATCCTTTCTTTTTTTTTTTTTTTTTTTTTTTTTTTTTACCGGGAGGTCCCCGGTATTGAACCCGGGTCCCTCCATATGGGAGACGGACGCCCAACCATTTGAGCCACATCCGTCCCCCAACATCTATCCTTTCTGAAAAGGGATTTGGCATGTTAGGACACAGCTTTTCAAGTTAGCAAAGCCTTAACGAGCATTTGTTTTTAAGAAACAGTGATTCCATTTTTAGATTCAACATCATGTAAGAACAAGTCATGCCTGCTTATCTCGAGTCTTGGAGAGAAAAAAAAAATCATTGCGCTAGTCACTGCAATGACCTGGGGTCAATATTTTCCTTTTTATTTTGTGTTTGAGCTCGATAATTTCCAGCTACTGCACCAAAGGAGCTATTAGTATCTTCAAAGCTAAGGTTTTGGGACATTTTGGGGCATTTGCACAGGGGACCCCTAAATAAGAAGACTGAGGAAGCAATGTGGTAAAATCATCTCATTCCCTGAAACTGACTGACATGACACTGTCTGCATTGTGTTATAAACATACTCAGCACAGTACTGTGGGCTCCTGAAAGAGAATGCTCTGTGGGCTGGGCAAACTACTCTGGTCAAGAGAAGGAGCTCTCAAGAGGTGGGTATAAAACTCTTTTCTTTCTTTCTGTCTCTCTCTCCTTCTCTCTTCTTTCCTCCCTTTCTTTTCCTTCTCTCCTTTCCTTTTCTCTCTTTTCTCTCTCTCTCTCCCTTCCTCCCTCCCTTTCTTTCTTTTTTTTATAAGCTTCTGGTATTCAAGGAAATCTCTGTCATAACACTAGCTGGATACAAGCTTAAGGAACAGATATCTCAGGGTCTAAATTTCAGAGATAACACATTAAAATATCAAAATGCCCAGATTACAACACAAGATTACAAAACATACAAAGAAACAGGAAATGAAGGTCCATGAAATGGAATAGGATAAAGCATTAGAAAACATCAACAGGAAGAACAGACCTGGGACATATCCAACAAGGGCTTTGAAAAGGAATCAATAATACTTATTATTTAGGATTACTTATTTAAAGTTGGATTCAAATCTGGCTGTGACATTTATTACTTAAGTGTCTTTGTGCCTCAGTTTCCTTACCTATTATAAAATGGAGATCATAATATGATCATTTCATATAAAAATCCCAATTAACACACGTTCTAAATGAACAATACCTTTTGGAGTACATAGTAAAAACAATGATAAAGTTAGCTTCCATTATTCTCAGCAGTTCTGAAAGCTCCCTGAAGGTAGAGATTGTGGGTCTTGTTCACAGCTCTATGCCCTGTGGCTAGCTAGCACTGTGCTTGGGATATAATAGACCTTCGATACAAACTTGCTTAATTTCTGAAAGGCATGGCAGAGTTACAGCTCCCCTTGAAAGATAAGATGAAATCAACATAGACTTTAGATTATATGATCTTAAAATTAGGTCAACAATTAGGCTTCTTAAGAAAACCAATACCTTTGCAGACTCAAAGAACAATGCTTGAGCATAACTTTGTTTCTGAGAAGCTGGGATCCAGAAGATAAGGCACTAGACACGAGTGAGGAAGTCTGAGTTGTGGTCTCTGACCTGGTTTTACTTTTCTAGGCCCTCAGTGCTAACAATTACAATGTAAGATTACTTTCTCAATTTAGAAAAATTTGATAAGCAACAGGTCCATTACAGGCAAGTTGAATTTCAAGTTGAATAACAAGTCTCCACAGCAAACCAGTTCAAAGTGGTTGGGAGTGAAAGTAAGCTAGCAGGAATCAGATGCAAATTTGTGCTTAAAAAAAAAAAAAAAAAAAAAAAAAAAGAGGGTGTACCTAGGAGAAGAAGTGAGACTGTGGAACTGCAGCCATGACTGAGGCCTATTCCCCTCGCTGATGCCCAACTCACCAAGAAACTACTGGATCCCATTCAGTAGTTTTATAACTACAAGCAAGCTTCATAAAGAAGCCAAAGAGGCCACCAAAACCCTCAACAGAGCCATCTCTGAGTTCATTGTGATGGCTGCAGACGCTGAGCCCTTGGAGATCACCCACAAAGCCTACTGCTGTGTGAAGACAAGAGTGTGCCCTACATGTGTGTGTTTCAAGCAGGCCCTGGAGTGGGTCTGTGGGGTCTCCAGGCTGGTCATCGCCTGCTCTGTCACCATCAAAGACTCACAGCTGAAGCAGAAGATCCAGTCCATTCAGCAGTCCATTGAGAGGCTCTTAGTGTAAACCTGTGGCCTCTGCCATGCTCTCCCAGCTGACTGCTCCCTCTGGGTCTCCTGCCACCCAATCCTCTTATTCTTCCTTTTGAAAATGAACTGATATCCAGAAGAAGAAGAAGAGCACTGGCCACTTTCAAAGCCAAGGAAGAGTCAGGATAGAGGTATGTTCTAGCTGTCATCCTCTAACTTCCTGGATACCTACTGTGTGCAAACATACAAGAGGGCATGACGGAAGGAAACACTGTCTACTTTGTGTCCCTTGTGATGGCATACAGAATCATTCCAAAAATGTGTAAACAATCAAGGGGTTCCCTTTGCTCTCTAGAGAACTCTGGGTCATTTGGAGGGGAAGCATGTGTTCTGTGAGGCTGTTAGACATACGTCCAAACATGAGTTTAGTAATGTAACCCCACTGCTTGTTTTTGGTAATGCGATGTTATGTTCTCCCACCAGCCCCCACTGGTGCCCCTGAGACTGGCAGGACAGCAGTACACCAAAGAGATGTGCCGAAGGATTCCAGAGGCAGCCTGGGCAAGTGAGACGTGGGGCAGTTGAGAATGGCAAAGGAAAGGAGGTTCAGCTGGTGTTGGAATGAAGGATTCTCATAAGGTCATGGGGATGAGGCTATAATGTGCAACAGAGATTATTGAGTCTGAGGCAACATCCACTCTTTGGTGAATGAAGATTTCTTCAGTGGACACTTTGTACCAGCTCTGAAAGTCCTCACCCCTGCTTCCTGCCACAATGTGGGTCAAGTGTATTCTCTATCACATCAGAAGGACAGCACTAATGTGGCATTCACCCTTGTGAGCAGCATAATAAAGAAATATATACATATTCCAATTAAAAAAAAGATGTACCTATATTTCTGCTGTTTTTGAGTTCATGAAGTTATTTTACCACTATCCTCATTTCTGCATTATCTTCATTTACAATGGAAAGGGAAAGAGAATGGAAGAAAAAACCAAAAACCTTTCTCCAGCGACTGATCAGAAAAGGGGAATTTATCATGTCGGCAAACCTCAAGAGATTTTTAGAAATACATCATGTAAAGAACAATGAACTGTGAAAACTGCCACATATTTGAATGCACTTGAACCCTGCCATTGGCAATTTGCATACTGTCAAAAAAGAGTGCTGACTCAGACACATTCTCTCCTGTTCCTTACAGGGACTTTGTAGACTCTTGCTACAAATGCAGTTTTTACATTGTATCTGAAACAGAAAAATAAGATTCACACAGTGACATCTGATACCATAGTCCAACTAGAAATCCAGTAGTTCTTGAAGGACTGCAAATTGGGGGTAAAAATGGATTTTAAGCACATAGTTCAGGATTTCATTTTAAAAACAATGTGCAGGATTTTATACCTAGGGATTCAAGCTTGGAAGTTAAGTCCTAAAAAGAAATCTATAATCATTTGATACATTTTAACTATTTTTCCAAACTTGGAGGCCAGCATTTTAAAAACACTTAGGAAAAAATTTTAATCAAGCATAACAGCCAAAATTGATAAATTGAACCTGTATCAAAAATCAAAGATTTCCAGGAAGATGGTAGACTAGAAAGACACAAGACTTGCTTTTCTTCCAGAAAAATAGCTAGAGGAAAAGGTAAAATGGCCTGGAAAAAAATCTTCTAGGGTTTAGGACACCAGGCGAAGGCTCGACACTGCCGAGAAGAGAGAGGGATAAAGGAGACGAGTCCCAACAGCAAAACTGTGAGTTAAAACCAGTAGCTGCTACTGCTTGCACCCTCCCCCATACTAAAGACACTTTTGAATTCTCAGGCCTCTGGGCCAGCTACAGACAAAGGGGGTTCCAGGAATCTATGGCCCCAGGAAAGGGAGAGGGGAACACAGCCAAAGGCTGACTCAGCTTTTCACCCACAAATTTGGTCTCCTGTGTCCTACAAGCCATTCCAGGCTGGGTGTGGACATGACATTGTTTATCTTGAGAGCCAGTTTGGGACAAATTTCCACCCTAAAGAGATCCGACCCTCCCAATCTCCCTCTCTACTAACCAGAACTGATTGTTGAATACAAAGGGGAGTGGAATTATTTCCTACCTGGAAAAAGGTAGGGGCTGCCAGTAAAGGCTGGACAATTGTCTCTGAGAAAGTTTGAATTACAAGGCTCTTGGCCTCCAGGGAGGAACCTCTATCGTAAAGATCCTGTTGTGTTGGAGTAAACACACTCTGATCAGGCATTGAATTGAGAGGCTGCCAAAGAGCACCATTTGCTAGCAAACCCAGGAAGTGCATGTGAGAAAATTAAAAATAAATGAGAGGCTTTTCCGGCCTTTTTGCCTCCCTCCCCAAGGCCCTAGGAAGCAGGCCCACAACCAATTACTGGGTCCAGGGCCCAGTTTTGAACAACTAACAGGGACAATCCTAAAGACCCAAGCTGAACCAAGAATCAAAGAGAACAGGAGTAAAACACAGCCTCCCACCACTAAATCCCTACGAAGAGAGAAATTGAGCACCTGAGTAAAATACCATCCTCATCGGATGCCTAGACATCAGCAAAAAATTACAAGCCATAATAAGAAAATGGAAGACATGGCCCAGGAAGAGAAATATATCAAAGCCCCAGAAGAGATGCAACATTTGAGAGAACTAATTAACGAGATGCACAAAAATTTTCAAAATCAAATTAATTAGTTGAAAGACAATATGCTTAAAGAGATAAATGACATCAAGAAGACACTGAGTGAGCACAAAGAAGAATTTGAAATCCCGAGTCTAAAAGCAACAGAGTTCATGGAAATAAAAGACACAATAGGTGAGATAAAAAAACACATCAGAGGCATACAACAGCAGACTTGAAACAACAGAAGAAAGAATAAATGATACTAAAGACAGAACAGATGTAATTGAGAGAGAAAAGAACAGAGAGAGAAAAGAATGGAAAAAATTGAGCCGGGGCTCAAAGAGTTCAATGACAACACGAAATGCAACAACATATGTGTCATGGGAGTTCCAGAAGGAGAAAAAAAGGGAAAAGAGACAGAAAGGGTATCTGCAGAAATAATAGCTGAAAATGTCCCAATTCTCATGAAAGAAATGAACTTATATGTCCAAGAAGTGCAGCATATGCCAATCAGAATAAATTCAAACAGACCTACACCAAGACACATACTGCTCAGAATGCCAAACGTCAAACATAAAGACAAAGTTCTGAGAGCAGCAAGGGAGAAGCAAACCATTATATACAAGGTATGCCCAGTAAGACTTAGTGCTGATTTCTCATCAGAAACCATGGAGGTGAGAAGACAGTGGTATGATACAATTAGGATACTGAGAGAGAAAAACTGCCAGTCGAGAATCCTATATCCAGAAAAATTGTCCTTCAAATATGAAGGTGAGTATAAAATATTCACAAACAAAGAAAATGAGAACACAACTTACCAAAACTTATGGGATACAGCAAAAGCAGTTTTGAGAGGGAAATATATAGCCCTAAATGCCTAAATTAAAAAAAAAGAAGAGAGCTAAACTCTCTAAGATTTAACTGAATAACTGGAGAAACTAGAAAAAGAACAGGAAACCAATCCCAAAGCAAGCAGAAGGAAAGAAATAATAAAGATTAGATTGGTAATAAATGAAATTGAGAACAAAGAAACAATAGAGAAAATCAATAAAACCAAAAGCTGGTTCTTAGAGAAAATCAATAAAATTAAACCCCTAGCAAGACAAGAAATGAAAGGGGAGAAGTTATGACTGACCCCACAGAAATAAAATGGATCTTAAGAGGATATTATGAGAAACTGTATGCCAACAAAATAGACAACCTAGATGAAATGGAAAAATTTCTAGAAAAGCACAAACAACCTACACTGACACTACAAGAAATACAAAAACTTAACAAACCAATCACATTTAAAGAGATTGAAGCCATCATAAAAAATCTCCCAACAAAGAAAAGTCCAGGACCAGATCGCTTCACAGGTGAATTCTACCAAGCATTTTAGAAAGAATTAACATCAATCTTCAAAAAATTGAAGAGGAGGGAAAATTACCCAACACATTTTATGAAGCCAACATCACTCTAATACCAAAGACAGATAAAGACACTACAAGAAAAGAAAATTACAGACCATTCTCTCTAATGAACATAGATGCAAATATTCTCAACAAAATACTTGCAAATTGAATCCAACAGCACATCAGAAGACTTATACATCACAGCCAAGTGGGATTTATTCCTGGTATGAAAGGCTGGTTCAACATAAGAAAACCAATTAACCTAATACACCACATTAACAAATTGAGGGGAAAAAAGCACATGATCATCTCAATCGATGCAGAAAAGGCATTTGACAAAATCCAGCATCCTTTCTTGATAGAAATAGGAGGAAAATTCCTCCTTATGATAAAAGGCATATATGAAAAAATCACAGCCAACATCGTACTCAATGGGGAAAGGTTAAAATCTTTCCCTCTAAGATAGGGAACAAGACAAGGATGCCCACTGTCACCATTATTATTCAACATTGTACTGGAAGCTCTAGCTAGAGTAATTAGACAAGAAAAAAAATTACAGGCATCCAAATAGAAAAGGAGGAAATAAAACTCTATTTGTGGATGACATGATCCTATATTTAGAAAATTCTCAAATGTTTATGACAAAGCCACTTGAGCTAATAAATGAGTTCAGCAAAGTGGCAGGATACAAGATCAAGTCACGGAAACAATTCTATTTACAATACCAACAAAAAGACTCAAATAACTAGGAATCAATTTAACCAAAGAAGTATGGGACCTATATGCAGAAAACTACAAAACAATGCTAAAAGAAATCAATGAAGACCTAAACAAATGGAGGGACATTACATGCTCATGGATTGGAAGACTAAATATCATGAAGATGTCAATCCTACCCAAACTGAGATTCAATGCAATACCAATCAAAATTCCAACAGTCTACTTTACAGAAATAGAAGGCAATTACCAAATTCACTTGAATGGAAAGTGCACCCAAATAGCCAAAAGCATTCTAAAAAAAGAAAAAGAGTGACATGGGAGGAATTCCACTGCATGACGACCCTGAAACATACTACAAAGCTACAGTGGTTAAAATAGCATGATACTGGCATAAAGATAGACACACCAATCAGTGGAATAGAATTGAGAGTCCAGAAATAAACCCTCACTTTTACAATCAACTGGTTTTTGAGAAACCTACCAATTACATGTTAACGGGACAAAACAGTCTCTTCAGCAAATGGTGCTGGGAGAACTGGATATCTATAAACAAAAGAATGAAAAAGGACTCCTATGTTACTCCCTATACAAGAAACAACTTGAAATGGATCAAAGACCTAAATATAAAAACCAGGACCATAAACTACTAGAAGAAAATATAGGGAAATATCTTAAAGACCTTGTGGTAGTTGTTAGTTTCTTGGACCTTACACACAAAGTACATACAACAAAAGAAAATATAGGTAAATGGGAACTCCTTAAAATTAAATACTTTTGCATCTCATAGGACTTTGTCAAAAGGGTTAAAAGGCAGCTGAATTGATGTGGAGGCAGTGGCCACTGGAGGCTCTAGAGACAGGGGGAGGGAAAGACAGGTGTAATTCAGGGGCTTTTTTGGGACTTGGGAATCGTCCTGAATGGCATTGCAATGACAGATATATGTCATTATATACCTTCCCATAACCTCCAGAATTGTGTGGAAGAGTATGTAAACTACAACGTGAATTATGGTCCATGCTCAATGGCAATGCCCCAGGATGTGTTTATCAATTGCAATGGATGTGCTGCACTAATGAAGGATGTTGTTTATGTGGGAGGGTGTGGGAGGTGTGGGGAGCGGGGCATATGGGAATCCCTATATTTTTGTGTAACATTTATGTGATCTATAAGAAAATTTAAAAAGGCAGCTGACTCAAATGAGAGAAAATATTTGGAAATCACATGTCCTATAAGTGTTTAATATCCATGATATATAAAGAGATGTTACAACTCAACAATCAAAAAACAAATGACCTGATTATAAAATGGGCAAAAGACTTGAATAGACATTTGTCCAAAAAAGAAATACAAATGGCAAAAAAACACATGAAAAAATGCTCAACATCACTAATGATTAGGAAAATGCAAATCAAAACTGCGATGAGATATCATTTCTTACCTATAAGAATGGCCACTGTTACAACAAATGTTGGAGAGAATGTGGAGAGATAGGAACACTTATTCACTGTTGGTGGGAGTGTAGAATGGTACAGCCACTGTGGAGAACTGTTTAGCAGTTCCTTAAGAAGTTAAATATAGAATTGCCATGTGACTCTGCAATACCACTACTGGGTTATATCCAGAAGAACTGAAAGCAGTAACATGAACAGACATTTGCACACCGGTGTTCACAGCGATGTTTCATGATTGCCAAAAGTTGTAAACAACCCAGGTGTTCATCAACCAGTGAACAGATAAACAAACTGTGGTGTATTCACATGATGGAATATTATACAGCGGTAAGAAGAAATGAAGTCATATATTACATGACAACATGGATGAACTTGGAGGACATTATGTTGAGTGAAGCAAGTCACACACAAAAGGACAAATAGTGTATGATTGTATTACTATTAACTAAATATATTGTGTAACATATTGTATGATTCCATTTATATGAAATGTAAATATAAATCAATTTATAAAGATGAAATTTGATTAGCGGTTATATGGGGCTAGAGAAGGCATGCTAAGGGGTGTGAAATAATTCTAAAAATTTTTGTGATGATGAATGCAAAATATTGTGATTATACTAAAAGTCATTGATTATACACTTTGTATAGACTGTATGGTATGTGAATATATCTCAATAAAACTGCTTAATAAATAAATAAATAAATAATTGTGCAAGAATAACCAGAAATAGCTATGTACAGCAGCAGAAACAGAGAGATTGAGATGTGAAGAATTTTCTTGTCTGTTTATTATTATTATTATTATTATTATTATTATTATTATTATTGAATAATGAAAATTCTCTAATAATGATTGAAGTGATGAATGCACAACTATGTGATTATATCAAATACCACTGATTGTATACTTTGGATGAATTCTATGCTTTACTAATATGTATCAATAAAATTGATTTGTTAAAAAAATCATGCAGCATATTATTCCCTTAAAAGTTAAAAATTTTAACTGATCTCATTATCTTCTCCCACAACCCTGTTTTTTTTTTCCTTTTGTGTGTGTTTTTAAAAAATTAATGACAATCTCAACTTCCCACTTATCCAGGTTTAAAATCACAGTCTACTTTCATTAATCTAATCTTTCTCCTTACATTCTTTCATCTAATCATTTGCAAAGTACTCTAGATTCTAGAGAAAGACCATGAAGCAAAGTAGCATTTTTCAGACTTTGGTTTCATAGAACAGAATATTTTCAAAAGAACTTTGGGGATATAGGGTTAGTGTTTTTTTTTTTTTTTTTTTTTGCTGCGTAATTAAAACCAAAGGAATATTTGGTTGGATCTTACAAATTTGCCATTTTTGTAAGTAAAAAAGTGGTCAAACATAAGTTATTTCATTATAAGTTATTTTCATTAAAAAACATACATTCTGCTTCCCAAACTAACTTCTACTGTCTATTATTATATGGAAAATCATACAGTAAGAGCTATTTTAATACTAAAAAATTAGGTAGGACAATAGATTTGGCTTTATGAAAAACTCTCTAGGTGGTTATTATTTTTCACATTTTCCCACAGATTAATGAAAACTGTCATGGATCCATATGGGTCTAATACCTTCTATTTTATATTATATTATCTGGAGTAGAGGAGAAAGCTTGGACTTTGTAGTCTGAAAGTGGTTCATATACTGATTTTTCTCCTTACAGGTTATGCGCCCTAAGACAAACTTCTGACTTCTCCAAACTTCATCTTCTTTATGGTTTAATATAAGTATCTTTTTGAGAGGCAGTATGGTGTGAGCCAAACCCATGAGTCAAACGCATGCAGTTTAGAATCCTTACTATGATACTCACTGGCTATAATCCCTTGGGCAAATGAATTAACTTCTGGAATACTGAGATCCCTCATTTGCAAAATGGAGATGATGATAATGTTTTCATCATGGGGAAGATGCAGATAATATGCTTTGCTTAGTTCCCAAAATATAGTAAGTGCTCAATAAATGATAGATGGTATTATTATTATTAACTAATATTATCATTATTATTAGTGTTTCTAACAGGATAAATGAAATAATATTTTAAAGTGCCTAAAACAGTGACATGAACACAATGAGACGTAGTAAGCATAATGAGCACCCAGTCTTACAGAGATATCTAAAATTCAACAGGCAAGGATGAACTTATCTTTCCCTGCAAATTCTTCCTCTCATTTCTTTTCCAAGTAGAAAGCATTCTCCACCAGCCAGTCAGCTGCTGCTATCTGAGAATCATTCTTGAATACTCCTCCTCATTCAGCTTTGACATTCACAAAATCAAGTCCTATCAGTTCTATCTCCTGTACACATTAAAAATATTTCTCTGTTCTCACTGTCAGACCTCTAGTTAAGTTCACTATCAACTTTTATCTCAGTTACTCTAACAGGTTTTGAACTCTCTCTGTCTTTAATTTTGACATTTTCTAAATGATTCTCCACAGGGCAGTCAGAGAGATGGTCTCAAAAGGCTAACTCACCACTGTAGTCACCTGTTAAAAACCACCCCAAAGGTATCCCATTGCTCTCAGTATAAAGACCTTTCTCCTAGTCCACAAAGCCCTCCACGATCTGGCCCCCGCCTACTTCTTGGCTTTTACCTTTTGCTATTTGATCCACATGCCAACAGAGGTGTCCGCACTTCAGTATTAGACCAGAGATGCGGACTCAGCTTCCTGCAGGTGATGGAAATAAGGGAGGGAGGTGGGGGTAAGAGAATGGTGGAAAGACAGGGACTAAAATAACTGAAAGTACATAACTGATTAAAAGGGCAGCATGGAGTGCTAGTTCATTTTCAACAGAAGATGGAAACCAGGGTTTTTATGTAAAATTTCCTGGTTTCCAAAAAATTTTAAGAACATTGTGTAGGCTAAATGACACACATCTGTGGGCTGAATCTAGGATAAGTCACTTTCCTAAGGTCACAGCTAGTGAGTGGCAGAGATGGAATCTAAGTCTGTTCAGACCTCAGAGCCCAAGACTTGTACGTGACAGTCCTTTTCATCTGAGCAAGTACTGAGGCCATTTGGAGATACCAGCATTATTTACAACATTCAACTTTACAATAAGCATGTTTAAAAATTTTATATGGATCAAGCGTGTCAAGGTAGAGAGTAAAGAGTGCTTCTAAAACACTGGTGTTCTGGCTGGTAGGAATTCTGAAATGGTAAAATGCACTGTCAGCTGCAGTGTGAATTTCCATGTTACAGATCATGTAGGTTAGTGATGGGCTGATTCAGAAAGAACTCATGCTTCCCCAGGCATCTTGCAACCAACCAAGTGAATTCTAAAATCTGCCACTTTGAGCTGACTAGAATATTCTCTTTTTTAATTCTTGCCCTAAGGGGCAGAAATTATATTTCATAGGGAAAAACAAACAGTAAAGACAAATACCACCAATAGTTTGGAAAATCTAAACATTTTGAAAAATCTAAAATGTTACTGAGAAACATAAAATAAAATGTTACTGAGGCTGCTGTACGTTGGCCAGGTCTGCAGCAAATAGCACCTGGCCCACAGACTGCATTGCTGCTGAGCAGTTTTACAAAATCGAAAAAGAACGCTGTCACATCTGTTCAGGGCATTTCCTAGCAGGATTATTATGGGCTGCTGGCCAAGACCTGAGATGATGTTTTCTCTGAAGATCTGGTTGGTGTAATAATTGTCATTTAAATAGCTCCAAACCTGCATTCAGAGGAAAATTTTAAAGAATACATCCAAGAGAAGGTTTGCATAATGGGGCAAGAAAGGTAAATTCTTTTACTTGTGACTCTTTGTGGAACTTACCTGGTAAATACATAGTCAAGTATACTTAATTTATAAGATATTTGAAAAGACAAAACATCAGAGTATAATATTGTTACCATCATCTCTTGCTGCAGTAAACTCCCAATTAGTTCATTAGCATCCACTCTTGCCCGCATCCAATCAGATCACCACATTGTAGCTACAGTGTACCTGAGTCACCTCCAAAACTCCTCCACCGCTTCCCACTGCTCTCAGCATAGAGACATCTCCTTAACATGGCCTGGCTCCTGACAACCCCTGCAGCTTCATTTTCATCTCACCAGTTCTGGCAACAATGGACTTTCAGTATTTTTTGTTCACCAGACTCTGGGCTGCCCCAAGGCTGCCCAGAACCCTCCTTTGTCTTTTCTTTGCCCATGCCTAGTTAGTGCCAGCTTCCCCTTCAGCTCTCACTTCAACTGTCCTTAAAGAGCCTTCCCTGATCAGGTCAAATCTCTGCTATTGTCTCACTCAGCATCAAAAACCTCTCTCTAATTCTTAGCTTTGATCAGAATAGAAATTTCTATCTATTTGTGACACTATTTGAATAATATCTCTGTCGCATGAAGACTGTAAGCAACACAAGGGGAGGCTGTCTGTTTGTGTTCAGTAGCATCTCTCTCATGTCATGTAGCAAGGAATAGAACATAAGAATTTATAAGATAAATTTAGGCTTTAATTTTGAGGGACAAAGAAATTGGGCCTTTCCTACTAAGGTGCAGATTAAAGGTAGAGAGACCACATGCTAAAAATTACATAGGTAATATCATAATATAGCTATTTATATCATAATATAGCTATTTAACAAAATCACAAATTTCTAATCTGGAAGATAACTTAGCATTTCTGATTTGATTTCGGTTTGTGGATTTTCTATATTCTTTCCTCTTGGAATTTTTTTTTTTTTTTAAACATCTTTGTGGAGACACAATTGACATACCTTAAAATCCACCCCTTTAAAGTGCACAATTCAATGGTTTTAGTATATTCACAGAGTTGTGCAATCATCACCACAATCTAAACTTAGAACATTTCTCATAACCCCAGAAAGAAATCCCAGTACTCGCTAGCAGTCACTGTCCATTCTCCTCCCCAAGCCTCCAGCCCCAGACCGCAACTTTCTGTTCCTATAGATTTGTCTATTTTGGACATTTCATGCAAATATAATCATACAATACTTAGTTTTCATGTCTGATTTCTTTCATTTAGCATAATGTTTTCAATGTTCATCCATGTTATAGCAACATGTATCAGTACTTCATTCTTTTTTATTGTCAAAGAATATTCCATTGTGTGGATATACCACATTTTATCCATTCATGAACTATGGACTTTTGGGTTTCTACTGTTTGGTTATTATGAATAATGCTACTATGAACATTCATGTACAAGTTTTTGTGTGGACATCTATTTTCATTTCTCTTGGCTATATATCCAGATAGTACTGTTGGGTCATATGGTTAAGTCTATTGTTTACTACTTTGAGGAACTGCCCTACTTTTTTCAGTGCATTTGTACTACTTCATTCCCACCAGCAATACATGAAGGTTCCAATTTCTTGACATTCTCATCAACACTTGTTATTATCTGTCTTTTTGAACATAGCCATCTAAGTGAATATGAAGTGGCATCTCATTGTGGTTTTGATTTGCATTTCTCAAATGGTTAATGATTTTGAGCATCTTTTCATATGTATCTCTTCTTTGGAGAAATGTCTACTCAAATCTTTTGCCCATTTTTAATTGGATTATTTGCCTTTTATTATTTGTTGTAAGCTGGTTGCTTTTTAAATTATTTTACTGGCTATTAGTATCTACAGCAGCATGGAAAAGGAAACAGACAAAAGGCAAACAGGTTTTACATCAAAGCAGAAAATTATGGACTTAGGATTAGAAATACAAAGGTAGTGGCAAGGGCAGAGGCTAACATAACTATAAGAAGAAACAGTGCTGTGCTGTCTGTTCCTTCTCACCTAACTATTGAGCTTATGCAGATAACAGGCAGATGTGAGCACTTTTCCTTGACTATCTCAAGCCCTTTGAGAAAGCCTGACAGTTTTGCTCCTCACTGAATCCCCTGCATATAGCATTGTGCCCATCACACAAGAGATACTCTATGCTTATTTTTGAACAGATAACACAATGATATTTCTGATATTCCAAGAAAGTCTGTTTATGTGAACGACACAGTATGAAGAAGATGGGCTTTAGAGACAAAGAGAACTGGGTTCTCTTAGCCTTAGCTCCTTATCAGTAAATTAAAGCTAATAGTATGCACATCACTGGATTAAATAAGATAACCAATATGAAAATGCCTAACAATGCATGACACATGTGAGTTCCTTGAAAAGTTGTGGTTTCTGTCATATTATGAAACAACTGTTGGAAGTCTATATAACTATTTACCAGTGTAAAGATGTAAAAGGCATCTTTACCTGTTTCTATGCACCAATTTTTTGTTAGAGATCAATGTTTAGACAAAAAGGAAAGAAAATCACAAAGCTCAGATGTCAGTGTAACTTTCTTGCTGTCCTTTGATTTCAGTTTTGTTGTCTTTATTTCTCTGAGAAGCAGTAGTGGATAGTGGTTGAGAACAGCTTCGAAGTGCACAGATCTGAATCCAGACTTCACTGGATGACTTCGGGCAGCTTACTTAATGTTTAAATGCATCAGCTTCCTCTTCTCTTAAGTGGGGATAACAGTGTAGACTCATGGGACTGTCAGATGATGAATTAGGATGTATAAAGAGCTTAGAATAGGGTCGGGCACATAGGACCTAAATAAATGTTGCCTCTTGTTATTAGCAATTGCATTTTTGGGTTGAAAAAGTCACTTCCATAGTTACATTACACCTTAATGCTTCACTCAGAACAGTTAACCCTTATATAACTAGTCCCTAGTGCTTCGCTCACAATAACGTCATCAACATCAACCACAGCAACACACTCTTACAGAGGTTCCAGCGTGCTCCAGCATAGTTCAACATACCTTATATTTATTAATTCCTTTAATTCTACAACAACCCTTTGTGGTGGCTACTATTTCTTCCATTTTACAGAAGCAAATTGAAGCATAAAGAGGTAATCATTTGCCTAAGTGATATTGTTAGTAAATGGCAGAACTGGGATTTGACTTTAAGTAATCTGGCTCCGATATTTGCACAAGATTAATTTAATTATTATTATAGAAAAAATTGTACTCCCCAAAAAAGATATGTTGAAGTTTTAATCCCCAATATCTCAAAAATGACCTTATTTATAAATAGGGTCATTACAGATGGAATTAGGCAAATTGAAATGAAGTCATACTGGAGTAGGCTGGGTCCTTAATCCCACATGACTGGTGTCCTTATAAGACAAAGAGACAGGGGAGAACACCAAGGACTGCTGGAAGCCACCATCAGAAGCCAGGGCAGAGGTGGGGAACAGATTGCTCCCGACAGACTTCAGAGGAAGCCCGGTTTCAGCAACGCAGCCTGGTGGTACTTTGTTACAGCAGCTCTAGGAACTGCCTCAAAAAAGCAGCACAGATATTTCCAACATTATAAAAACTAAGGTTTATGCCCAAAAGATTAAAATAATTCCTGTAGTACTTTTACACAGGGTTATTTTTGGGATCAAATAGGATCACAAACGAACTAAATTCCATTTCAGAAAAAACTGAGATATTAAGAATGATTAAGCTAAGGAGATAATAGACGGGATTTTGTTTTACAAAACACAAAACTCTGTGCAAATAGTTTTTTTTAAAACACACACACACAAAACTTCCTTTCAAAGTCTTAAAAAAAAAAAAAATCTTAACAGGCTCTCACCTAGAATTCAGAAATAGATTCCAGACACTTCCCTGCCTCCAGTCTCTCACAATTAGAATCTATGCTTCACAAACCATCATCTGATTATTATCTAAAACAAGTTATTCTCTCTTTAAAAACATTTGAGAGAAATCTCAAACCTACAAAATTATTATAAATGCATTCACTGTATCTGGGAATTACTGAGATATAGACAAAGCCAACTATCACTGAATAGTGGAAATAGTTCTAGAGTCTGTATACTTGGTCTTACATAGTCTTACACAGACTCTAGTACTGTTACCATGGTCTTGGTTCTGAAAACGACAAGGAATCTTGGACAAGTTATTTAATAGATCTTTGGGGCATAGTTTCTCATTGGTTGCACCTTATGTATACATCCATCCAGCTATCAACAGACACCTCTTGAGCTCCTACTCTCTTTCAACCACTGAACATAAAAGGATGAATAAATCAATCTATAATTCATACAACAAAGTCTCTTCAGTTTTGTGATTTTACTGATCAAATCTTTTTGCTCATTGTTGCCCTACAAAAATCTAATCCACACTGTTTGAGCACCTGATAAATCCTCTCCTACTGTGCCAACCTCAGTTGTAAATTGCCTGCTCTTTTTCCAAAGTTCACCTTCAAGGCCATGATTCAAATGAAAGCTTCCTTAATAGCTGAAGGAGATGAGTGGAATTCTTTCCTTCTTTGATCTCCCATAACCTTTTGTTTTTCTTTCTCCCTAACTTACTTCTGCTTCGAATAATTTTCCAGATAAAAGTCAGTTATCCTCACTCATGGTAGAAGGTAAGTTGCTTAACAGCAAGGTCTGTGTCTTTCTCTCAGTGACTCCCGTGAGATATTTGCTCTTATAGGAAAAAGGAAGAAACCTCTAGTGGGTTAGTACTTACTGTGTCAACTGTCATGCCATATATCTAAGGGTAAAAATAGTCAAGGCCCATAGAGATCACATGCTGTTCTTTGACAAGGTACATCAGGAAATATTCCTAGGATGGTACAGCAATGCAGGGGAGTTCATACCACTCTTATAACTATCATTCAAATAATCACTAGCAACGACACAGTTATTAATACTTTATTTTAACACAATACTCATGCCTATATTAGGCAGGACCATGAGAAATTTTTACCTACAAAATGGCAGTTTTGCATGATTCAATCAATATTTTGCCAATTTGTATAATATCTATCTTCTCCCATCCCCAGATGAGTCCCCATGAGGGAAGGGGTTTTTGTACAATTTGTTCGCTGTTGTATTTCCAGTGGTGCTCAGTAAGTATTGAATTAATGAATGAACTTACTCAGCATCAACTATTTGTCTTACACTCTGAATGTGATTTATACTTTATAGCCCTTTTGTTTCCTCATAACATTCTTATTACTGCCATTCCTCACATGAGGAAATGGAGGATTGGAGAGGTCAAATAATTTGCCCACTTATCACAAATAACTTAACCGAGATCTTAATTGCTACTTTATGCAGGGCCATTTATATTTATATTACAAAACTTGCCCAGATTTAGGTTCTCTCTCCTCTCTCATCTCTAGCATGCACAGATTCTTTCGGGAACAGTAAGAAAGAAATTTTAGGATACTGAAAAGGAGGGGAGGGGTGGGGTAGGGAGAAGAGGACATGAGGGTGTGGTGGATTGAACTGTGTACCCAAGTTTGGACATGGTCTTTGTCCACATTTGGGTGGGTGTGGGCCCACTGTAAATACGATATCTCCAAGATGTTACTTCAGTTAAGGTATGGCTCAACTTAATCAGGTTGGGTTTATTATTATTATTATTATTATTTATTTTTTAAATCAATTTTACTGAAACGTATTCATAAACCATACAATCCACCTAAAGTGTACAATCAATGGCATTTGGTGTAATCACAGAGTTGAGCATTCATCACTTCAATAAAATTAGAGCAATTCATTACTCTAAAAAAAAAAAAAGAAAAGAAAAAAAAAAAAAAAACACAAACAAAAAATCCCTACCCCTTAGTAGTCAACTCCCAATCTCTCTATCCTTCTCCTGTCATATATGATTGCTAATCTTTTCCACCTCTATAATTTATTTGTATTTACATTTTGTACAGACAGATATGTAGTACTTTTGTCTAGTTTCTTTCACTTAGCATACTTCCTTTTATACCATTGGTGGAGGTTATAAATATGTTACTCTACACTACTGTCCATAGTTTGCTTTGGTTGTATTTATGCCCAAATATCACCCTGATATTAACATCTTGTAACATTAATGTACATTTGTTCTGTTTCAGAGAACAACATTTTTATATATACACTATTAACCATACTCATTTTTCATAGGAGGGTTCACTATGCTATATAGTCTCATGTTTCAGTTTTTAGCTTTCCTTCTAGTGATATATGTGATGTTAGAATTTCTTGTTCAACCACTATCAGACTCACATATTAACAGTACTAATTATAAACAAATGTTTTCTCCCATTGAGTAGGTTGCATTTTTATCCTCTTCAGTAAGTCCTTTGAGGTGAAAAGTGCTTAATTTTGAGGAGGTCCCATTTATTTATTTTTTTTCTTTTGTTGCTCGTGATTTGGGTGTAAGGTTTAAGAGACTCCCACCTACCACAAGAATTTGAAGATGTTTTCCTACATTATCTTCTAGGAGTTTTATGGTCCTGACTTTTATGTTTAGGTCTTTGATCCATTTTGAGTTGATTCTTGTATAGGGAGTGAGATAGGCATCCTTCTGGATATCCAGTTCTCTCAGTACCATTTGTTGAAGAGACTGTTCTGTTCCAGTAACTTGGACTTGATAGACTTGTCAAAAATCAGTTGACCTTAGATAGGAGGGTCTATTTCAGAATTCTCAATTTGATTCCATTGATCAATGTGTCTATCTTTAGGTCAATAACATGCTGTTTTTTTTTTGTTTTTTTTTTCAATAACAAGATTTTTTAAAATTTATTTATTTGTCCCCTCCCCCTCGCTGCTTGTGCTTGCTGTCTGCTATCTGTGTCCATCCGCTCCACTTCCCCTGTGTCCGCTTGTCTCCCTTTGTTGCCTTATCTTGCTGGCCAGCTCTCCCTGGATGCGGGCTGTTAGCTTTCCACGGGTGCCGGCCAGCTTGCCCTCACCAGGAGGGCCCGGAACCGAACTCAGGGCCTCCCATATGGCAGATGGGGGCCCAACCGCTTGAGCCACATCCGCCTCCAAACCATGCTGTTTGACCCCTACAACTTTGTAATATGCTTCAAGGTCAGGAAGTGTGAGTCCTCTGACTTCACTTTTCTTTTTTAGAATGTTTTTGGCTATTCATGGCCCCTTTATTCTGAACAAATTTGGTAACTGACTTTCCCACTTCTGTAAAGTAGATTGTTGGAATTTTGATTGGGATTGCATTGAAATTACTTTGGGTAGAATCGATATCTTCATGATATTTAGTCTTTCAGTCCATGAACATGGAATAGCCTTCTATTTGTTTAGTTCTTCTTTGATTTCTTTTTGCAGTGTTTTATAGTTTTCTGAATATAGGTCCTTTACACCCTTGGTTATTAATTCCTAGATATTTGAGTCTTTTTGTGGCTAATGTAAATAGAATTTTTTCCTTGATTTTCTCCTCAGATTGTTCATTACTAGTGTATAGAAATATTACTGATTTTTTGCATGTTGATCTTGTATCCTGCCACTTTGCTGAACTTGGTTATTAGTTCTAGTAGCTTTTTGGAATTTTCTAAATATAAGATCATATCATCTGTGAATAGTGAGAGTTTTACTTCTTCTTTTCCAATTTGGATGCCTTTTATTTCTTTTTCTTGTCTAATTGATCTAGTTAGAACTTCTAGCACAATGTTGAATAACAGTGGTGATAGTAGGCATCCTTGTCTTGTTTCCAATTTTAGAGGGAAGATTTCGACCTTTCCCCATTGAATACGATGTTAGTTGTGTGTTTTTCATACATGCCTTGTACCATGTTAAGGAATTTTCCTTCTATTCCTATCTTTCAAGGTGTTTTTATCAAGAAAAGATAATGGATTTTGTCAAATGCCTTTTCTGCATCGATTGAGATGATCATGTGTGTTTTTTTTCCTTCAATTTGTTAATGTGATATATTAGGTTAATTGGTTTTGTGTTGAATCACTCTTGCATACCAAGAATAAAATCTACTTGATTGTTGTGTATAATTATTTTTATTTTATTTTATTTATTTATTTATTTATTTTTCTGTAAGGCAATATTTTTATTGTATAATTGTTTTTAATATGCTGTTGGATTTGATTAGCAAGTATTTTGTTGAGAATTTTTGTACCTATGTTCATTAGAAAGATTGATCTGTAATTTTCTTTTCTTGTAGTGCCTTTATCTGGCTCTAGTATTAGGGTGATGTTGGCTTCATAAAATGTTTTGGGTAATTTCCCCTCCTCTTCAATTTTTTGGAAGTGAGTTTAAACAGGACTGGTGGTAATTCTTTTTGAAATGCTTGGTAGAATTCACCTGTGAAGTCATTTGGTCTTGGACATTTTCCTTTGTTGGAAGAGTTTTGATGACTAATTCAATCTCTTTACTTGTGATTGGTTTGTGAGTTCTTATATTTCTTGTAGATTCAAGAAATATTCCAGGTTGTTTGTGTATTTCTAGGAATTTGTCCATTTCATCTAGGTTGCCCACTTTGTTGGCATATAGTTTCTCATAATATCCTCTTATGATACTTTTTATTTCTATGGAATCAGTAGTAATGTCCTCCCTTTCGTTCCTGATTTTATTTATTTGCATCTTCTCTCTTTTTCTTTGTTAGTGTTGCTCAGGGTTTATCAATTTTATTGATCTTCTCAAAGAACCAGCTTTTGGTTTTGTTGATTTTCCCTACTGTTTTTGTTGTTGTTGTTCTCAAACTTCATTTATTTCTGCTCTAATGTTTGTTATTTCTTTCTTTCTGCTTGGTTTGGGATTGGTTTGCTGCTCTTTTTCTAGTTCCTCCAGGTGTTCAGTTAGCTCTTTGATTTTAGCTCTTTCTTCATTTTTAATTAAGGCACTTAGGCTTAAAATTTCCCTCTCAGCACTGCCTTCACTGTATCCCATAAGTTTTCATAAGTTGTGTTTCTCCTTTTCATTTGTCTTGAGATATTTACTAATTTTTCTTGCAGTTTCTTCATTGACCCATTGGTTGTTTAGGAGTGTGTTGTTTAGCCTCCATATATTTGCAAATATTCCTCTTTCTCACATATTATTGATTTCCAGCTTCATTCCATTCCGATCAGAGAAGGTGCTTTGCATAATTTCAGTCTTTTTATACTTATTAGGACCTGTTTTGTGACTCAACATGTGGTCTATCCTGGAGAAAGATCCATGAGCACTTGAGAATTTGTATAACCTGATGATTTGAGGTACAATTTTCTGTATATGTCTGTTGGGTCTATCTTGTTTATCATATTGTTCAAGTTCTCTGTTTTCTTGTTGATCTTCTGTCTAGTCGTTCTACCTAATGATGTGAGTGGCTTGTTGAAGTCTCCAACTATTACTGTAGAGATGTCTGTTTCTCCCTTCAATTTTGCCAGTTTGCTTCATGTATTTTGGGGCACCCTGGTTAGGTGCATAGATATTTATGACTGTTATTTACTACTGGTGGATTGTCTCTTTTATTTGTATATAATGGCCTTCTGCATCTCTTACAATTTTTTGCATTTAAAGTCTGTTTTGTCTGATATTAGTATAGCTACCCCTGCTCTTTTTTGGTTACTGTTTGCTTGGAGTATCTTTTTCCAAGCTTTCACTTTCAGCCAATTTGTATCCTTAGGTTTAAGGTGAGTTTCTTGTAAGCAGCATATGGATGGCTCATGTTTTTCATCCATTCTGTCAGCATGGATCTTTTGACTGGGAAGTTAAATCCATTAACATACAATGTTATTACTGTAAAGGCATTACTTCAAGCATTTTATCCTTTGGCTTTCATATGTTATATCATGTTTTTGTCTTTTTACCATTTTGGTTACTCTTTCTGATAATCTTTACTTCTACACTCTCCTCCAAGCCTCTCTCTCTCCTGTCTTTTCCTTTTGGGTGCATAACTCCCGTTAGTGTTTCCTGCAGAGCTAGATTCTTGTTTATGGACACTTTTATTTTCTGTTTATCTGTGAATATTTTAAACTGACCTTCATATCTGAAGGACAATTTTGCTGGATAAAGAATTCTTGGCTCTGTCTATGGCCAGACCACCCTGAATGCGCCCGATCTTGTCTGATCTCAGAAGAATTCTTGGCTGGCAATTTTTCTTTCAGTATCTCAATTAGATCATACTACTGCCTTCTTGCCTCCATGGTTTTTAATGGGAATTCTGCACTAAGTCTTTCTGGGTGTCCCCTGTATGTGATGTTTCCCTTCTCCCTTGCTGCTTTCAGAATTTTCTCTTTATCCTTGGCATTTGACAGTCTGAATAGTATGTGCCTTGGAGTATGTCTATTGGGATTTTTTCTCATTGGAATCTGCAGGTTGGGTTTTAATCTGGATTTGTGGACTCCTTTATAAACAGAGTGGAAGTCAGATGGAGAGGAATGTCACAGGGAGAAACCAGAAGCTGGAAGTCAGCGGAATCCAGAAGAGAAAAGAAGTGATGTCACATTGTGACAGAAAAGCCAAGGCCCAAGCATTGCCAACAGCCAATCACAGAACCGTAGTCTTTGGGAAGAAAGCATTGTCTTGCTGATATATCAATTTCGGATTTTTCCTAGCCTCAAAATCATAAGCCAATAAGTTACTGTTGTTTAAGTCAACCCATTCGATAGCATTTGTTTTAGCAGATAGGAAACTAATACAGAGGGAGTAAGAGAGAGATTAGTCAATGAAGCCCTTTAGTCTTGGTGAAATGCAATATAAAACAATATCTAGAATTACACTGAGTCTTTCAGGTCCTCTGCCTGAAGGTGGGAGTCTTCACTTGTCTTGATGCCTGGAGTCCCATCACTGGTGTCGCTTACTTGGAAAAGAGAGTGGATGATGGCTGGCTTTTGCATGCCCTACAGATGAATTTCTTTGGGACTACAGGAAACTTCCAGCAATCAAGGAAGTGTTGTCACTTCTTTTAACATTTCCTCTGTGGTAAAATTGCCATCCATACTTACAAAATTCTGTTGCTTTCTGTGTGATAAAAAGACATTTCCCTAATCTATCTATGGAGATATAGCACCAAAAAGAGCAGATACATAGCATTTTTAAATGAGAGGGCTTTGAGTCTGAAATCTGTTGATTTCACTCATTGCCCCTCAGTGCAAATATGCAGGTTAGCGTCCAGAAAGGGAACAGTGTGACCTTTGTTCAAGAACAATGGTCATAATCTATTAGTCCCACTATTCTTCATGCCATGGGTCTCAGGCCCCATGCAGGGTTTCTCCTTGGGTGACCCATTAACAATTCCTACTCTTACTGAAACATCCTCTCTCTTCATGCTGAAAAAAATCAACTCACTTTCTAGGACATGGAATCTGAGCCCGTTCCAACATATATTTTCTAAAATTTAAAAGAAGATAAATGGATGATTTCCCAAATTCTTGAAATAAAATGAACAACTCTGTGCTGTCATAAAATCAGCATGAACCCCTTAAGTATTTAATTTTGAGATCTGTAAGACATTTTGAAATTCAGAAAAAAACGCTCACATTTCTTTCTAGAACTCGTAGCGTAACCCAGAAAGTGCTAAGCTGCAAACAGAAAGGTAGATCATGAGGAAAGGTATGGGAGTCAGACAAAACATATTAGCTGAGTGGCCTTTGGCAAATAAAGTAAGTTCTCTAATCCCTAGTTTTCTCCTGTGTAAAAGAAAGATATCGCCATCTACATTACAAAGTTTAGGAAATGAATATAGAACACAGCCTGATACCTGGTTCACTGTCAAAGTTCAGTGAATAATAAATGACAAAATCTTCAACATTAGGATGTATAAGGAGGGATAGTGAGTTTATGTATTTTTATTATGAATCAATGCAATAAATCCAATATTTCTTCTTAGTACTAAATCAGCACAGACCTAGCTTTATAGAAACCCAACATGAAAGAAGACTAAAAAGAGAGATTGCTTAAGTTACAAACAGCGCAGTTCAAGGGTGAATATGAAGGCAGGAGAAGACTCAATTCTTCAGAGTAAATAGGTCATTCACTATATGGAATACCTTCTCCTGTTTCAGGAATTAAGATTCCCAGAGAAACAAACATAATAGATGGTCTTTTCCAAGGGATAGCAAGGGGGTACAAAAACACATTCTTTATAAAGAACATTGGATGAAAAACACCCAGGATCTCACCAGTTTGGAGCTTTCACTTTCAGTCAATTGTTTAATACCAACTTCGACATTGCCATCATCCTCACTATTAACGGGCTCAGTGCCACTCTGATCCTATGGGACATTAAAAAGAAAACGGCAAGGATGTCACTATTCATTCACACCTTACAGAATTGTACAGATATTTAATCACAGTTGCTTGTTGTTAACGTCACTCTTTTTGCCAAGGATTTTGTCAGGAATAGGCACGTTCCAGCCAATGAAACACACAGAGAAGTTTGCTGGAGACGTCTGGAAAAGTTCTACCTTGATCTTAAAAGAAAGCCATAATATTTAGGGTTATGGCATTACAAAACGTATATGTAATCATTTGCTGAATATGATAAATAAATAAAAGAATAATAGCCTCAAAAAAAAAATTAAAAAAAGAGAAAGCCATAATAAGTTTCCATACCTCCCAAATTAACAAGGAAGCATGAAGCCCAAATTGCCATGGGGAGCCATCCCATAACCATGAGGGCACATACCTTAGGGTAGAGCTGACATTGTGGATGACAGAGCAAAGATAAAGACATGGAAAGAACTCGTTTTTTTGATGGCAAAACTGGGCCACCGGAGCTCAGGCTTAGCCTTAGTCTCCTTCTATTGAAAATAATAAATTTTCTTACTGTTTCAGCCAATTTGATTTAACTATTCTGTTACTTCCAGTCAAAACCTTCTAACTGATGAAGTTTTTTATCTCCTGTAAAAGACTGTATACTGCTCGAGATAAGGGGTTGTATTGATCTTGTTTATTTCTAAAACTCAGGTAAAACTAACATGGTGCCTGGCATGTGGAAAGCAATTGACAAATACTGGTTGAACCAATGAACAAAATGAGTACTTGTTTTCTTGATGAGTCTACATTTTAGCAGAATTCTAAAAATAGGTACTTAATATCATTGAGACATCTGGTAATAATAAGCCCCATTAAAATTCTAAAACATACTAGGTATCTCCTCAATCAAAATATAACATATGGAAAGTTATAGTTGTTTGACTAAAAGTTTCTTTACTTTCTGGGAGTACATAAGGGAGGATAAGAAGGGTAAATGGAGTATTTGCATTGTACTTATTTGAACTTTAATTTTAAATCACCACCATCCTGTGATTACTCCACATTTGGGTGGGAGAGTTTATAGAGAAAATAGTTCTCATTTGGAGGCATTCAACCTCACTCATAATTTTAAAAATACAAATTAAAGCAAAGAGAGAGAATTCTTTCACCTCTCAGACAGATAAGACAATAGAAAGAGAACATTCTGTATTGGTAATGTTGTAGGGAAACAGATTTTTACATATCATTAAGAGAACTGTAAATTAGAGTAATCTTTTCAGAATTAGAGCAAAAACATCAAAATTTACAATGTACAACTCTATACTGAGGAATTCTAGGAATATATATGACATAATTGCACAAGTGTGCAAGGAATATTTGTTGCAGCACTGTTGATAATAACGAGAAACATAAATGGTCATCAATAAAGGACTTGTTAGTAAATTGTGCTAATACCATATAAAGATACAGATATTGTTGACTTTGATAGGCAGCAGTAAAAAGAAAACAAAATCCAACAATATGAAAGATGTCCACAACATACTGTTAGATGAAAAAAATTTCAGATGAACAGTATATATATATATGTATGTATGAATCCTGTTATATAAAAAGAAAAAACATACATAAGAGATACATAAACATACATAATATAGATATATAGGGAAAATATCTGTAAGCATATAGAACAAATTTTTTAAATTGATTGGTTCTAGGGGCTGGGATTAAGGAATAGGAATTTTTTTTTTTTTTTAGGAGGTGCCAGGGATTGACCCCGGGACCTCATATGTGGGAAGCAGGCACTCAACCACTGAGCTACCTCTGCTCCCCAGAGAACTTGCTTTTAAAAATAAAAATACCAAATTAAAAATACAACCATCAGATTGCTTTGAAGACCAATGAGTTAACATATAAAATTTCTATTAGCACAATACCAGTACACTTAACTCTTGTTTCACATTTATTGTTGTGGCAGTTCTTTATCCATTCACTGTTTCATGTAATTCTCAAAAATCCCTATATGGGTTTGTAACATTGTGATCCCAACTCATAGATGAGAAAAATGATGGACTTTGAATCACTTGCTAAAGAACTCGTCAATAAAAGAAGGACCCAGGATTCAAAGCCAGGTGAGACTGACACCAAAGACAGTGCTCTCGATAACTATGCGATAGCCCTAAATACATCATGGGCTCATCCCTCTCTAGCTCTTTGCAATATTGAGTGTTGATAACTAATCTTATGGAAGGCAAGATTCACAATCTTCAAAAAAAATTGTCATTAGACCATGGATTAAAGAAAAAGTTTTAGTATTTATTATCCAGAAAATTTCATTAGGTAGAACATCCTACTTTCAGTGAATTTTGGGTAATCAGTAAGTTACCATATAAAATAAACATGGTGAAGTCAAGAAATGAACCTTGAAAATATATAGATTTTTAGTATTTTATAGAGTAGGTAAATTCTAGAGACAGGAAAATTCTGAAGAAATGAATTACCCTTTCAAAAATCAGAACTTAAATCATAGAAAACCTTTAAAATGTCCAAATTACTTAGTGTGTCTGGTTCTGTAAACTGTAGGGAGCCCTGGAGATGCTATGGTATCCAACTGGAGCTTTGAAACCATTAATGTTTATAACTTCAATAAATTGGATTTTAGAACAAACCCGCAGGTAGCTCCTCTAGTAACCAGGCAAATGGCCACCTCCTTCACTCCAAGTAACATCAGGCCATGGTCAGCTGATGCCATTCATCTAATTATGCATGGTCTTGGGGGGGGGAGGGGAGAGAAAGTGTTTTGTAAATAGAATGAGAGGAATATTATTTTTACATTTATCAGCAATGCAAATATAGAAGGTGAGATTTTCTTGTTTTGTTAAATGAAAACTAAAATGGGGTAAAAATGGTGTTTAATTGATGCTTCAACTTGGAAAATTTAAGAAAATATGGATGGACAATGCAGACTAGATTCTAATGTTCTAAGGATCCTTTAAGATTTGAATACAAACAAAAAGTACCTTCTACATCTATACTCACATCCCACACTTTGAAACTAGAGGTACAAACGAAACAGAGCTTATAATTTGCCATGTCTCAAAACCCCTTACTCCACAGATACTTTCTTTCTTAGCTGGGAGGTATCACTCATTCTTCTAACCTCACCTATGGTTTTACTTGAGCCTCTTTTGGCATTTAACACTGTCTCTCTCTCTCTCTCTCTTTTTTTTTTTTGCTCATTGTCTGCTCGCTGTCTGTTTTTTATTTTTTAGGAGGCACCGGGAACTGAACCCAGGGCTTCCCATGTGGGAGGAGGGCACGCAACTGCTTGAGCCACATCTGCTTCCTTTTTTTTTTTTTAACTGGGAGGTCCTAGGGATTGAACCCAGGTCCCTCCATATAGGAGACGGATGCCCAACCATTTGAGCCACATCTGTCCCCCTCTTTTTTTTTTAAGGAGATACTGGTGACTGAACCCAGGACCTTGTACATGAGAAGCAGGTGCCCAACCACTGAGCTATAGCCACTCCCCAATACCTGGTTTTTTTGTTTGTTTGTTTTTAGGAGATACCAGGGATCTAACTGGGGACCTTGCACAAAGGGAAGGCGGGCGTTTAACCACTTGAGCTACATCCGCTCCCCTAACACCGTCTCTGAAAGTGAGATTCTGAAAGAACCCTGAATCTCCCATCTGTGCTCATTCATTCTTTTTATCTGAATAACTTTTTTTTTTTTTTTAAAGATTTTATTTATTTATTCATTTATCGCCCCCCTTCTGCTTGTGCTCGCTGGGTCAGCTAACCACGCCGTGCGGGCGGGCTTGCCTTCACTAGGAGGCCCCGGGAACCGAACCTGGGGCCTCCCATATGGTAAACGGGAGCCCTACTGATTGAGCCACAGCCGCTTCCCCTGAATAACTTTTATCTTCACTCTAGGTTCGACTCACTCCCTAGTCCATGCTCTTTTTTTTTTTTTTTTTTTTTTTTTTATTACCGGGAGGTCCCGGGTGTTGAACCCGGGTCCCTCCATATGGGAGACGGATGCCCAACCATTTGAGCCACATCCGTCCCCCTCCATGCTCTTTTTAATTGTACCATGCTCCCTCCCCTTTACAGCTTTTCTTTTGTTTTTAGGTATTGGTTCAGTCTGAGTTGGCTCCATACAGGAGAGCTTAAGCCCAAAATCTAAATGGTGAGAAGAGTCAGGTAAAAAGAAAATAGGAATTAAAAGAGGTTAGCAATAAAGCATTTCCGTTCTTAGCAGAGCTAAAATTTATAAAAGAGTGTTCATGCTTAAATGAGGGATAGCCAAGAACAATGTGGATTCATTTCAGAGAACAGAATGGCTCATGTGATAAGGAGCCTTCAAAATATCCCCACTCACCAAGAGCTTAGAAAACAGCAACCAATCAGAGATGAGAAGGGAAAAATAGGTCAGCAAGCATGATTTCTAAGGCACAATTGTATCACGGTGGTTTGAAGACCATCTGGCTGACGGATGGTGGCTCATTGACACCCAAGATGATTTAGTTAATCCGGATGGCTGGGTGTCCCCTTCCTCTCTTGTTGACCTTCAAACCACCTGTCCAAGGCTGCCTACTCAGCCAAGGCTGTTCAAGGAGAATGACCTATTCCCATGAAGACCACAGTCAGTAGATTGCACTGTGAATTATGTTTTACAGATGAAGGAAAGAAAAGGCTTGTGAGTGCATATTTAACACAGCCTTTACAAAAAGACTGGTAAGAAATGTTGTTTAAGCCCCACTGAGCAGTCTTTTCTAAACCTTCAGGAAGTTAGTCACATCCTTTCCTGGGCTTCTCCAAACTTACATATATAAAGTGATAAAAGCTTTTATTTTATTTTTAAACTTTTTTTTTTTCATACTCACTACCTGTTCTTGGTTCAGCCTGCACCTGCTCTCCCTCTCCCACTAGACAGTGAGAGAGCCTTGAGATCAAAGATTATGTTTTATCTGAAAGTAGGCTCTCAATAAATGTTAAATTAATTAAGGACTTTACTGTGAATTAGAAAAATATTTCTGATCAGGTAAATGTTCAGTAGTGACAAAAGAGCATATTAGTATACATAACTGTTTTCCTTTGAATTAAGATTTTAGTAAGCAAAGTAAATTAAAACAACTCTATTTCACTGATATAATTTAGTTCTTCTAAAAAAAAGTTATGTCGGTTTAAATTTTATCATCCATAAATGATGATAGAGAGTTTTAGAGTTTCCTAAATCCAAAACTCTCTTCCAAAAACCACAAAGTGATTTATTAGTCTCATTGCCAGTCTAAACTCACACCTATTTCATTCTGTGCAGCCATATTTTCTAGATGAGCCAAACCAAATTTCTTTCTTGTATCCCCAATCATAAGCATATTTACTAGGCTATGCAGAATTCCAGAAAGGCTGTGAACAATTAAAGAAAAAGTGGAAATTATGCTAATGGAACTCCCTGGGTAATCAACCTTTCTATTCTTTATGAGGCCTGCTCCAGTTCACTTAGTATTCAAAAAGCACAACTTCTAAGAAATGAAGAGTTTTGCTTCTATAAAGACATTCTAAAAGATTCAGCCTGGCTTGCCAAGGAATGTAATAAACATCTTGCAACCCATGAACACTTAAATCCTCATCACCTCTTCTGAAAACACTGCAGTGGCTTCCTGACTGGGTTTCCTTCTTTAAGACATCTCCGAGGTTGCTAATAGACAGACTCATCTCTCTGAAGGATAGCCCTGATCAGACTATTTTTGTTATTCAGTAAGGCTTCAGCAACACAAAGTTCCTACAACAGAAAATTCAAACCTTCTGAGATTTAAATTCAAGTCTCTCTCATTTGACTTTAATTTATTTTTCAAATTTTATCTTCTATTACCCCCTTTCACATAACTCTATACTCTTCTCTCCATCCCATACCCTGAGATGTCTTACCTCCATGTTTTTGCATGTGCTCTTTCTACACCCTTATTTTAACCATGTTCATAATTTAAAATCCCATCTACTGTAATGATAGCTGTAATGATACTTCTATGCTTCCCCTTCTAGGGAATAATATTCTCCTCTGAACTTCTAAGGCTTTATTTTATTACTTAGGGCACCTTGTATTTTAGAATATGTGTCTTAATTTCTCTGTAAGATTACAAGTTCTTTGAGGGTGGAGACTATGTGTGGCCCTCCAGAAGCATGCAATTTTAGTGTGGAGCTTACAGTTCTACATTCTTAAAACAAGATAATGAAAGAAATGTAAGTCATAGAACCTTAGTTGTGAAATCCATTTAGAAACAGGTCCCTCTTTTTCCATAAAGCCTAGGTGACATTACAGAAAAGACAAAGGAGAATTTTTACTTTAAAAAATGAATCGTGGGAAGCAGATGTGGCTCAAGCAGTTGGGTACCTTCCTACTACACGGGAGGTCCCGGGTTCAGTTCCCAGTGCCTCCTAAAGAAGATGAGCAAGACAATGAGCTGATGCGACAGGCTGGCATGACGAGCTGACGCAACGAAGAGACACAATGAGGAAACACAATGAGAGACACAACAAGTGGTGGTGGCTCAAGTCATTGGGTACCTCCCTTTCACATAGGAGGTCCTGGGTTTGGGCCCCAGTGCCCTCTTAAAAAAAAAAAAAAAAAAAAAAAGGATGAGCACACAATGAGCAGACAGCAAGCACAAACAACAAAGGAGGGGGAAATAAATAAATATTAAAAAAGAATCGTGAATATTTAACTGTGACAGAAGTAAAGGTTATTGAAGGAAACAATGTGGGATGAAGTTGATCATAACAGCGTCTCACATTTGAGCACTTCTTATATTCCAGGCACTGTACTCATTAGTCTGTGTACATTATTTTATTCATTTTGAGCCACAGAAAACTTCTTGGAGGAGCCTTCCAGAAAGCAATCCTTCAAAGAACTGGTGGTTGTGAATTAATACAGAGTAACTAGGAAAGTAGGCCAGGTGAAAGAAACAAAAAATAGGAGCAAAGACATAAAGGTGTTAGAGACCAAGATATGTGGGGGAAAAGCAACAGATATATGTGAAGTATCCAACACTTTATTATGCATTCATGAGAAAAGAAGGTCGATAACTATGGTTGTGAAGGTAAATATAAAGTCTTAATTCCAACCTGAGAAACGAAGATTCAGATTGATGGTCAAAAGGGATATTTGAGGGAGGCGGCTGTGGCTCAATCAGTGGGGCTCCCGTTTGCCATGTGGGAGGCCCCGGGTTCGGTTCCCGGGGCCTCCTGGTGGGGGTGGGCCCGCCCGCACGGCGTGGTTGGCTGACCCGGCAAGCACAAGCAGCAAGGGGGGGATAGATGGATAAATAAATAAAATCTTTAAAAAAAAAAAAAAAAAAAAAAGGATATTTGAATATTTTTGAGAGATAGGACAAATTTAGTAAAAATTTTAAGAAAAAGAATCCTGTACTGTATGTAACTTGTGAAAAGTGGCAGATGCTGGAGGCTTAAAGTTTGGCTAGAGGGTTACTATAGTATAAATATAATCACAACTAAAATGAGTTCTATTACGTGCCAGGAAGAGTGCTAAGCATTTTATAAACATCATTTACTTAATTCTTCCAACAAATCCATAGAAATTAATTACTATAATCAAGCCCATTTTAAACATGAGGAAATGGATGTATATACAGCTTATCTGGGCTGAAATTCATTCTTCTAGTAAATGACAGAACCAAGATTAGGCCTCAAATTGGTCCAACTTCCAAGATTATGTTTTTAATCACTGTGCCATACACCTGCCTCAATAGAATTACAATTACCAAGGGTATGGCAGTAGAAATGCTAATAATCTCTTATAAATGTATATAACCGCAGGGATTATAAAGTACTTTTACCTATATTTAGTACTTGATTCTCATAACTACCCATTGACACAGGCAGAGGAGACTATTAGCCTGGCTTTACAGGAAAAGACAGGCTGTGAGAGGTTATCTGTCTTCACTAAGGTCATTTGCCCAACAGGTAGTTAGTAGAGCTAAAACAAGAATCCAGGTCTCCAGACTTCTTCTTCAATGTTCTATTAGCACTCTTGTTTACTCTAGTAGCATATAACTGCATGAAGCAATTTTACTTTCTGCCATATCACTGGCAGAACAGTGCCTGACACATAACAAGAGCTCAATAATAAAGAAATGAATATGAGTGACTAGTATTATAATAGTGATATTACTGGGTTTGGTGGTTCAGGGTTGACAGGTGGGTAGATTAGGAAGGATGGGTTAGAATACCAAGGATACTTGGGGGAGAGATGGGAAAGGGACTAGGTGAACATCGGATTTGTGGGTATGAGGTTGAAAGTGCAGGAGTGGGAATGCTCTTATGGCAGTATGACAAGGTAGTGTCACTGAGTTAGGGTGTACGTTGGGGGGGCATTCAAGACGGGGAACATCTGGAGTAGGCTTCTGGGGAGTGTGTGAGTTTTTCATCCTGTCATAACGTGTTGTGTCAGGGAGTGGAGACCCACATGGTGAGTGGAAAGGAGATGACCCCCATCTTTGGGAGGACCAATTCACCCAGAAACAGACAGGTGGGTGTCTCTTAGGAGCAAGGGTGGATCTTAACATGGGAGGATAACCAGCGTGTCAAGACCTCTTGTTGCATGTAACTATGAATCTTGTCATCCAATGAGTCAAGACAGGGGGGTGTCATGTGCCCCAGGGGGATGGGGAGAGAGGAACAGAATAGATCAAATGGGGTATTTAGTGGTCAGAGGAAATGTTTTTCATTACCTTACAGTAATGGACACAGGACATGGTAAATATCATCAAGAATTATTAAATTGTACTGTCTAAATTGTAAACTATACTGTAAACCATTGACAATGTTTATAGGTATGTTTCATTATCTGTGTAACAGTTATAACATTTCTACCATTCACATAAAAAAGTTTTAATATGGGGTGAGGAAAGGGGGAGGAGGTTGGGTATATGAGAGTCTCTAGTATTCTGTGTGTGACTTTACTGTGACCTAAAAATTCTTTGAAAATTAAATGAAAATTTGGGAGACACTGGGGAGTGAGAGGCGGAAGGTGCCATGGTATAGACTGGATACCCGATAATGCAGTGATAAAAGGAAGAGAAAAAAATAATAATTAAAAAAATTTTTTTTTGTTTTTTTTCCCATTTTTCGAAGGTCCCAATCCTTTAATTATATTTTATTTTTAGTTTTTTTTTTCTGAGTTTCCATGTATTTTATCTCTTACATTTAAGCTTATCATTATTTCATTTTCCTATTAATTATATTTGGTTATTATATGGGCTTCATCTTCAACGAAGGTTTAGATCACAGAAGGGTTACAATGGGGGCTGCAGAGGATCATTGGTGGGGGGTGTCTGGGATGGGGGTTTCATGGGAGGAAGCTCACCTGAATATACATGAAAGATATATAAAATTGTTCAAATGATCAAGGGGTGGGGCATGGTCACAGTGGGTGGACAATCACTCAATAAATGAGGGAATACTGAATTTCTAGCCTGGAGAGCTCTGCCACATTCTCCAAGGGAGCAGCAACAGTCCCCCGAGTGCAGGGGTAGTGTCTGGCAAAGGAGGATGGTCGAGTAATGGGTTCTTGTTATTGATGACTAGCCTTACGAGTCTTGCTTTTGTAATAAAACTCAATCTACTGTTATGGGGTGCCTAAGGGTTGCCACCTGAGAGCCTCCTTGTTGCTCAAATGTGGCCTCTCTCTAAGCCAAACTCAGCATATGAATGCATTACCTTCACCCCAGCGTGGGACATGACTCCCAGGGATGAGCCTCCCTAGCAATGAGGGATTAACACCAAGTACCAATTGGCAATACCGCTGGAAAAAGACCTTGAATAAAAGGGGGAAAAGGTAAAGACAAATGAGTTCATGTGGCTAAGAGACTTCAAAGAGAGTCAGGAGGTAATCCTAGAGGTAACATATATGCACACCGCAGTAGGATCTCATAGAACACCAAAGTGGATATCACCCCACATAGAGGGGCTCCTAAGGGCTCTGGAGACACCCAGGTCCTATATAGGGGGGCTAGCTCCAGAGATTGATGCCTTATCAGTGGGCTATACTTTGGAATCTGTGCTCCTGAGAGTGACAGAGTTGGACTCAAATAAGTCTTCCTTGCACATGGTCCATCAGTCCCTTCTATTCAAACCTACATGTGATGCTGGAGTTTGTAGGTGTACTTCCAGAGACTGGAGCCTTTGGCCTGCCCATGTGCCAGCTGTGCCTGGAATCTCAGTGGAGCTGCAACTCCTACTCTACAGCTCAATGGATTCACCCAAGTCACCTGGTGAGGAGATGATGATGGACAATGGCCATCCCAGGGAATGGAGAGAGTCTGCAGCTGGAGGAAGGATAATCCCATCCACCATATCCATGGAATATAAGCCCCCTCTTACTTGGAGGTGGAGTGGACATCACCATCCCAAACTCCTCAGGATTAGGGGAAGAGCTATGGACTAGAGTGGACTCACTGGTATTCTGTTGTAGACATATTGTGATTCAGGAATCACAACAACACTGAAGAAATTACAATAGTGAGGTGACAGTGGCCACTGGATGCTTTCGGGGCGGGGAAGTGAAAAGCAGTTGTAATACAGGGGCTTTTTCGGGACTTGGGAATTATCCTGAGTGACATTACAATGACAGATATAGGCTAATTTACATCAGCATATAACATGCAGAACTGTGTGGGAGAGAGTGTGGTCTACAATGTGAACTATGGTCCATGCTTAATGGCAAAGCCCCAGGATGTATATATCCATTGCAGGTGATGCGCCACACTAATGAAAGATGTTTACGTGGGATATTATGGGAGGTGTGAGAGATGGGGAACATGGGCATCCTTGTAATTTTTGTGTAACATTTATGTAATCTAAGCATCTTTTAAAACATAAAAAAAAGTAATTAATTAATTTTAAAAAAGTGCTAGTCAATTATGCTGAATTATTATCAGGTTTAATTTAATAATTATATGGCCATATTTCATCTATATGGTTGTGATTTAAATGAGCTAGCTCTCTTGGCAATATGCTGGATATGAGTCATGCTTTAGCATTCACAAGGAGACAGCTGAGGGCGGAGGCAGGGCTTAGTGGGAGGGAACACACAGGCAAACAGAGAGGGATGGAGAAGGGGCCAGGAGCATCCCTATGCACTTCATAAATCGCCCACAGGAGGGTTATCACTCATCATCTGGTGGTAGTTACCAGAGGTCAACAGTCCAGAGAAGGAAATAAAAAGCCCTCTTTAGAATATAATTCAATTGTGATGGTGCAATAGAAACATCAAATAGCATATCCTTTTGTAGGAAAGGATTTATTATTTGTTTATAAATTTAAATGCTGTGGTAATATTTTTGAAAATGAAATGCAAATAACGGCACACTAAAATTTTATTTAAATATTGTGATAAGGTTCTCGAAACTTAAGATACATTATTTATACTTTACATATATTAATAGTCTGCTTTATTTATTTTTTTTATTTTATTTATTTATTTTTTTTAAGATTTTTTATTATTTATTCATTTATCCCCCCCTTGCTGCCTGTGCTCGCCGGGTCAGCCAACCATGCCGCGCGGGCGGGCCTGCCCCCACCAGGAGACCCCGGGAACCGAACCCGGGGCCTCCCATATGGTAAACGGGAGCCCTACTGATTGAGCCACAGCCGCTTCCCTAGTCTGCTTTATTTTAAAATAAAATCAGTCTTCTAAATTTTCAGAATACAATGAAGTTATTTTGAATGGAATCAATTTGTTTTCCTGACTTATTACTGATTCTGAGAAGATTAAGGCTTAAGTAAAGCTTATTCTTTTTTTTTAATAGGTGACTGATCGATAAGAACCATTTTTGTAGTTAGCACAATCTAAATAATGAAACCTAGAGATAATAACATATAATTTACTTAAATATTGAGTATATTATGTACATAAATATTTGAATAAATAAAACAAATAGTTCACATTTATTGAGCACTTAACTACCTGAATAGAACTGTACAACACAGAGAGATCCCTAATGTAAACTATGAACAATAGTTAAGAATGTAACTATAATAACAATGTTTCATTGTTGGTAACAAAGGTACCACACTAATACAATAGGCTAATAACAGGGAAACCTGTGTGTGTGTGTGTGAAAAGGGTATATGGAAACTTTGTACTTTCTGCATGATTTTTCTGTTAAATCTACAATTACTCTAATAAAAAAATGAAGAAAAACTATAATTTTCTAATAAATTCTGAAATACCAAATACAAAATTATATACTTAGAAAAACCTTAAAGAACTTTGAAGGTAATACTTCTATGGTTAAGTTCTAATATAGTTGTTTAATCTTATTTCTTTTTTTTTTTTTTTCACCGGGAGGTCCCGGGGATCGAACCCGGGTCCCTCCATATGGGAGACGGACGCCCAACCAGTTGAGCCACATCCGACCCCCATAATCTTATTTCTAATCATACCTCAAATACCTTCTATTCTAGTCATGGAAATTCCTTAGTCAATAAATTCTATGAGGTTGTAAATACCAAATATTGAAAGTAAAAAATATTGGGTTTGGGGAAAATGATCAGACAAATCCATCTAATTTAGTAAGAGCTGATTAGGAGCCACCTCACCTCTATAGAAGACGGGGAACTTGAAGGTAAGAGGAAGGGAGTAACAGCCATCTGATTGACTGCATCTTCATTTCTGCAAAATGTTAAAATAGTTAGAATTAGTACACATGAAATGCTAAGTTCTTGGTTCAAATTATAATCACTTCCTTAGTTCTCAGAAAACGCACACACAGCACTAGAGAAGAAAAAAAAAAAAAAAATATATATATATATATATATAATGGTTCCAAGCATACAAAGCTATTAGGAACAAAAAGAGATGTATTACTCAAGGGATACTAAGATACAATTATTATTGACAAAGAATGATGATACTAAGAGTTAGCCAAATCCTGCTTACTAAGTCAGGTGCTGCAGAGGATAGTTTTGGAAAGGCATCAACTCTTTCAGCACTGTGGAGTATAAATTTTTTATAAGTATAAGTGGGTGTGTGTAACCTCTAGGCCCATTAATGTCCTGAGTGTTTTGTTCTTTGAAACGGGAAGGTTCTCAGCCTCCTTACTAGGTTTCTAACTCTGTTCTGCCAAATGAAGGATGATGGGATGTATATAGTGAAGCCTGCACGGGTGGACACTGAGGAGGAGTGATGGACGGGGAGAGCAGAGAACCAGGCAGACAGTGCTTTGTGGTTAGGCTAATTCTACTCTTCATCATCCAAATTAGAGCAGAGTAGGTAGGGGCTGAAACCTGAGTACTGGTGAAAGGTAAACCATAACTCCTAAAATATCAGTTCTGAATATTTGGGCCTATTTCTACCATGTTTCTTGCAACTGGTAGGCAATGGTTCTATGGGAGATAATCGCTATCCTTTGATATTCATTCATGACGCAAGAACAAGATTTATGTGAAGTGCTTGACTTTATATTTCTCCCTGTAAGCCAAGGAAGCTTACAAAATGCTTCTTGCTGAAACACAAAGATCTAAGACTGTTTACAGATCTGTCACCATATGACCAGTGTATACAGAATAGCTACTATCTGACTTGGAGGGCACTCAAAATCCAGCCCCATTTTATTTCTGACTTCTCACAAACTGGATAATGAGTCCATTGGTTCATGACATTTCTGCTTTGGTGCTTTAATCATGTCACTGCCTTTACCTGAAATGTCTTTCATTATTCAATTTATATCCCACCTGTATTAGTTAGCCAAAGGGGTGCTGATGCAAAGTACCAAGAATCTGTTGGCTTTTAAGAAGGGTATTTATTTGGGGTAAAAGCTTATACTTACAAGGCCCTAAAGAGTCCAACTCAAGGTTGCTTTCTCACTAAGTCAGTTGCCATGTGTTGAAACAAGATGTATGCTGATTTCTGCCTGGTCTCTCCTTTCCCTGGGCTTCTGAGCCTCTCTCTCTGGGTTAGTGCTCATCTCTCAGGGCTTCCTATATCAGCTGCAAACTATCAGGTGCATGGCTCATCTCTCATCCCAGGGGCCTTAGCTGTTTGAGCCTTCTCCTTTCTGTCACACGGCAAAGTTCCCTCCTTTTTCTCCTCCCTGTGGCGCTCTCGTTGTGTGTGTCTTCTTGCCTATTTGTTTATATCAGGAAGGGGGTGGGGAGTCAACCTGAGTCATGCCCTACTGACATGGTTAAATCAGAAGCCTTAAATTGATTTTATCAAGTATGCTTACATTCTTTCAATTTAATACAAAGGGTATCACATCCAGAGGAATAGATTAATTTACAAACAATCTTTCTCTTTTTGGGATTCATAAATAATCTCAAACTGCCACACCATCCATCTTACTTCTCTAGTGTGAGGTCAATAACCTTAAATTAGTGAATTATTCCCTTACAGTTCAAGGACTATATTGATGTCTTCCAAATTTATATATTTGGCTCAGATTTTTTTCTGCTCTTAGGAGCTGTATATCCACCTCCTACTTCTTATCTCCACTAGGTGTCTTACAAGCATCTCAAATAAAATTGAACTCTTTATCCCAAGCAATTACCAAATGGTTCCACAGTCAATCCTCTCCACCTGAGTAAGTGTCAACACCATCCACCCAGGTGTTCAACAGTAACTTGTGGGTCATTCTTGAAATCTCTTTCCTCAACTGTATATGTTTTATTGATTCTACCTTCAAAGCCTATCTTTAATCTTTCCACTTCTTTCTACCCTATTCTAGTACAAGTCAGTATTTCTCACCTGAATTAATGTAAGAGCATCCCATTTGGTCTCTCCACTTTCACTCTACCTCCTCTCTCTAGTCCATTCTTTACCTGGCAGAGTTATGTTCTTAACACATAAATCTGATTATATTTTGATCCTCTGCTTAAAATTCTCATGAGTTCTTTTTTTGTTTGTTTATTTATTTATTGTTTTTCTTTTCATATTTTCATGAGTTCTTTTTGCACTTAGGATCAAGTCTAAAATTGCTAACGAAGCCACAAGGCCTTAAACAATCTGACCCTGACCTCGTCTCCAGCCTCTTCTTTGTGCCCTATTGCCCTTGCACACCATGCTCTGGGGCCCAGCAAAACTGGCTTTTCCCCCAGTTCTCAGTGAGCTAACCTCCACCCACCTCAGGGTCTTCTTCTCTCACACTTTTCTCTTCTACTGTGCATGCCTGTTGCCCAAATCCTGTGTCTGATTTACTTCCATTTCTTCTTCATAGTTTACCATAAATGTCATTTCTTGAAACAAGTCTTCCTTCCAGGGCATCCATTATATACTTGCAGCACCCTATACAATGATCGTTATTGTTGATCTGTTTCTTTCATAATTGACCTACTTGATTCTGTATGAACATTTACTTCAAGTCTGTCTTTCTTCCTAGACTGTAAGCACTTCAAGGATAGAACTCATTTCCTTCATACTCTCTATTATATATCTAGGGCAAACATAGTGCCTGGCAAATAGTTTGCACTTAACATAGTTATTGAAAAAGATGAATGAATGTGGAGAAATGTAATGATCACTTGCTTCAAAAAAGGGCAGAAAAATAGGACATTCAGTTCCAGCCCTGCCACTGGTCAAAGCTGTGGGACTTTGGAGAAATTGCTTCTTTTTTTTTTTATAGATTTAAAATGACTCTTTATTCACCAACATTCCCAAACAATTTATTAAATATCTTTCCTCCACAAATAAAACTAACAATAGGATTTGTCAGATCTAAATAGTTATATCTTATGTATCAACTCAGCTAAATCCACTGTCAGCAATCTGTTCATCATAAACTCAGGTCTGGTATCTAACAATTTTCTGTTACCCACCACTGCGTGTCCTTCATTTTAGACTCTAGAACAGAGACCATAAATGTGGCCAGTGCAACACAGTAGTCACTGTAATCCACCAAAAGAAAAATAATTTATGACATACTTATTTGGATGATTACTTATTGGTAATTAGTATTTCTACATTTTTTAAAAAGGCAACCATTTTAAGTGACAATACATATCAGGCTAGGAGGAAAAAGCTGAAACAGAGCCCTCTCTTTCAATCTCACAAGGTCATGCAGATAAGAGAAGGTAATATTGTTCCAATCAGGCTTCTTGGAATTATCAAAATTTCTTTTCTGGCAAAGATGAACTTGGCTCAACATAGAAAGAAGGTTCTTTGAAGGCTGCTGCTAAACTGAATTCCCATTGAAAAAGCAAATTTCGAGGCATAAAAGTGCAAGAGGTAAGTTTTTGATTTATAGAACATTTATAGTCTAATTGTGCCTAGTCTCTAAGTTAAAATTTATTTATTTATTTTCTAAAGATTTATTTATTTTATTTTATCTATTTTACGTCCCCCCCCCCTTGCTGTTTTGTGTCCATTCCCTGGGCAATTCTCTGTGTCTGTTTTCTGCCCTCTCTTCTCATCCTTCTCCTCCTGTCTTCAATGGGACTTGATCCTGGGGACCTCCGATGTGGGAGAGGCATTCTACCACCTACACCACCTCAGTTCCTGGTTTTTTGGCATATCTTGTCTTGGCTTTCCCCTGGGTTTATCTCCTGTTACATCATCATCTTGCTGCGTGGCTCGGCAGGGCCTGGCGGCCAGCGTGCCTTCTATATTATTTCTTTATTTTACCAGGAGGTCCCTAGGATCGAACTCAAGTCCCTCCATATGAGAGATGGATGCCCAACCATTTGAGCCACATCCGCCCCTAAATTTACTTTATTTATTTATTTTAAAGATTTTATTTATTTATTCATTTATCCCCCCCTTGCTGCTTGTGCTCGCCGGGTCAGCCAACCACGCCGTGCGGGCGGGCCTGCCCCCACCAGGAGGCCCCGGGAACCGAACCCGGGGCCTCCCATATGGTAAACGGGAGCCCCACTGATTGAGCCACAGCCGCTTCCCCTAAATTTACTTTAAAGAACAGAAACTATGTTGATATGTTTCACTTTGCCTAAATTCACTAGTACATCCATGGATCACACCAGAATTAGTATAATTGGATTATCTTGATTCTGCCTGCACACTGCATCAGAAGGCAGGACAGCAGATGCAAGGCTCCTACCAGTTCTGTGCACAAGGACTCTCCTCTTGGGAGTCACGTTATGAGAAAGCAGTTCCCCACCAGATTAAGTCCTCAAAAAAAAAAAAAAAACTCTCTCAATAAGCAATTAGGAAAATAGTGCTAAGTGGAGAGTTTCTTTTGTTTAGTTAAATCTGGGAGGTCTGAGTGTTCTGGGAGTCTTCATCAGGATGTGTCATGGGCCACGAATCCCTCAAATGTGAGTATTCACTATTAGAGGGCTCTGTAGGGTCAATCAGATTTTCATAATCGCTGTCATCTGATTCATCAACACTGTCTTCAGTTGCTCTTTGGGAAGGAGGAAGGTCTGCTCCACTTCCAGGATACTTCAGTCCGGCACTGATGGAAGCATAATTGGAAGAGCCCACAGCTTGAGGTCGAGGCATAAAGACACTACTTTCCACGTGAGAATGGCTTAAAGTACTTTCTCGGATGTTTGGGTTAAAATCTGAATAAGGGGGAGGAAGGTCAGAGGCCTCTGCATCTCCAAGTATACTTTTGTCTTCCGCTGTGAACGCAGAATAGGGCATCTGAGGACTGATCAAAATTTCAGATGGCATCTGTCTGCTTAACATCGTCTGTTGCATTTTTCTTTCCTGTTCCTTTTCATTTTTCCTTTGAGTGATTTGTCTTTTTAATTTGTTCACTTCTGCCTGACAAAATTCAACAACTCACTTTTTTCTACATCTGCACACACTGCCTGCACTTTCTCCTGAAGTGCATTATAAGCCTGATAAATTGCCCTGATGTCTTTCATTACTCCATCCTTGTCAAAAAAAGTCAGTACCGTGTTCTTTGGCATAACTTTGGCATAACTCTGAGACGTATTTGGCGCTGAAGACACTTTGTACTCCTGCTGGCTAGTATCGCCTGGATTGGGAGTAGCAAGTGATATCCTCTGATTATACCTTCGATTTGGTCTGAAGAGAACATATTCTAAAGCACGAGTAGAACTGTTGGCGGTGGAGATGAAACTGAATAGGAGGATGACAAGGTCAGGCACGCAGAGGATCTGGGTGAGCTGCTTATGGATGACCTGCTCTCCGAATGACACCTGCTGCTGCGTGTTTCGCCAAAATCTGTACCACCCAATAACTTTGTTTCTCCCATCTTTAAGAATCCTGCCCAAACTCTCTTCATTAACTCTGCTTGTGTAGTCATAAAAACTAAACAGTTTTGAACAAGGCTCATGGTTACGGATTACAGTTACTTGCAGAAATTCTGTGTTCTGATTTGTGAGTTACTGATGCTAAAGGTTTCTTCTTGTTTAACCTCTCCCAGCAAAAAACCTTCCTTAACGCTCCTGTTTACATTTTCCATCGGGGTGAAGAAAACATACAACTGTGTCTAAATAGTGAATAGTGACAATCATGATTTCTCTTGTCGCACCCCATGACAACCTGTGAGGTGCGCGGGCTGGGCCCCTTGCCTGTTGGACCAAGAACTCCAGGCTCCTTTCCCGACCCGGGGCGCCCTTTGCAAGTCAAGAAGCCTGACTCGGGGGCGGATGTGGCTCAAATGGTTGGGCATCCGTCTGCCATATGGAGGGACCTGGGCTTGATCCCCGGGACCTCCTGGTAAAAAAAAAAAAAAAAAAGAAGCCTGACTCTCTGGAAGGGGCAGGCACTCGATTTCCTCAAGTGACTCCTGAGACTGCAGACTGCCTGGGTGGGGCAGTTTTGCTGCCGGGTTCACGGAGCCCCAGGCGACAGCCTGAGCTACCAGTTAGTCCCATTGGCCTGGCTTGGCCACTGGCGCCAGTTGTGGGCAGAGGCTGGAGGCCCCAGAGGCTGTGGCGGAGGACACAGCACCTACGTGTCTGGCAATATGAAAACCAGAGGGGAAGCGGATATGGCTCAATCAATAGGGCTCCCGTTTACCATATGGGAGGCCCTGGGTTCAATTCCCAAGGCCTCCTGGTAAAGGCAAGCCAGCCTGCGCTGCGTGGTGAGCTGACACAGCAGGACAACCCGGCAGGGGGAGACAAACAGACACAGAAAAACGCATAGCAGACGGACACAGCGAGCACAAGGAGGGATACATAAATAAATAAATAAAATCTTTAAAAAAAAAAAAAAAATGAAAACCAGAAATTGCTTCTTATACCCTCAGTTTCCTATCTCTTAAGTAAGTAGGCTGAACTATATAAATTCCAAGCTGTAAAAATTTTTTGTGGAATAAAGCAGTATACTTTTGCCTTTCTGCTGTGAATGCAGAATAGGGCATCTGAGGATAGATATTTGTCTGTCTACCTTAAAGAGGTAGACAGACAAATATCATTTCAGAAATAATGTCTAGGCATCTTTTTTTTCTCTCTCTCTCTAACCTCAGACTCTTGCATTATCTAGTACACAGACCAAACCAAAGCAACTGGGGAAAAACTGAAACTATAAAGTGACATAGAGCATGAAGAATATATTATTTTTTTTTCTGACAGGATTATAGATTCTCTGAGCATGCACTATTATGGTAAGAAATTGCTATTGTATTTCAGGGAGTACAATCCATTCCTCAGCAGTTTGCTTAGATGTAGAAAAAGTAATCAGTTACTCCTGGGTAAGTAATAGCATTTTCCCAGGGGTAATTCCCTTTCTCATTCAGTCTCCCATCAAATAACAATAGAACTCAACTCTAGCTTAGAGCTGAAAGCCAACAGAATATGTCTGTGCCAGATTCGGAACTCACAGGGAGCTGTATTTGGCAGTAATTAAGAAGATTGCTTTTCATATTTCTTTCAAAGGTTACCAGCATTAAAAAAAAAATAGTGCACATAAATTGTTATTGAGAGATCACTATTAAATGGACCAAGTTAGCTCAAAGGGGCCAAGATATCTCTTTTTAATTTCTCCAAAATTAGTATGACTTTAGTGGCCTTTAAGGTCATTTAAAAAACCCAAATAATGGAAAACTCACAATTAGTTTTAATGGAGAGAAGAAAGCTGCTCTAAGAAGCTACAGTTCACAATCCTTTATAACCCACTTAATAGTAAGTGCTCACACACCTCAGGATCAAGCCAGTGGAGAGCTGACATGGTAGCAATTTTTTAAAAAAGTCGGAAGAAGGAAACTAAAGGAGAGAAGGCATCTATACTTCAAACAACCAGTTAGCCTGAATGACTTCTGGGGACCCTCTGGCACCTCATATCCTATGATTCTCGCATCACCTATAAGGATGAGAAAGCAAGAAAATGAATGAAATTTGTTTCCTTTATAATTAACTCAATGTAAGTTTCTTACACCCTGGTGCCCCATACAAGATATAATCAGGAATAGTAATTGTTTGTTGGCATTTTGATAATTATTTTAAAGAGCACCTGGGAGAGAGTTGATGGTGTGCTACCACAGATAAGAGAGAGAGAACAGTTTTCCAGGGTACACCACCCTGTGTGTGCATGTCCTTAATGCTGGACTTGGCTATGGTGTATTTAAATTATTTGTGCTTTTTTTTTCTCCCTCTTTAAGGACACGGAAGGAATCTTATTTTCCTTTGTATGCCCAGCATGTAGCAGGAGCCCTGACATAAAGTAAGTGTACTATAAATGTTTGTTGAATGAAAGTGATCTTAAGAAGGCAGGGAAAAAATGCAAAAGCAGAATTATCAACACGATGCCCATTGCTTCCCAAGCTGTATCAACAAGTTAACGACAATGTGTTGTAAAGGTATATGCCTGCAGTCAGCCTGCTATTAGTATTTATTGCATTTAATGGATTTTTCCTGGGTTACCTGCCCAGCACATATGTACAACTTAATGGCTTAAAACAATACACACTTAGTGGCTCACAGTTCTGTAGGAAAAATCTAGCATAGCATGACTGGTTCTCTGCTCAGGATATCACAAAGTTGAAGTCATGTTGTTGGCCAGACTCTCAGTCTGGAAACTCTGGGAAAAATTTCACTTCCAGGCTTATTCTTGCTATTTGCAGAATTCATTTTCTTGGAACGCTAGGACTAAAGTCCCCATTTCCTTGCTGACTCTAAGTAAAGGGCGACCGTCACTGCCTAGAGGCCATTCCTGCCATGTCTACCCCTCCAGTTTGAAACCAACAATGATGCTTCTAGCCCCAAATTTAAAGAGCTCCTGTGATTGGGTCTGGCCCACACTGATAATCTCCCTTTATCTTAAAAGTCAGTTATGCCATTATAACCTAACCTAATCACAGAAATGAAAAACAGTCCTGGAGATTATACTAAATTGTAAACCAGGAGACAGGAATCTTGTAAGTCATCTTAGGAGTCTTCCTAATACAGATTGCTTTATATTATTTTTACCAATATGAGTGTATTTTAACAAAAATAGAATTGAAATCCGGATCCAGAATGTGTGGTTGTCATAAATATACTCTACAAACAAGAAACTGGTTTGGGAGTTTTCCTAGTATCATTTTTCTCTCTTATCCATAGCTAGAGTTTGGGACCAAACCAACAGCCCTTAGCTAGTAATTCTGCTATTGTAATTGTCGCTTTATTTAACTGTATTTCTCATTAATTGCTAATATCCTCAAAGGCAGTAATCATGTTTTATCCATTTTAGAATACATTGTATAAATATTGGTTAAATAAACAAAGGTGTATATTCAAAATAAAATCAGAGCTTTAGTGTCATGTTTCAATCAATTAAATTAAACCCTAGCCAGCTTAAATTAAAAGAAGAATGTATTATAAGAATACAAGAATGTCTCATGTTCTCTCTTCTTTTATATCAATTTTATTGCAACATATTCATAAACCATACAATCCATCTAAAGTTTACAATCAACAGCCTTTGGTATAATGACAGAGTTGTGCATTCATCACTACAATCAATATTAGAATGTTTTCATTATTCCAAAAAGAAAAACCCCCTACCCTTCATAGTTGCCTTCCAGTCCCTCTATCCTTTCTCTGCCATCCATAACTCCTAATCTATTTCCATCTCTAAAAATTTATTTATATTTACATTTGTATAGATGGAGTTCAACAGTATGTAGTACTTTGTGTTTAGTTTCTTTCACTTAGCAAAATTCCTTTTTTAAACCACTGATGGAAGAATATTAGTATATTGCTATACCCTACAGTCCATAGTTTGTTTTGGTTGTGTTTTTACCCAAATATCACCCTATTATTAACTACTCATATAATAAACCTATATTTGTCCAGAGAAAAACCTTCTTATATATGTACTATTAACCACAAGAGGGTTCACTATACAACCAGTCCCATGTTTCATTTTTTAGCTTTCCTTCTGGTGATATATATGACCTTAGACTTCCCCTTTCAAACACTATCATACCTAAATATTAGAGCTTTTAATTATAAACACCAATAGGGGCTTTTGACTTTTCTATCCATTTACAAACAAACAACCTTTTTGCCAATTCTGCACAGATTAAACCTCAGCTTTCCATTGTCTGTCCTCATTCTATCTTCTGGTGACCTATAACTAACTATTAACTCCATAAGTTTGCTCATTTTATTTAGTTCATATTAGTGAAATCATACAATATTTGTCCTTTTGTGTCTGGCTTGCTTCACTCAACATAATGTCCTCCAGGTTCATCCACATTGTCATATGCTTCATGACTTCACTTCTTCTTACAGCTGAATAATATACCACCATGTGCATACATCACAGTTTGTTTATCCACTCATCAGTTAATGGACACCTGGGTTGTTTCCAGCTTTTGGCAATTGTGAATATTGCTGCTATGAACATTGGTGTGTAGTTGTCTGTTTGTATCATTGCTCTCAGTTCTTCTAGGTATTATCTAATAGTGGTATTGCCAGGTCACATGGCAGAACTATATTTAACTTCCTTAGAAACTGTCAAACTGTCTTACACAGTGGCTGTGCCACTCCACATTCCCACCAACAGTGAATAAACATTCCTATTTCTCCACACTCTAACACTTGCAGTTTTCTGTTTTTTTTTTTTTTTTTTTTTTAAAGATTTTATTTATTTATTCATTTATCCCCCCCCTTGTTGCTTGTGCTCGCTGGGTCAGCTAACCATCACACCGTGCGGGCAGGCTTGCCTTCACCAGGAGGCCCCGGGAACCGAACCCGGGGCCTCCCATATGGTAAACGGGAGCCCTACTGATTGAGCCACAGCCACTTCCCTGTCATTTAGTTTTGATTTGCATTTCCTTAATAATTAGTGATGTTGAACATCTTGTCATGTGTTTTTTCACCCTTTGTATTTCCTCTTTGGAAAAACATCTATTCAAGTGTTTTGCCTGTTTTTTAAATTGGGTCATTTGACTTTTTATTGTTGAGCTGTAGGATCTCTTTATATATCTTGGATCTTAAACCCTTGTCAGATATGTGATTTCCAAATATTTTCTCCCATTGAGTAGGCTGTGTTTTCACCCTCTTGACAAAGTCTTTTGAGGTGCAAAAGTGTTTAATTTTGAGGAGGTCCCGGTTATCTATTTTTTCTTTCATTGTTCATGCTTTGGGTGTGAGGTCTAAGAATGTACCTCCTACCACCAAATCTTAAAGATATTTTCCTACATTACCTTCTAGGAGTTTTATAGTCCTGGCTTTTATGTTTAAGTCTTTGATCCATTTTGAGTTTATTCTTGTTCTAGATGGATTGTATGGTTTATGAATACGTTTCCAAAAAATTGATATTAAAAAAAAATCTCCCAACAAAGGAAAGTCCAGGACCAGATGGCTTCACAGGTGAATTCTATCAAATATTTAGAGAAGAAATAATACTAGTTTTGCTTGAACTCTTCCAAATAGTTGAAGAGGGAAAATTATCCAACTCATTTTATGAAGCTAACATCACCTTAATACTAAAACTAAATAAAGACACTACAAGAATAGGAAATTATAGACCAATCTCTCTAATGAACAGAGATGCAAAAATTCTCAACAAAATACTTACAAATAGAATCCAACAGCATATTAAAAGACTTATACACCATAATCAAGTGGGTTTTATTCCTGGTATACAAAGGTGGCTCAACACAAGGATATCAATTAATGTAACACACCACATAAACAAAGGGAAGGAAAAAAAACCCCACATGATCATCTTGATGCAGAAAAGGCATTTGATGAACTCCAGTATCCTTTCTTGATAAAAACACTCAAAAGATAGGAATAGAAGGAAAATTCCTTAGCATGATACAGGGCGTACATGAAAAATCCACAGCCAACATTGTACATATGTTTGTTATACAGCAAGAAAAAAATTATTATACAACAAGCTTTCTGATTTGGAAAACATGGCCACCAGAAATACATATGAGTGTTTACCATTTGCTCCTGCTCTAAGTGCTTTACCGATTATTAATTCATTTTATCTTTATAACAACTCTATGTGGTAGTTTCAATTATTTACTTCATTTTATACAGAGGCTGTTGATGATTGAATCATGTCCCCACCCCCCCAAAAGGCATGTTCAGGGCCCAACTGCTGCTCCTGTGGGTGTGAACCCATTTGTTAGTAAGACCTTTGAAGATGTGCCCAAACTGAATGAATGTGGGCCTTAATCCAATATGGCTGAAGTCCTTATAAGCAAAGGAAACTGGACACAGAAAGCGAGAAGCCACAAGGAATCGCTAGAAGCTGGAGGTCAATCGGGACCCAGAAGAGAAAGAAGAAAACACTCCTATGTGCCTTGCCATATGATGGAAAAGCCATGGACCAAGGATCGCCAGCAGCCAGTCTCAGAATACCACAGTCTTCAAAGGAAAAAGCATTGACTTACTGACATCTTGATTTTGGACTTCTTCTATCCTCAAAACCGTGAGCCAGTAAATTCCTGTTGTTTACATTAAAAAAAAATTTTTTTATTCCTGTTGTTTAAACAAATTAAAATGCAACAATGGCTAAGTTATAAAAGTCACAAAGCTAATAATAAGAAAAGCTGAGATTCAAACCTGGCAGTCTGGTTCCAAAACCTACTCTTTCAACCACTATATTACAGTGTTTCCCATATTAATAGCCTGATTAATAGCCTGTCCCAGAGCAACAGATGTCTTCTTCTCTCATATGTCCAAGCTAACATTCCCATAACCACCGTAAGGAAAAATTCTATTAGGTCATAATTTACTCTTAAAGCTATTTCATAATTTTCATTAGGGTGAAGATGCATGCAAGGCTCTACGTATGCTCACTCGTATCAACTGCAATCTGTCTAAATTTCAAATATGAATTCTGGATACCATATCTATCATAGCCATCCCTTATATAGATATAGTGATTAAAAATGGCTTAAAATATTTATTTTGTTTGATAGAGCAGAGAGAATGATAAATAGTAAACTTGAGTATAATTCCCTCAGTACTATTTAGTGATAGTGATTAGGGCTGTTCATAAATCCTCTGGCTTATAGTTTTCTTCCACTTTGGAGTTGAGCCAGTATTTGTTTAACAACATTTCCTTTTTCTGCCTTGGGGATCATGGAAACTCATGTTGAGATGGAATCTCTATAGACATGTTCAAGTCTTAAGCCCCAACTCTATGGATGCAGTCTGTAATTTGTAAATAGGTCTTTGAAGATACTATTAGCTAAGATGAGGTCAAACTGAATCAGGGTAGGCCTTAATCCAAAATGACAGGAGTCCCTATAAGCAGAGAAAATGTGGACACAGTAGGAGACAGGAGGAGACAAATGGCCGTGTGATGGAGGCAGAGATGGATATGAATTGCTAGCAAGGTACCACCAGACTTCAGAAAAAGCATCGTCCTGCCAGTGCCTTGATTTTGGACTCTATCCATATCGGACCGTGAAAACGGTGCCACGGATGAGAAAGAAAGAATAAGACAAGAAGAGAAGAGAGACTGGGATCAGGGGACTCTCCGTCCGATATGGATAGCTTCCAAAACTGTAGGACAACAAATTCCTTTTGTTGAATCCAACCAGCCCTGGCAGACTGAGATACATGCTTATACCTAATTCATAATTTGGCTTTTATTCATAATAGTAAAAAACTGGAAGCAACCCAAACGTCCATCTACAGAAGAAGTGATCAACAAATTGTGATATTTTCATACATCAGAATATTATTTGATAATTAAAAGATCAGACTATTGATATATATATAAAAACATAGATGAATCTCAAAAACATTATGTTAAATGGAAGCCAGACCCAAAAGAATACATACTGTTTGATTCCATTTATACGGAGTTCAAGAACAGGCAAAACTATTCCATGGTGACAGAAATCAGGAAATGGTTGGTTCTGGGGAAGAAGGAATTGAGTAGAAGGGGGCACCAACAAACTTTTTGGAGTGAATAAATGTTCTATATTTTTGTTTCAGTTGGTACTTACACAGGTATATGCAATTACAAAAACTCAACAAACTGAACACTTAGAGCCTACTGCATTGAGTATAAACTACATACCAGTTTAAAAAAATCATGATTATTGGTACTGTAAGACAAAAATGTTATCCTGGAAAGAAATCTAAATCTGGGCAAACCTAGGCAAAAGTACAAATTCTATCACTGATAACATGTAAATATACCAAATAATATTTTAAAGTCTTGGTTTCTAAATCTATAAATTTGGGATACTGTCTTCTAACAGAATTGTGAGTTAATATAAATATCATAGCTCTAAAGCACAATAACAATAGTTAACATGTAATGTTTTATGGTCTTATGATGGTGAGTCTCAGAAATTTCCAGGTACCAAGTCTTCAGTGTCTTTTAATTTATTCAGCCATTAACCCTTAACCCTTTGAGGAGGACATAGTCATCCTTCAGGAATGTACAATGAGTGCATGACAACAATTTCTGAATGAGACAAAAACAGATATTTGATTTAATGGGCATGAGTATGTGATGTGTGCACATGTGTATGGAGAATGACATGACATCTCATTTATCAAGGTCTGAGATATGTCCAAGGAGAATTTCTATCTCTTCTAAGAGTGAAAGTGTGATGGGAATATATTGAGTATATTATTTACACTTAAAATGATCACTTAAAATCATTATTGTCTTCAGGACTGTTCTGTTTTTGCCACTTGGAAAACTGACTTTCATCAAACCCATAGGATCTTATTTTATGCCAATAAAAGAATTATCTTTATCCTATGTTATCTCAGCAGGATCTCATAGATGGCCAAAGTAGATACTACCTCAAATAGTGGGGCTCCTGAGGGCTCTGGAGATACCCAGGTCCTATGGTCAGGGCAGATAGCTCTGGAGTTTGGTGCCTTGCCAATGGGCCCTACTTTGGAGTTTGTGCTCATGAGAGTGACAGAGTTGGACTCAGTTATGACTTCCCTACACATGGTTCATCTGTCCCTTCTATTTGAACTTATACTTGGTGCTGGAGTTGGTATGTGTACATCCAAGAGACTTGAATCTTTGGGCTGTCCGTGTGCCAGCTGGTCCCTGAGCCTCAGCATAGTTGCAACACCTACCCTCCAGTTCATTGGATTCACCTAGAACAACTAACAAGGAGGTGAGGATTGACAACCACTATACCAAGGAAACAAAAGAGTCTACAACTGCAAGCAAGAGAGTCTCATCCATGGGCTGTATGAGATAGAAGCCCCCTCTCAATTAGAGGTGGAGTGGACATCACCATCTGTAGCAGTTTGGCAATTTGATATAGTTATGAATTCCAAAAATAAATATTGGATTATGCTTGTAAACTGGTCTGTTCATCTGAGCATGATTAAGTCATGATTAGGGATTTGATTGGGCCATGTCAATAGGGCGTTGAGCCCTGCCTCCTGGTGGGTGGGATCTCAAAGATAAAAGACTTGGCAAAGGACAGAGTTGGAGGGTTTTGAGTTGAAGTTCTGATGTTGGAGTCTTGAGCTGAAGCCCCAGGAAGTAAGAGAGCTTGGTCATGAGGAAGGAGAGACGGTCCCAGTAAAAGAGATGAGCTGTTTGCCTGAGAGTCTACAGCTGGCCTTGTGGAGAGAGGCAAAGCCTAGAGAGCCTCATAGTCTACAGCTGACCTTGTGGAGGAAACAGAGTTGCTGAGCCCCAGAAAGAGAGGAACTCAAGAAGCCTGAACCCTGGCAAACATTGGCAGCTGTCTTGCTCCAACATGTGGAAATGGATTTTGGTGAGGGGAGAAACTTATACTTTATGGCCTGGTAACTGTGGACTTCTACCCCGAATAAATACCCTTTATAAAAACCAACCGATATCTGGTATTTTGCATTAGCACCCCTTTGGCTGACGAATACACCATCCCAGAATCCTCAGGATTGAGGAATGAACTATGGACTAGAGTGGACTAACTGGTATTCTACAGTAGACTTGTGATTCTAGCAATGGAAAAAATTACAGCATTGATGTGAAGGCAGTGGCCACTGGAGGCTCTAGGGGCAGGGGGAGGGAAAGACAGGTGTAATGTGGGGGCTTTTTTGGGACTTGGGAATCGTCCTGAATGGCATTGCAATGACAGATATATACCATTATATATCTTCCCATAGCCTGCAGGATTGTGTAGGAGAGAGTGTAAACTACAATGTGAATTATGGTCCGTGCTCAGAAGCAATGCCCCAATATGCGTTTATCAATTGCAATGAATGTGCCACACTAATGAAGAATGTTGCTTATGTTGGAGGGTGTGGGAGGTGTGGGGAGCAGAGCATATGGGAATCCCTTTTTTGTATAACATTTGTGTAATCTAAGTATCTTTAAAATATATATATTTTTAATTCAGCCTGTGTTGCTGAGTAGGTTGATTTAATTTTTTTGCAACCTGTTCTAAAATGATTACAACTTCAATTTAGTGCCCAGAACATGGTTAAGGTGCACAAAAACAAGAAAAGCTGAATAAATGAGGAACACATAAACACAATTAAACAGGCTGGGGATGTTATTTTCTGATTGCACTAAATAGAATGATGTTGAGACACCTGAGGACAGAAAAAATAAACTCTATATTTGCCATATTAGTTGGAATATGACACTGAATTAATATTCAGCCAGGAAAGCTCATGTAAATAAGCCAGAAGTAGTAACATATACAACAAAACAAACCATGATATCTCAGTGAGAGCAAAATTCCTTTCTTCAGATATTTCTAACTGTATGCACAGATTGAATAGTTTCCAATTCATAACTGCAAGAAACATCCAAAATAGTTGAATATGCTGAATCTGAAATTAAAAACCCCAATGATGGTAGAATTATGAACTTTATTTACTTGGCATTTCCAAATTATGTCAATCACTAATGAGGGTTGCTGGGAGTAATTCAGCACCCAAACCCACATTTACAAATGTAGCCCCAGGGCAAGTTCCAATATAACTGTTGCCAGTTGTGCAGAAGAAAAGTTGGCTCATAAAATATTTGATAGGAGGGGGTGGGTGGGAATGGGTTGATGGGGGGACCTGAGACTGGATGGGATGGATGACTTACCTAATAAGTTTTTTTTTTTTTTTTTTTTTCAAAGATTTTATTTATTTATTCATCTATCCCCCCCTTGCTGCTTGTGCTCGCCGGGTCAGCCAACCACGCCGTGCGGGCGGGCCCGCCCCCACCAGGAGGCCCTGGGAACCGAACCCGGGGCCTCCCATACGGCAAACGGGAGCCCCACTGATTGAGCCACAGCCGCTTCCCACCTAATAAGTTTTTAACAGAGATTCTTTCTAAAAAAATAGTGTAGTAGATACTGTTGGCTGCCTACTTTAGCCATGCCCCTCTTATTCCTGGCTGCTCATATATTCAGCCTTAGTCAAAAGGTCATGTGCTGGGAAAGGTGACTCTACCTCTAGAGATAAATCAGAGATTAATCTTGCCAGATTCCTTGGAGATAATCACCGTAATCTCATTTCAAGTGCCAGTGAATGTTTTGACAATGGAAATGTATCACACAAGAGATCCACAGTAAAGACTTGTTCAGAGAGGTCTTGTGCTCTGCTAAAGAAGTTTGAAGGATAAAAAAGTTTCAGAATCAAGGCTAAAAGCCTATATGCGATAAGAAAATACACAGAGGGAACCAAATATTGCACTCTGGTTGCTCATGATTTGTCCAGGTAGCTCTATATTTTATCACCCGTCCCATTCATTAGAATTCTTTGGCAGCAAGCAATAGAAACGATTTCAGGCTAGCTTAAGCAAAAGGGAATTTGTTGGAGGGACAGTGGGAGCTCACAAAACTGACAAAAAGGCTAACAGGCCAGACTTGGAACAGACCTCTGGAAGACAAAGAAGCAGGAAGTAGAATGATCTCAGAGCAGGAAGGTCTAATCAAGCACTGTGGCTTGATGAATAAACAGCATTCACATAAAATCACTTGAATTACATGCTTCCTATTGTAAGTGTAAGGTGCCATATTGCCCTTGCTTAGATCTTATAATTACCCACTGGCCACACTCGGCAGTAAAAGCAAGTACTGGCTCCTTTAGCTTCCACAGAGGAAGTCAGGCATCTGGATTTGCTGTTTTATTATTATTTCCTTTATTTTTAAAGATGCTTTAGATTACATAAATGTTATATTGAAAATATAGAGGTATCCCATATACCCCACCCCTTCCCCATTTTCCCCCATTAACAACTACTTTCATTAGGATGGTACGTTTGTTACAACTGACAAACACATATTGCAGCATTGCTACTAACTAAGGTCTATAGATTACATTATAGTTTACATTTTGCACAGCACAATTTTATAGGTTTCGATACAATGTATAACGGCCTGTATCTGTCACTGCAATATTATGCAAAAAAATTCCAATGTCCCCAAGATGCCCCATGTCACACCTATTCTTTCCTATTCCTCCCTTCAGAACCTCTGATGACTACTGTCTTTATATCAATGATACAAGTTCTTCCATTACTAGAATAATAATTCTACCTTGGTCCATGGTTGCATTCCCCTCTTATGTTTGTTCATTCCTCAATCTTAGGATTTGGGGATGGTGATACCCACTCTGCTTCCGACCATCTGATGACCATCCCAACTTAGTGTTTCAGGGTGCCAAAAGAGGTGACACAAATATAGTCATAATTCCCACAAGGTCTTATAGGCTGATACTCTCTTGAGGAATTGGAGTAGCAAAGAAAAAAATGACCAATTCTGTCCATGAAATAGTGCGATTAATTCTCGGAGATACTTTACAAGTCATCAAAAAAGATGGGCTTGTTGTTTGGTAGCAACACTCACCTAATTCATTGAATTCACCTAATTCATGAATGATCCTATAAAGCTTTCACCACTTCAGACTATCTAAAATCACCCTCAAAAGAGGAAAAAAAAATTACTACTACTGTGGATATTGAAAAGAATAAGCAACAGGCTTTTAAGATGATTCAAGAAATATGTGACCAGTGTAATCACAATTGGATTAAATGTGCATCTTCCCAAGGTTACCACAGTATCTCAGGGGGAATAATGCTTTTTATTTGGATGTATAATATCTAATGCCTTTGACAAAAGATCAGAACACAAAACAGTCTAAGCACTTCTTGAACTAAAATGCTTCTGTTTACAAACACAAAATTAATAATTAACATGGTTATTTGAAATAACATACTGGAAGGAATTAAGCAAGAGTCAGCACTTCAGAACTCACATGGGTCTAGTATACAGTTGAACTAAAAAGAGAAATAGAAGGGCCTTGAAATTGTAGGAGAGTGATGCTTTTTCCCTCCTCCCTGCGGCTCCTAACAGAATTCAGTGCTAATGACAGGCCTTTTCCTCAAAACGTCTTGCCATATATACATGTATATGCATGTACATTTGAAAAAGGGCATTATACTCTTTAAAGGTCTGTGAAAGTCGGAAAGATGCTTCCACACAGAATTCAAAATACACAGTGTATACAGCTCTACTATTCAATGGTAATTTCCTAAAAAAGGCCTGTTTTTTGTTTTGTTTTTTTTGAGTAAATGGTTAGGTATAGTGGGTATAACATCCAATTCTGGAACCTTTGGGTTTCTGTACATCCTATGACTGACTTACCCTTCAGGTCTCAGCTTAAGCAGCTCTTTCTTTGTGGCAACGTCTCACAGGCCCCAAAGATTAGGTTAGCTGTGTCTCCTATATGTTCCTACAGTATCATAGCACTTATATTGTCCTTCCTGTGCTCTGTTAGGGCAGAGATCATGTTCTTTGCATTACTGACTCTACATCACCAGTACAAAGTAGGCACTCAGTAAATACTTGTTGAATAAATGAACGAATGTTCTTTATGAAAGTAAAAACCAGGCTTGTGCCCACAATCTTTTTTTCCTTCCTACTAATCAAAACAGGATCCAAATAATTAAGAGCACAATAGGGGTTAATGACCCAGGTACTCAGGTTGGCTTTTCAGATGGCCTTCAAAAGAAGACCCTCAAATTCATGTTAATTTCAAGTCAATATCAGCTTTCAGTGACATGACCAGAGGATAATGGGCCACATTATATTTTTAATTATGAAAACAGACATATGTGTTCAATCAATTGGGTAAAGTGGATTCCATGGTGAGTCCACTTTTATTCAGTAGGGCTTGACAGCCAGCACTAAATCTTCTTAAGTATTTTAGTTTCATTTGGCCTCCTTTAGCCCCAGGAGTTTTTACACAGTACACATTTTCCACATGTAATTAAGTAATGGAAAGCGAGTTGTGATACATGACATTTAATTTTCGATAGTGGGGGAAGGTATGGCTGCAGGCAAGATCATTAATCTCCTTGGATCCCTGCACTGATAAATACAACAATTCATTCTTCATCGTATTAATATAGTAGAAAACCTTCCTAATTCAGGAAAGAGAGATTGAGATATGAGGAATTTTGTAAAATGATATATATGTGTGTGCGCTTAAATCCTTAATTTAAATTAAACTAATTTAGGATTATTGTTGCCTCTGGAGAATAAATAACTCAATATTACTTAGTGGAAGCTGAAAGGAAATTTATTCAATAGCACTTTTTGAATGCCCACTATGTGCTAGGCACTATAATTTAATGACCATGCAAGGAAGGTTTATAATTAGATTAACATTTTGAATGTGCATTGATACTTCTAAATTACTTAAAATCATTTCCAGCAAATGAGCATTTAGCAATATCCTCATCTTGCTTACAACATTAACTTATTGAACAAATTCTTTCCTTAATTCTGTTCTATTCTGAACAGTCAAAATTGAAATAATCAGAAACTAAAGTAATGGGGGGGGGGCTTTACTGCTATTATTAAATTTCTACTTAGCTTTTTCTTCTGTATTCTAAATAATTTCAAATCACTTAACCTTTATTGAAGGAGGAGGGATTCTACTTCCCAACTACTTAATTGCATTAAATGATTTCCTTTGGATATCTTCTGCCTTCTTTAAAATGGGATGACCCAGTTCAGGTGATAAATGCCTCCAAGATGCTGAAGGGGTACAACCCGTAGTAATGACAGCACTTGCAGCAGCAGCAGCTGCTAGGCACTGAGCAGGTATGTGCCAGGCACATGGAATCTCATGGAATCTTCCCACAACCCTCTGTGCTAGGTAGGAGCATTTTCTTTCACAGATGAAGAAACTGAGGCTCAGAGCTGAGATGTCAGTTTTCCAAGGTCACTGAGTCAGTAATCTTTCTGAGGGCTTAATTTCTGGTAATTTCCCAGGATCACAGTACTTCCTCATTATTTTTCAACTGAAATACAATACTCACATGCATCTTTTTACTGCCTAGCTTGCCTGCTGTACTTTTAGCTATTAACTTGTATAAGAAGCTTTCAACTGAAACACAACATCTGTATGGAATTGCCTCGATGGGCAACACCTTAATCTCTTGTGTGGCTGACCTGTCCCCATGTCTGTTCATGTTTTCATCCTCTAACTCTAATTTCATAACCTCTGGCAACAAGAGGGGCAAGCAGACCGAAAAAAAGAGATCGGTGTCAGTATTAGCCAAAGGGGTGCTAATGCAAAATAACAGAAATTGGTTGGTTTTGTAAAGGGTATTTATTTGGGGTAGAAGCTTACAGTTACTGGGCTATAAAGCATAAGTTTCTTTCCTCACCAAAGTCTGTTGCTAAGTGTTGGAGCAAGGCAGCTGCTGACATTTGCCAGGGTTCAGGCTTCTTGGGTTCCTCTCTTCCTGGGACTGCGTTTCTCTCTGGGCTTAGCACCTCTGTTTCCTCTACAAGGTCAGCTGTAGACTATGAGGATCTCTAGGCTTCGCTTCGCTCCACAAGACCAGCTGTAGACTATCAGGCTAATGGCTTGTCTCTATCCTGGGGCCTTCTCTCCTTCCTCACAACCAAGCTCTCTTACTTCCCGGGGCTCCAGCTCAAGACTCCAACATCAAAACCACTTCGACTCTATTCTTGCCGTGCCTTTTGTATTTGATTCCCCCACCCACCAAGGGGTGGGGCTCAACACCCTACTGATGTGGCCCAATCAAACCCCCAATTATAACTTAATTATGCCAGATGAACAGATCAGTTTACAAGCATAATCCAATATCTATTTTTGGAATTTCATAATTACATCAAACCACCCAACAGCTATAGTGTCTAACACAGAGGACTTCAGGGTAGTAAGCCAGAAGGGGTTGTCTTAATACACAAAGAGATACAAGAAGGAGAAGGTTTTTCTCTCTGGAAATAAGAGTAAAACTGGAAAGCCAGAAAGTGCTACTGGGCACCAAATGTAGGATTTTCTTCAAGAGCAAAGCAGCAACACCCGGGAAATGTCAAGTGATGTCACAGGAAGGAATGTTTAAGTCACTTCTATTAGTGCCCATATCTGGGGAGAAAGCTACCCCCTATCAGAACCCCCAACCCCACCAGCATTAGCCCCCAGGGAATGGATAGAAGGTCTTACTGACCAGTAACTAGTGAGAAGAAGAAAAATAAAAATGATCATCGCCATAATAAAGTACCAGCTTACATTCATTCAAGCCCTTACTCTTTGCTAGGCATTATGTTGGGCATTTTTGATTTATTGAACTATCACAATTAATGAGGTTGGTGCTTTATTATCCCCATTTTACAGCTTATAAAACTGAAACACAGAGGGAAAAGAAAAAAGAGTAATAGTAAACATAGAGGGTTGGTTACATTGTCTAAAAATACTACAGATTTACCTGTCCTTTCAGCAAATAATAGCAAATGAGGGGGCAAAAAATCAACCTCATTCCATTGTTGACATGACAATGAGGGCTACAATGAAGATTCCTAATTCTGATTCACTTATACCAGAGGGCACAATCAACTAGCAAGCAAGGCATGGGTAAATGTGGAGCCCCAAATATACAACACGTTCTTAGATGACAAAGCTGATGTCTCCTTTACTCTGGATTTCTCACCAGCTCATAATATGAAGCTCATATAAATTTCCTGGATTCTGTTTTCTTGCCTATTCTTTGGTAAAGACATAAATGAGTCAGTAAATAGTACCAAATGATGGTGATAGGAAGAGGAGAAGCCAAAGGGGTCTATTATATTTATATGAAGGATAATCAGATCCAGGAAGGGAAGAATTTTTATAACTGAAATACAAATACTAGCTTCAACTACTAGTTCTATCATGTGAAACACAAAAAACAACAAGAGAACCTCAATCAAAACAATCTACACTTTTCTTAGTGAGAAAAGAAAAATGTACTTTTAAATGGACAGTGATTTTGTTAGACAAACCAAAGACAAACACAAATAACAATAATTACACAAATAATAACATCTCCAAAAGAGATCCTTGTAATTTTAGCAGATCAGCTGTATCTATCTTACCTGATGAAAACCAGCTTGACCTTTGATGGAGCAGTCTTAATAATGGCAGATGCATTTTGGTGACTTCTTCCATACAGGATCTGATTGTTTATCTGTTTGGGAGAAAAATAAAATGCACTGGTAAAATATGATAGGCATATTTTATACCAAATATATATATACTTAGAATTAATAAACAATAAATCCCATTAATTTTTAAGCAGGTACATGTTAAGATTATCTAATGCTAAAAACCTTAATATAGTAGTGTGGATTCAAACACTGTAATTTAAACATCTATTAAAATCTCTTAAATTCAGTTTTGACTTACATTAATATAGAAAATATAGTCCTTGACCTTTTTGCTAAACTTCTTCAAGAGAGCAGTAGATGAGCTAGAGGCAAAAACTTTATAATGGATATTGCATTTCTTACAGCTTGTCGAGAATCCTAAAAAATGTAGAAAACAGACCAAATGGTGGTATTCACCAGAGCTCTGGAGGGCCCATTAAACATGATTCTGTAAATGTGTCAAGGTTATTACATGGCATAAATTTTGTGACTCCAGAAGAGGTGAACACTACATTCTCATTTTGAGTCAAATTTTAGTTAGATTGTACAGAGCCATTTTACTCTACACAATCAACGAGCCATCTGCTCATATCCAAGATGTGGTGGGAGTTTTAATTTGACTGGATTCACCTAAATATGATATAAAAACATTTACATTTTAATGTTTTCATTTCTTTTCCCACTGACAAACTATGATAATAGGTGTAATCAGTTTTTCATTTTATTTTAGCCAATTGATACAGCTAGTACAATTTTAGCTTTTTGTTTTTTTACCTTGTCTCTTCAATAAGTAGTTAATGATCTATACAATTTACTCCAATACTCTATATTTACTCTATGTTTAAATGAGGTATCAATAATTCCTACTATTTAAGGGTATGCCTTCTGTAATCAGCATCTAATTTGCCTGCCCTTGATGTTTCTGAAATTTTCCATTTAAAGACACACCTGAAAAAGTGAACATGTCAAAGGATAGAACAAAAATATACTATTTTTAACTGTCTAAAACAAAGCTCATCCATAACTTTGCCTGAAGTGGGAAAGCTAGGATTCATACCCAAGGCTGCTGTAAAGACTAAACTCAAGCTCCCTCCTCACTGCCTCTTTTTCTACTAGCTTTTGTTTTTCACCAAGATGATTCATTTCACAGAAGTCCAATGATCTCTACACTATTTCTCTGTGCCTCAGATTCCTCTTCTCTAAAAGGAGTTCAAACACCTACTTCATAAAGCTGTTGTAAGAATTAAATGAGACAGTACCTTTTAAATTTAATTTATAGTACTCTTGATATCAAAAGGGTTTTTAACATTTTTACACGTTCAAAACTATCTTTCTTTTAATGTTTCTGCCTTTAATATCATGTATTAAAAAATGTCCCCACCCTCAAGACATATAATTATCCATGTATATATATATATGCTAATACTTTAATGGTTTTATTTTTCCTACATTTACATCTTTTTACCTTACTTAGATATAAGGGGAATGGTTAAATAAATCATGTAATCATTAGAAGTAAAAAGCATACTTAATGACATTAGAAATGGCAGGACCAAGGTTATAAAATAGTATGTATGTATGGCATAGCCAGGTTATAAAATAGTATGTAGGCATAATCACATTTTTGCTAACCATATTTTCCAATTTCTTTAAATACAGGGTAGCATTTAAAAAATGAGATGATGCATGGAATATGCCAGGTTTGATGCCTGGCATTCAGGTAATCATTTGCCAATGCCTTCCCCTCTGTGCCTAGCTTCTGATTTTAGAAAGTCTTTCCTGAACTAGTATCTGATCTAACCCTCTTGTCTTTGAATCCATGGCACTAGATTAAAAAAAACCAAACTTGTCTTATGGCACTTATAACACAACATGGCATGGTAAAATCAATCTTTGTCAGGCGGTAAACACTATTAGAGACACATAATAAACATTTATTGAATTGAGCTAAACTCCTTGAGGGTAGGCACTGGATTCCTCCCCTTGGCATTTCCTAGCTTTTCCTGTATAGCTTTGCAAAAGGGGCACTCTGAGGATTTGCTAAATTGCAGAGCCCTGAATGGAAGTGGCACTTAATCAACTGCTTGTATTCCTCCTCTGAAATGGCCTCCAGCCATCAAGGTGACTGAGATTTTTAAAAAAATTCTTTTCTGATCAGCAAAAGCTTGAGCATACAGAAAATTGAACTGTTTCATGTTTATGGATATGCCTGCTTGAGCTGTGTGATAGATTAGAATATATGGTACTATTAGTTTAAGAGGAAAAAATTAGATTCCAAATGAAGAAAGGAGGTCATTAATTTTAATTCACATAAGAGTAAATTTAAAGTATGCTTTTCATAGTGCTGTTTCTAAATATTCAGAGGCTCTGGTAGTAGAAAGGCAAAGCAGCTTGCTTGCTGTTGATGTTTTTTCCAGTGCCAACAACTGTGGTGTTTACTGCTAAAGCAGCTGCTCACTGTAAATGTTGCATGGCCTCTAGAGAAGCTCTGCTATATGGTGGAAAACTGGAAACAGAGCAAGAAACTCAAAACAGAATGAAACCTGATTTAACTGGATTAAACCTTAAAGGAAAATGCAGATCTGTGTGTGTGTGTGTGCATAAAATCCAACACAAAGCCGCTTTTCTCACCTTGAAAATGAGTCATTAGCAGCATCTGAGTTTCAGGACAGGTAGCTCTCTTACATGTTTTTTCACAGTCCTATTTAATATGAAGCAATTTTACTACTTAAATGAAAGGTACACAGCTTCCAGCTACGTAAGCAGTTTTTGTATTTCTTCATCATTAAAGAAAACACACTCCAGAGAAAATTCAGTAAGTAATGAGAAGGAATATGATGCATTTTATGCGCAATTAACTTTAGACTGTCACTTATTCTAATAATGGGAAGCTGCTGTTCTCTGAGGACACTATTCTTTAAATAGATGTAGGAGGTCTTCCAAGTATAGCACAGGCAAAAAAGAATGCATTCTACATCTCTTGAAAGTCTTTCGGGTTAATTATAATTATAATTGCTTACTCAGTGCCGGGCACTTGGCTAAACTCTGTATGCACCGTATATACGGTATACAATATTATATATTATTATTTCATTCAACAGATGAGGAAACAAACTCAGAGAGATTAAAGTATTTATCCAAGGTGATTTGGTTGTTCGTTTAAAAGGCTGTGATCCTTGGGCACACCTAGAGGTCACATCATCCGTATGGTGCAGATGCTATGCATATAATCGGATGATTTATAAAGGTCATCATTATGAAGATGTCTGTTAAATGAATTCTGAGCAGGAACAGGAAGCTGCTAGTCACTCACCATCTTAAGTCACGGAATTTTGAGATAAAGGGGTCAGAATTAAACAGATCACCACAACACATACACTGCACCTTTCTCTTTGATCAAATAAACTGTGCCTTGAATTATAATATACCTCTATTACATTTATTTTCATGGCATAAATATACTTATATTAACCGCTCTTTCAACTTTTTCTAACCCAAGCAAAAGGAAAATAAATGAAATATTTCAAATTGGGGCAAATATTGCTGCTATCCTTTTGAAATAGTGATCATTCAAAATATACAGAAATAGGAAAAAAATATTATTTCCCATTTATTTCCAATAAACTGAGAAGAAGAGAAATTAAGTGTCTTCCCCAGTGTTTCTCCCTGTGGAAATTGATTCAATGACATAAGGGAAGAATAATAAATCATTTGGACATGTCTTTATCTTTGATATTATCCCAGAATGGTGGGAAGAACGATCTTTAGTCCTGATTTTGTTTGTCCCACTCCACCCAAATATTTCTTATCTTAAAATCTCAGATCTACAACTCTTTCATCCAAGGGTAACCACATATTCTGATTTTTGGGGGGAAAGCTGCAGTTTATGCAGTTCATGCATTTTGTTCCAGCTTAATTAATATCAATAGCCCCCCTTCTCAAAGTGACCCAGAAAAAAAAAGTGACCCAGTTTGGATGATAAATTATATCTTTTTTTTTTTTTTTTTTAAGATTTTATTTATTTATTCATTTATCCCCCCCTTGCTGCTTGTGCTTGCTGGGTCAGCTAACCACGCCATACGGGCGGGCTTGCCTTCACCAGGAGGCCCCGGGAACCGAACCCGGGGCCTCCCATATGGTAAATGGAAGCCCTACTGATTGAGCCACAGCCGCTTCCCGATAAATTATATCTTTACACCATGTTCATCAAGCCATGATTATGGGAAGTGTATTTTATGCCATGTAGTCTCAATTTTCATATCACTGCAATGAGAAGGCAAGAGCAGATGGAGGACATAGTTAGAGACTTTGAGGAATCTTTGCAAGCATACACTTCTCTTTCCTAGGGATGGTCCTTCAAACCCTCCCATCACAAACACAACTGATAATGGTGGGCAGCAAAGTTTGTATTACTGGACAAGCCATTCCAGGTCAAAGCTGATTAGGCAAGGAGGAGACATCTGACCCAAGCTGGGACAATGATGATTCTCTTGGGAGTTTCAAATGGGAGCTGAGACAGAGCTAACTATTCTCTATATGTTCTTGAAGCTTTTGTGACATGGCCATATAATGCCACATGGATGAAGGATCAGAGAAAGTCATCACTTCCTGAGAACCACCATGTATCTTCACCTTCAGTTTCCAGGAGGGTCCCCTGTACCATTACAATTATTATTTTTCTTGGCTAAATTACCTTGAACTCATTTCTGATCTTTGCAATAAAAAAAGTCTCGACTGATACAGTTTCTGAGTTCTGAGACCCCATCATTCTAAATATGAATTTATACAGCGAAGTGACATACCTCTTTCTACCTTCTAACTTTATGCTCTCAGTACTTAGTAATTTGCCTTAGCATTTGAGAGGAGAAAAAGAGGAAAAGAAAATAGAAAAAAATCTTCCTATCCAAAGGAAACTTCCATGCTCTTAACCTGCAATTCTGGATTTCTTATCTGTTTTTGGCTTTGTCTTCTGATTACTGACAGAAAGGGCCTACTGAATTCCTCCAGATGGTTAGCAACTTCTGTTTCAGCTCCATGATCCCTGGTCCCAAAAAGACACTAGTATTTCATTTTATGGGCAAGGTAGCTCATTTTTCCAGGTTCTGAATTACCAATTCAATGAAATGTCATTCAGGAGCAAATTTCAGCAGCTGAGGACAACAGCCCCAAATGAGAAACACCTGTATTTGCAAGGCTTATACGTCACATTCTAATGGGTTTTCATTGTTCTTAATTTTTCCTCTCCTGGGTTGATTACTCCTATTGTAGTTAAAAATAAACTTATTTGAGGTAAATTTCCTGTATTTATATACCAGACATGGGATGCTTAATTGCTGTGTTTTATATTTGGTAGCAAAAGTAGAATTAGGGTTAATCCAGCAAAGATTCAGCAGGAGTAAATGGATATAAATCCTCTTCTCATACTGCATAAACTTTCACTTTAGAGGTCTTTAATGAGATTTGTTTCAATAAACTTAATTATTCAAAAATATTACAGAGATGTTTTGAACTACTCTTAATATTTCATATTTCAACTGAACATGAATCTAAATTTATGCTGAAGAGCAGCTCAATTAAATCTATTTAAAATACTTACCAAATTGGAAGTAAAAGTTAATTAACTTAAGCTAGGATTGGAAATATTAATTATACAAAAATTAAAATTTAGCTCAAACAGCAGATTTGCCTGAGGATGAATTTCATGTCATAATATATTCAACAATCCCCTCTTTGCCCATACTTTTATTAAAGCAGAAGGTTTTCTAATGAAAAGTGACAAATTATTATTAAAGAACTAAGTTGAAATTCAGGTAACTTGAATTGCTGATAATGAAACCTGAAAGTCCCTTTTCCTATTTCTAAACTTCACATTTCATGATATTAGGATCTATTGGTTAACTTTTTCTCTTTTATTGCATATAACATACATGTAGAAAAAAGACTGTGTTTAGAATGTTGATGAATATTTTTATAAGCTAACTTTTAATCTAACAATTCTAATTTTAAGCATTTACCTTAAAAAGATTAAAAAGTAGGGTGTCAGGGGAGCAGATGTAGCTCAAGTGGTTGAGTGCCTGCTCCTCATGTATGAGGTCCTGGGTTTACTCCCCAGTACCTCCTAAAAACCAAAGAAACAAACAAATGAAAAAACCAACTCTCATTGGGGAGTGGATGCAGTTCAGTGTTTGAGCGCCTACTTTCCATGGACAAGGCCCTGGGTTCAATTCTGGTACCTCAAAAAAAAAAAAAAAAAAAAAGTAAGGTGTCAAAATGTCTGTTATGGATATATTTTAATAGAGAAAAACTGAAAACACAAAAACCCTATACATTCATCACCAAAAAGCTGATTACATTTGTCATGGTATGTCAATAAATGGAAAAATGTGCTGTTAAAAGGAAGCGAGGGAAGATGATATAGAGCAAGATGCATTGCCATAGAAACATAATGTTGTTGAGTGAAAAAGAATCATGTAACCTACTTATTAATCACATTTTCATTTATGTAAAAGGTTCTGTCTGGGCCTAAAGAAAGTTCTGTGAGTATCTCTACTAAATGACAACACTGAATCTAGCTCTGAATGATGGGATTTAAGGTGATTTTCAGATTTTTTTTCCATATTGGTATTTTATAACCAGTCTTTCTTTGCAATTATACCATTTAATAAATATTTACAACATCAAGGCACACTATATATGTGTGTCTATATATATATACATGCCTTAAATTACTTCACTTAAGTTTCTCACACATCAGTAGAGAAATGTATTATCACCTCATTATACAGATGGGGAAATTGAGGCTTAATGAGATTAAGAAATTTGACCAATGTGACATATTTAGAGCCGGAATTTAGTGCCAAATCTGTTTGAATCCAAAGCCTGTCCTGTTAATAATTAGAAAACATTCATTAAGGGTATTTATCTGGGATAATAAAAAAAAAAAAAAAGAAAGCATAGGACAAGTATCATTTTTATTCCTATGAAATCTTCAACCAAATTTACAGGACCTCACAAAGTAAAAATCCCACACCAAATAATATTCCAATAAAAGTATAGTAGATATGTTGTATATTCATCCATTGTTTTTACTTATTCAACAGTTGCTGCCCAAGTGACATGGATCTGGAATTTTCATTAGCACCATTGCCATAGCTACTATATACTGAAGCACTAAATATATTTCAGATACTAGATTCTATGAAAGCCATTTTATAAGAATAACTTTACTCAGTCAGATGTGGTCCCTCCCCTATTCTAGTAAGTGAGACATTCATGGAAACATATAGTTTTATTATCATATGATGCAGGCACAAGACAAAAGGTGATTGCCTCTTCGTGGAGGTGGGAAGTCAGTCTTCAGGAAGAACAGACAGACACTTAGCAGTACATGGAGATGTGAGTGGTAGTAAGAGTCCTAGGGCAGGGGAAAAGCATATGAAAAGATATGCCGGTGTGCAACTGCAAGTCTCTTCTTGGGAACCACGGGCACTTCAACATAGCTTTCAGGACTATGGTGGACTAACAGGTAATAGAGTTAATCAGGTCCTCTCCAAAGAAGACCTCTTATACTTGCAGAATATTTTCCCTTTCCAAAAATCTTGGCCACCAGCCTCAATGAAAAATGATTCTTACTCTCCAAACCATTGCTTCAGTTTTACAGATGGGGGAACTGAAGGGAGGAAAGGGATACAAAGGCTAGGGCTGAAATGGGGAAAATGACTAAAACTCATGTGAAAACATAACTTGACAATAATGAAAAAAGATTTCAGAATAAATGATCACATTAAGTTTTTTCTCAAAAATACAAAATAATATACATCAAGTAGCTACATCTCAATACCATGAGCAAAGCAGCAGTTTTTAAGGACTATGTTTAATGGATACAGGGCCGAAATGCAATCTTTTGCAATTTCAGTTTAATCTATTTTTGTAAGGAACAGTGTTCCCAAAGGAACACATTCTTTTAAAAGACTTGTGCATGACAGATTTATTTTCTCTCAAACAAAACTAATTAAACGGAAATATTTTCTGAAGGAAAAGCGATAGTAACATATAGCTCACATATTGCTAATATTGGGAAAATATTAAGAGATTCTTTTGAATCCTAAACCTTGACATATTTTGAAAAATATGGACTTACTGATTTCATAGAAATGAACAAAGGAAAGTATTTATATGCTGCTCTCATTTTTAGTGTTTTTGTGGAAGTTGCCCCAATTGCCATTGGCTGGGTCACCTGATCAACTGAAGTAGGTGCCTGTAGATAATTTCCTATTACCTACACAGCATAGGAATGAATGAGTGAATGGAGGCAGAAGTATAATCCACCTCTTAAGAGGTCATTAATATTGCAGAGGAATATGTTTACCTAGGTGGTTGAGGCACTAAAGCATAGCTTTATTAAATGGTATTGTTAGTCACATATGCAAATTGGACTTAAGTGACCAGTGACCTAGAATTCCTTCTACTAAGAACACGGTTACATGCTACAGAGTCAATACAAACAGCTGATCTGATTAGAACTCAACCCCCAGTTCCTCTGTTACTAGTTTTTTCTCTTGCCTTTAAAATATTTTACTGCCTCTGCCACAGCCACAAATCCAATCACCCATCAAAGGTCCCCACCAAAGCCCCTAACTCCCCTCTTTCTAAAGGGTTTTCTTTTTGCCTACATACTCTCATGAGTAGATCCATCTTGTAGAGGCAGGATTATATCATACGCACTTGATAGCTTTTAGAGTATATCTCATATAGAGGTCGGTAAGGTAGGTATCCTGTACTTTTTAAGATGAGGATAATGAGACTCACAAAGTCAGTGACTTGTACAAGGGTCCTAGGTAAGGCAGTGTCAGAGACAAGATCCCAGTCCCAAAGCATCTTTCCAGTAGGTACGGGGCCTCTGGAATGGGGGACAAGGATGCTCATTTTGATGTCATGAGATTCCTGCTGCTTCTCCTAATACTCATCCTAGTCACCTATATCCCATCCCCAGTCACCCCATCTCTCCCCCTCCCCAAAAAATCTCCAGCACCCAATTCTCCTTCCAAATGTTATATAGTAGTAAAGGAAGAGAAAAATCCAATTCAAATGTAAATTTTAAAACTCTGCATCACCAGAGTATAATACTATTTTCTCATTCACTTCATTATGTATCTATGTTAATATATGTGTGAACTATATTCAATGAAAAAGTTGCACATATCAGATTGACTAAGGTCTGATTGTATCTAGTGTTTGCTAGCTTTTGGCAGAAACAGACTCTCTTATATACTGTTGGGGGGCAGAAAATTGGTATAACACTATAGGAGGATGACTTGATAGAATTTATACCACAGATTTAGTTAAATAATTGCACAAAGACTTATAATTCCATTATGTTATAGCATTTTTGTACTTACATGGAAAATGATATACCATTCAGTAAAAATGGTATTATAATATGATTCTGTTTGTATACATTAGCTATAAAATTATATACATGACAATTTATGCATGAGACCACCAGGAAGGATGGCAAGTTGACAGTGGTTACTTCTGGAGAAATAGTTTTATAGAGGTAGAAAAGGAAAGAACATTCCATTCTTCTGTACAATTAGAATTTTTTATGATTACATGTTACTTCTCAAATATCTAAAGAAATCTTAACTATAAATTAAAAAAAGAGAAAACCGATGACAAGAAGTGACATCTCAGCATAACTCAGATAACTCAGCAGCCACTGGAATTAAAATTCCATTTGTTAACCTAATACTTTTGAATCACAGCCAGAAACATTGGAAATAAATTTAGAGACTCAAAATAATTTTAAATTATGCTATTTATACAAAGCTAAAACCGTTTTTAATCATCTAACACTAAAGGACTTTATGCTGAAATTGGGAATAAGACAGAAAGGAAGGAAGCAAGGAAGGAAGCAAAGGAATAAAGGTTAAATAGCAAGAAATAAAACTATCCCTATACCCAGATTGTTTACCTAGAAAATGCTAAGGAATCAACGAAAAATCTGCTAGACCTAATAAGTGAGTTTAGCATGATTTTAGGATACAAGATCAATTTGGAATTTACAAAATGAACCATATTTCTGTATACTAGCAACAAACTAGTAAGAATGAAATTTTAAAATTCCACTTACAACAGTACCAAAAATGTAAAATACTTAGGAATAAATCTAACTAAATAAATGCAAAAGATCTATATTGGAAATTATAAAACACTGCTAATGTATTAATAGTTTGGAAAACTCAGTATTATTAAGATGTCTGGCCTCCCTAAATTAAATTATACATTCAACATAATCACAACAAAAATCCCAGTAGGTTTTTCGTAAAAAAAAAAAAAATTAATAAGTTTGTTTTAAAATTTATATGGAAATTCTAAGAACCTAGAATATACAAAAAATTTTTTTGAAAAAGTAAAAAAAAAACAAAAACCAAAAAAACACGAGGACTTGAAACCGGAATTCAAGGCTTGCTGTAAAGCTATGGTAATCAAGCCAGTGTGTTAACACAAAAAAAGATAAACTGATTAATGGAAGAGAACTGAGAGTCTGAAAATAGATCCACAATTATGTGGCCATTTGATTTCTCACAAAGGCACAAAGGAATCCAAAGGGAAGAGGAAAGTCTTTTCCACAAATGGTACTGGAACAAATGGATATTCACATGGACAAGCAAATCTCAACCCCTATCTCATACCATACCCAAAACTTAATTCAAAATGGATCACAGAATTAAACATATAAGCTAAAAATATAAAGTTTTTAGAAGAAAATAGGAAAATTATGTTGCAACCTGGAGGAAGGCAAAGATTCTTAGCTAGGACTGAAAGCAATAAATATAAAAGGAAAACTTAATAAAAATGAGGTTTCATCCAAACTAAAGACTTATGCACATCAAAAGAAAATAAATTAAGAAAATAAATAGGCAAGCCCCAGAAAGAGAGAAAAGATTCATAAATCATATATCTGATAAAGGACTTGTACCCAGAATAAAGAAGCCCTACAATTCAATTATTAAAGGACAAAAAACCCCCAAAAACAAACAAAAAAACAAACAAAAATGGATAAAGACTTGAATACATACTAAACAAAAGAATATATCTGAATGGTGATTTAACAAATGAAAAGTGTTTAACATCACCAATAATCCTGTAAATATAAATTAAAGCCATAATGACTGGAACCACTAAACATGCACCAGAATGGCTAAGGATGTGGAACAACCAGAATTCTCATACAATACTGGTGAGAGTGTATGAGATCACCACCACTTTGGAAAAAGGTCTGGCAGATTTTTATAAAGAATACATCTATCCTTTGTCCCAGCAATTCTACCTTGATATTTACCCAAGGAAAGGAAAATGTATGTCCTTAATAAGACTCTTTACACTAATATTAGTAGCAGCTTTATTCTTTATAGTTAAACTCTGGGAAAAAATCCAAATGCTGATCCATTGGTAAATAGTTGAACAAATTGTGGTATAGTCAAACAATGGAATATTACTCAGCAATAAAACAGTACATGTCACAACATGGATGAATCTCACAAACATGCTAAATACAATAAGCCAGACACTAAAGAATATATTTATACTCCATGATTCTATTTATATGAAGTTCAAAAACACTTAAAATTAATCAAAGTTGGAAACAAACAAAATAAAAAACAATACTGTGGTTGCCTCTAGGAGTAAAGATGGGAGATTTGGGTTATGCAGGTGGATCTGGTTGTCAAAATTGTATAGATAAGACTTGTACACTTCAATCCATTTCAATTTTACCCCACTCACACAGATAAAACTATAAATAATAATAATAATAAGCAAGTGGGAAATAGATGATACAAGAATGGCAGAATGTTGATAAGTATTGAACTATATGATAAGTATACAGGGAGGTACCTGTTAGAAAATATCCATAATATAAGTTAAAAAAATAAAATAAAAAGGAAGAAAAAGCACACGAGCATATCTCCCCAGTGAAGAATTTTCTGAAGAACACTGTGGTATAATGAAAAATTTGATTGGTCTTTGTCCCTAGTTCCTGGAAAAGCAATCTCCAAAGCTTTGGAATTTCCCGTAATCTTTTGTTTTTCATCATGGGCCCAAGACCATATTTGATAGATACAGGGTGGGTGCTGGCCACATCAGAAAGATCAACCATGTGATTAGTTAGGGGTTGGTGCCAAAGCAAAAGCTAACTCCTATCAGCTCACCTCCCTGACCTCCGGAGAGCTTCCATGATTGAGACTATTCATCACTGCTGTGCCAGGAGGGTCATGGAGAGGACATGGAAGGTTAAGTTTGAGACTCTCCCAGACCTCACCCTATGTGATATTAGGAGACCCTGAATTTGTAGCCAGTTTGTTCAGAAATAAGGGTGGCTCTGGAGGCCACAGAACTTGCGACTGATACCTGAAGGGCAATCTTGTAGAGAATTGCCCTTAACCTGGGGAAACTGGCCTAACTCTGTAGAGTCAGAAATGAAATGACTGAGTTAATGCAGTATTTGCAATTGGTGTCAGAAGCTGTGGAGGCTGCAGAAGTTTGTGATACCCTATATAAACACATTTTGATTTTTAATATCCAAACTTCATAGGATCTACATATCTCTAAACACGATATTTTTCAGTTATTGTTTATATAGGAAAAATGTATATCTATATCCCGATTACAAAGCAAAACATTTTAAACAAAATGATGTAAGGGAAAAGTCCTGTTTTGTATTCCAAATACAGAATCATAGGGAGATACTTTGAACCAAAGAGGATGTACAATTTGGATGTTAGTGGAGCTAAGAGAAGCCACGTTACTGCACACAAAGCAGCTAACTATGTGCTAATCATGTGAAGATTCTGAAATGACACTAAAACACTTTACAGCCTAACATGATTATGTGTTACCTATACTCAGTTATTTTTATTGCATTTTACTTATATTTTATGTTTTAGTTTCCTAGGCTGCTTAGAGCCAATACCATGAAATGACTCAGCTTGAAAAATGGGAATTTATTAGCTTACAGTTTTGAGGTGAGAAAATGTCCAAATCAAGGCATCATCAAGGCAATACTTTCTTCCTGATGAGTGGCTGTCAGTGATCCTTGCCACATGGCAAGGCACACGGCAGCGTCTGCTGGTCAATCCCTTCTCTTCCAGGTTTCGCTGATTTCACCTTCTTGCTTCAGTAGCTTTCTCTTTCTCTCTTTCTGAATACATTTTATTTATAAAGGACGCCAGTAATAGGATTAAGTCCCATTCTGAGTGGGATAGGTCACATCTTAACTGAAGTAGCCTCATCAAAAGATCTTATTTACAATGTGTTTATACCCACAGGAATGGATTAGATTTAAGAACATGTTTTTCTGGGGTACATACAGCTTCAAACTACCACATTTTAGGATATTAGGTTGGGGCTTTGGGATTTACATGTAATATGTTTCCCTATTTAAAATAATGGGGCAGAGCCGGTTGTAGCTCAGTGGTTGAGCGCCTGCTTCACACATACAAAGTCCCAGTTTCAATCCATGGTACCTTCTAAAGAAAATAAATAAATAAATAATAAAATAAAGTAAAATTAAAAAAAAAAATCGGAAGTAAGCTCATGGTTAGTGTTTTTGGTGGAACATCGTATTTTTAGGTTCGGAGTACAGATTTTATGCTTATCTCCTTAAAACTATAATTAAAACATGCATACACAGCACATTTTTGATGACTTTAAGCAGTTGGATATTGTTAGTAGGGCAAATTTGGAATAAGAATTTCATTAATACTTTTCTTTCAGGTTTCTTGCCCTGAGATTATATAGTGCCTGTAAGAAATTTCTATTGTGTAAATAATATAAAATACAGAAATAAGTTATTTGTTGAGGCATATATAAGAAAAACATTCTCAATAATCTAATAGCATACTTTTCTAGGCTTCAAATGAGTATAGTCACAATGATAGCAATGAGTGGGACTGGAGAGAAATTAGGAAGAAACTGGAGAAAGGAAAGAATGAGGCCAGGAGAACTATCACAATAGATCACTCAGACAGAAGGAAAAACTGCGGAAAAAAGAGAAGAAATGAGAGAGGCCCTGTTGAATAGCAATTATTCCTTCCAAATGGCAAGTTTCTTCCCCAACATACATTCCTATCAGTTTTTTACATTCTTTCCACAGTAATTTACTTTCTGCTTTCATGACACTCTCTCTTCATAATTTTTATATAATTTGGCCCACTGTAGACATCCTACATAAAGCTTTTTTGAAAGCAACAATGAGTACTGCAAAAATAAAAGTTAAATGATTGGCATTCCTCCAAGAAAACAGTAAGAATATACATATTTTTTGCCCAAATATTTAAGTGGCATAAAGACAACTAAGTTTGATTAAATAATTCAAAGCTTTTCCCCTAACAAGCCAGAGTCAGAAACAAAAATAGCAGAAATAGAGCATAAAGGCTTTACTGCAGGAAATAGAGACAGAAAAGAATGAGGCCACTTGACACAACTGAAGCTTTCACATAATATTTTCTGCAGCCTGAAAATAAAACCTAACTATATGATGGTACTGAGTGGGAAAAACTCTCTTATTATGCAAGAACAACCTCCAAAAAAATTATTTTTCTTCTTTGATTCTTGAGAGATAGGTAAAATTTTCGCTAACTGAATTCTTCTTTTTAATGAATCCAAAGTGGCATTAAATATTAAGAAGAAGAAAAGAGTCACATGGTCTTGCATTGTAAGAAAATACTTCAGATATCTTAAATGAGTATTGAATTAATTGAATCAATCTACATCTACCAAAACTGCAAAACAAAAGAAAAATTCACTCATTACCTTCTAGAATCATTATTACTCCAGAAAATAAATAACTAGACATAGTCTTTAGAGTCAGAAGAGTCAGTGTGTTGAGTGTTTCTGCCCCTTCAAACCTCAGTTTCCTTATCTATACAATAGGGATTAAACACCTACTTAAGAGAGGAAATGTGTGTAAAGAATGTAGCACTGGCAAATAGTAAGTACTTAATGTTAGCTCAATTCCTAATGCAGGGCTTCCCAATCAATGAGCACCTATTTGGAAATTCAAATTGGATATAATAAAATTGATTACTTAGGGGACATGATTAGCAAGACTCTGGTTGGTTACAACGCTGTTATGAGTGCGGGGACTGCACTTTGAATGAAAGGAAAATGCTGTTGCATACCCAGCAGAGGCAGCACTACTGCTCTGGGTGTGAGGCTGACCACCCAGCCAGCAACTGTGTACTGCTGACTTTTATGGTTGTGAACTATGCTGCAGATGATTTCACGAATCACAAGATGGTGTGACTTCAGCTATGTTTACGGGATGGTTATATTCAGGATCTGCTCACAATATTTATTATTATATTGTCAGGTTTGATCAATCAATCTTTATACTGAGGTATAATCAACATTCAACGAACCACATATTAAAAATAGGACATTTGATGTTTCAGCACTCATGAAGCCATCATCACAATAAAAACATTTGATCAGCCACTTTATTTTTGCACTTTTAGCTATTAAAAACCTATCTCAAGGGGGACAGATGTGGCTCAAATGGTTGGGTGTCCGTCTCCCATATGGAGGGACCCGGGTTCAATACCCAGGACCTCCTGGTAAAAAACAAAACAAACAAACAAAAAAACCTATCTCAAAAAAACTTCTGTAGGAAAAATATTTTATTGGAATACTATATTTATCCTTCTGTTCTTCAAACTAGTTTCTATAATGGGATATTTTATTGCATGAGATTTCTTAAAAGATAATTATTGCATTAAGAAACACATTGTACAAAATTATATTCATGAATGATAACTGAAAGAGCAATCTAGATGACAAAAGTTTTTGACTTTAAATTAGAAATAATCTAGGGATACACAAAGGTTAGTGATTTATTCACTACTGTACTTCTAAATCACATCTAAGACTTGCAAATTAATAATAGAAAGAATTGGGATAAGTTAAAGTAGGTCTTCCAAGACCTACTTGCAAAAGATTTAGAGAATAATTCTCTGACAATCAGCAGAGGGTAAATACTCAGCATTAAAGGATGGACTGTTGATCATTTGTGTGTGATGGTAACAGCCCTCAGGTAAGAGTTTTGTTATGAACCAGCTGCACATGCTTGGGTCAGTCATTTAACTTTTATGATTTCAGTTTTCTCCTCTTATAAAATAAATGCTGCTGGACAAAATGATCTGGGTTTACCTGTAGTTTACCTGAAAATACTACCAGATGATAAGATCTGAGTCCCTGGGAAAAATGGTAAGTCACCATGCTTTTTATATTTAATGTTTCTGAAATAATCATATTATATACATGCAAAACGACATGGTTTAGTTTTGGTTATCCAGCAGCTAAATGTTACAAAGGGAATGCACCTCATACTTCCTCTACCCAAAAAAGCACAGAAGCCAGACAAGATGCAGCTCTCCATGCTAGCTCAATTCACTGTGCACTTCTTAGGCCACCCACTCTGCTGCTTCTGGCTACTTCTGTAATTTGATGAATCACTTGAATTCCCTGCACAGCACTATCAGCTCTTTCTTCTCACTCTTGCATTGCAGGAAAGATTATAAATAAATCCTACATTCATATGACAGCACCATGCCCAGGCCTGTGTAGTTTCTGGGACTAATTGCTTAGGGAAAGCCAATATGCTAATACAAGTCTCGTTCCAGTCTACATGATAATTATATGCTAATACCTTTTGAAATCAATTCAGTTACCTTCCTGCTCCACCCTCCGCCCCCCAACATGCAGTAAAGGGTAGAAAAGTTGAGATTTAATTAAATTGTCTTCTGGGGGGCTTAATGTAAAAATTCTTTTATACATGAACTGGGCCATCAATCGAAAGATCTCACTGTACCCACGGAGTCCCACAGCAAATAAACTGCTAGCAAATGTCATATTTGAAATCAGTCACCAACAAGGCTCTTATAGACAAGCAGGGTTTCTGACTTCAAACAACACACAGTATACTTTCAACCACTCTCATTTCTGCTTCCAATAAATTAGACTCATCTAAAAGTCTAAAAGAAGACCAACTCTAAATGAAAGGAGGCTGTGAGCAGAGTTTGGAATGATACAACAAAGTAATAATGAGAAACACTGTGACAAACAGTGGAGTTATAAAAATAATTAAGACATGGCTAGTTTTAGCTCAATTGAGGGGAAAGACCACAAAAATAAATGCATCATTGGTGGGTAAGTAAATATACATGGTTTGAAAAAGGAGGAAACTGAAGCTTAGAGAAGATAGTTAGCCAAAGATCTGTGACACTAGAATCTGTGTTACCACACTTTGTATTTGTCATTATTGGAATTTTTTTTTTTTTTAAACAAGAGAATCGGTGGTGGTTTTAGAGAGGAATAAACTTATTGCCATGTTTAATCTTTTATTTTTTCCATCTCTGAATGAAGGTGAAGGTGAAGGTGATGAATAGCAGCGAAAGGGCCAAATTCATAAAGTCAAAGGAAGTATAGGAGGACCCCAATAAGATAAGATGTGAATATTATTTTTCAACCCAAAGAGCTCTTCCAGTTCCTAGTGTAGCAAACAGATACCTGAAGTTTCTTTCTGGGAGGGAGGAAATGTGATTTCTTAACAGTCAACTACATGACATGTTATATGCTAATCCTATTCTGAAACACAATTAATAATAGACAGAATTGGGATAAGTTAAAGTAGGTCTTCCAAGGCCAGTGCTCGTTGCCCTGTGCATAGTATTGAATTTTGTGTTTGGCCGGTAGAACAGTCTCATTAGTCTCCAGCCACAGCTCATTTATTACCACTTAGCTAATAAAATATCAGACAGAGAAACAAAACACCAATGCTTTTGTTGGTCTGGATCCCACAGGGCATTCCATCTTGAATCTTAACAGGGTAGAGAGAACTTGAATCTTCATGATCCAAATTATAGCCTTTGGAACATTTTTATATATGAGAAAAGAAAGGGGATCTGTGTTTAAGTACATACAACACAAAAGAACGACAATATATACAATTCCCAAAAGACTAGAACATCATGGACCAGGAGTCTCATGGATCTGAACAAAGGGGTTTTGGTTAAAGAAATACCAGGGGGAACACAGTATACTTCAGTGCCTAGAGCATGGGTCTCAGAGTCTGGCAAGCCTAGGTTCTTACCCAATCTTAATCACTTAGTTCCGTGACATTAAGCAAGAAACCTATTCAGTTTTCTTATCCATAAATTGGGGGTAATAACAGTACTTAATGATGTTAAGAATATGAAATACAAATGTGCATGACACATAGGAACAGTGTTAGTAGTAACTCAATAAATTAGCTCTTATTTCCATCATTATTACCACTACCATCTCTTTAGTCTCATCCCAGCACCATCATTTACTTTGTAACCTCACTAGTAAGAGGCTGCTGTGCCTGGCATCTATATTAGCTGTTATTATTATCAACTATTATATTTTTCATTTTGTACTGTAGATATCTTTTCATGTCTGTTTTCTTCTTCTAGACTGTGAGCTACTTTACTAATTATTCATCTCTTTTTCTGTGTCTGGCCCATAATAGACACAGAATGTTATTATATGTCTGTTTTGAATGAACAATGTTAGCGGAATGAATGAAAAAGTGAATGGATATCAAACCAAGATGAACTTAAAGCAGAAACCCCTACTTAAAGTTTAGGAAAGTAAGGATAACTTTTTCAGATTACTGATGAACTCATCTAGAGAGTAATTAATCAGCAGAGGATGAGTCTTCCCCTTAGCTTCCCTTATCTTTACCTTATTTCTAAATAAAGAATCTACGTGGCTTTAAACCATAAGACCAACTTGACAGATATTAACCATTCCTTGACAAATTCACAGAGTTTTTTTTTTGGCTCTAATACCATCTTCCCAAACTAAAAATCAATATAACATTAACAAAAACCAAATCCTAATCTGAAGAGAGTTACAATAAATACTAACAATATTATATTAATACACTATTAATATATTAATAACCTTTTTGAATTGACATTAAAAACAAGTCCTATGCTTTTAACATGTTTCTGTGAGATTTTACTTAAGGTGATTTAAGTGTGACAGTTTTTATTCAGGCAGCAAGTAACATTTGTAAGTAGCAATTTGATTTCTGTGTTTACTTAGGAAAATGATTTTAAATACTAGAGGAAAATACAATTTTTCAACATTCTTCTCTTTCACACTATTTTTCTGTATATCACCCCCTGCATCACCTTCCCCAACACCTAAAGAGAAATAAAAAAAAATATGCCTCTTGGGGTTGGGGAGTAAATAAATAAAATCTTAAAAAATATATAAACATATATGCCTCTCACCTCTAACAATTCATCTCCAATACGCATCCGTCCATCTGTGGCAGCAGGTCCTTCTGGGTTAATTCCCACGACAAATATGCTCATGCGTGACCTGTCTTTATTACCAGCAAGGCTGAGTCCAAGTCCATTCTTATCCTTTTCAAGTTCAATAATGTGCAGTTCTCCAGGCAAGTCTGCATATCTTTGTCTGATTTTTTCTATAAAAAAATGTAAAAAATAAAAATAAATAGAGCAGCCAAATCTGTATTACCAAGGTGTCAGCATTTCCCCATACTCTGTGATTCCTTTACAATGATACCCTTTCAGAAAGAAGTACTTAAGGTTACAGTTAAAAATGAATGGGGGAAAAAAAAATTTATGGGGGAGCAGATGTGGTTCAAGCAGTTGAGCGCCTGCACCCCACATGAGGAGTCCTGGGTTCAGTTCCGGTGTTCCTGAAAAAACAAAACCAAACAACAAGGAAAACAAACAAAACCAACTCGGGGAAGCTAATGTGACTCAGTGCTTGAGTGCTGGCTTCCCACCTACAAGGTTCGGGGTTCATTCCCTGGCCCCCGGTACTTAATAAAAAAAATTTAATTTATCTCCACCTAAGAATTTAGTACACCCATAAAACCTCTGTTTGTTCAGGTTCACACTAAACTTGCTCTTCCGTGGATTATTTTTCTATCTAATACAGTCAACACAATGTGGTGGAAACACATTCCAACTCAAAACAAAATAAAACAAAACAAAAAACACAACAAATATTTACTGAGTGTCAGCTATGTGCTTGGTCCTGGAGATAAAACACTGAACAAAACAGGCAAGGTTTCTGCTCTTACGGACTTGCAGTCCAGTAGGAAAGAAAAATCAATAATTAATTCTAAATAATTACATTTATTTAAAGTGTAAAAAGGGTTCAAAATAATATTGAGTGCTATAGAAGCAAAACCAAAGGATGCTAGTTTAGGTATCTGACCTAAATTCAAACCACAAATCTACAATTTACTCAATGTTTGCTGGGGAAGTCATGGATACACTTGGCCATCTCCCAGTGCTTCCTTAATCCCCTCCTTTTTCCACTTGCTTGTTTGTGTGCAGGTGTTCAGTATGTTTCCATTTGTGCATGCTTGCATACAGATGTCTGGTCTGTTTCCATCACATAAGGGACCACAGGCAGCCTGGGGGAGGCAATAAATCTCAACCAGCCCCAGCTCCTTGCCAGGGCACAAAGATTGCTTGAGGCATGCTTTCTGCTCAAGGGTTGGACCCCCTCCCTCAGGAGTGTATAAAGACCCATCAATTAGGTAGCACAGGTGTCCCTCATCTCAGACGTGAAGTGGGGCATGCGTAGTCGCTGACCCTGACCTGAGCAGTTGTCCAACATGGGGAACTGGCCATAATGTGATCTCTTCCCCTGCTCTTTCGGACCCTTTGTGTTGTGTAAATAACAGAGTGGTCATTTGCTGAAAGGCTCTGTTTTGCTTGAGCCTTTGTCCAACAATGCACCATATAGCAATTCTCTTCATAGTGAGCAGGGCGCGCAGGGTGCATGGGGAACCATGGAGTGGGTTGAATCTTGGGCAGTTCTTTGCACCATTCTTGTGATCCTTCTGTATAGGAGGAACTTAGGCAAAGCAGAAATCATGGCTCTGTGGGCTAAACTGAAGGGTCACTCTTGCCCTAACATCCTGGGTAGAACATCCTAGGTCCCCACAGCTGGGGGATCTAGGGCACGCTGTCTCTGTCCTTTGGGGAAAGGATGGCAATAAATGGGATTTAGAGAATCCTCTCACCAATGCCAGGAGTTGGCTAGCTGGTTCCACACTGAGATGAGTGAGATTAGGGTGTCCACCACCCAGTATACACTCCCTTGCCACATGGCCTCTTATATCTGTTCTCATTCTGGACCCGGGCATACCATACCAACATTCTGGGTCACCCAGACTCATCTTGAGGTTAGTGTGAGGCTGGTCATTATGCAAGAGACTGTTAGAACTGAAGATGGGAACTCACAGGTAAAAATGAAAGTATGAGCTTTCACAGAGAAGGAGATACAGGATATCAAAGAAGGTACGGACAGAAGTCTGAAGAGGATCTTCTCCCACGGCTATCCCGAATTTATGATGAAGGTGCAACCACCACCCTGAGCAACCAAGCAAAATGGAGTCTTGGCTGCATTGTGTCAAACCCCATTGACAATGTAGCTGCTCCTGCTCTGCAGCTCTGTTTGACTGGATCTTTCAGAGAGTCAGACAAGCACATCCCACTTTGGATGACCTCCCCTGAATTCCAACTAACACTCATGAAATTAGATGTACCTTGCATATTGCCAACCAATTTTAATGGCCACCTACAAATTTTGGCATCTACACTTGACAACTCTCTTACTGGATGGACTGCCCACCTTATTCAGGCCCTCTGGAAGCTGAATTCAGTAGTTCCCTTCAGGGAAACATGGCCTTATCCTGCTTCCTAGTACACAAGGAAGAGGAGAGGGTAGGGGAGGAACCCAGGCTTTGCTGTGCATCTACTCTTACACCTATCAAGATGAGGACTGGCTCCCAAAAGGGGCACCAAAAACACAGCACTTGGGACTCTCCTTCCAGCCACTCTCAGGAGATCATCCTGCTTTTTCCCTCATTATACCTTTCACACAGTTCCCACGATGCTGGGAGGTTAGGGCCATCAGGCAGAGGGATGGGATGTCAGAAGGGGGCTTAGAAGTGATTAACACTCCTGAGGTGACAATCCAGTGAGCTGGATCTGTGGGGCCCCCACATACATACTGGAGGGTAGTGGGTGGTGCCTATCCCTGTTTGAGCCCACCTGTCCCTTTGGGACAGTTCTGGGATAACTTTGAGGACTCCTTACAACTCCCATCTCTCAGGAAGGGGTGAAAGTGTGCTGGAAAATATGGATAAGGCACTCAAATCAATGACAGACAGACTAGGTAACCTTAGACCTTAGATGGAAAAGATACGTTGCTGCAAATAAGCCAAGAAAAGTATCTCCCATGGGAGGTGGTTGCATGATTGTCCTGTTTCTGAAGAATTGGCCTGGCAGCAACCTGGAAGGAAGACACCTTCATTCAGCTGATCTGAGCCAGCACAGAAGCACAGAACCTGGCCTACTGTTGAATCTGCCATCTGACCCCGTGGTCACTCTCCTCTTATTGCAGAGCCCAGATTGACATTCAAGGGGCTGATTTCCCCTGCCTCACATTTGCTCTAACATCAAGAAGTCCTTCATTTATGCCTTGTGACAAAAATAATGGCACAGCTATTGGCCGTGCACCCTTCTAGCCCACACTCCTGGACAACCTGTCAGGATGCAACAACTCCTGATGTAATTAATGAAACTGGCAAAGACTCAGTCATCCTTCCACTAGCATCCTGGAGATGACCAGTGATTCTCTAGGGGTGGGCTGCACCCCTCTAGGGTTTATCTTCCTTTATAGAGGAAATAAAACCTCTACTAGGTGGGCTACTCTCTTCATAGGTAATGACAGGACAATGAAATTCATAAGCAGTCTGAAAGTTCTCATTGGAATGTTCCCATTGATCAATTATGCCGAGCAAGATATGATTTGCCTGGGGGGGAAGGGAATCCATGATTCTGGATTTGCCTCATTCAGCAGACCATTGTTGCCCTGGCTGGGAGTAAGCACCAATGAACAAGTGACCGTCTAGAGACTTCTTCCTAGTCCAACAAGGGACATGTGTGCTATTGCCAATACCTCCTGCTGTACACGGGTAGACACCTCAGGGGAAGAGAAAGAAGAGGTGACTAAAATCCAACAGCAAGCCCACTGGTTGCAGAGTGTATAAACAGATTCCACAAGTGACCTCTTCAACAGGCTCCTGGGATGTGGAGGGCATGGATGCAGTCATAACTCCAGATGGATCTGATCACCCTGCTTGGAATAACGGTATGCATACAAATCATCAAAGCCTCCTACTGTGCTGTAGCTGGAGTTCCCTAACCTTTAATGCCAACATTGTTGAGAGCTATGGGTTGAAAGGCACAACCCATCTCTGCCTTAATGTCCAAGGTGGGATGTGGGGGTATGTAGGGGGGTGGACGTATGCAGAGGAGTGTATAGGTCTGGTCAAGAGGCCAAGGGGTCGACTGCTGGGGAAGTCACGGACACACTCAGTGGCCATCTCCCAGACCTCCCCTAGCCCCCTCCTTTTCTCTCATTTGTTTGTGTGCAGGTGTGTGATATGTATCTATTTTGCTTGTTTGCATGTAGGCATTCTGTATATTTCCATTTTCCAATAGAAAACAGAGACAGCCCAGGGGAGACGTTAAATCTCAATCAGCCCCAGCTGCTTGCCAGGGCACAAAGATTGTTTGATGCATGCTTTTGCTCATTGGCACGGCCCCTTCCCCTGGGGAAGGCTGTTTATAATTTAGCGGATAAAGTTTAAAAAGATAAACATTAATTATTAATAAATAATAATAGGCATCATAACCAAGAAGTTGGAAGAACTATATTGCTAATGCATAAAAACAAAAGAGAGAAAATAGTAAATAAAGACTTCCATCAATGAAAATAGAACAATCACACCAAACGTAACAAAACAACACAGAAAACAAAAAACACAACAGAGAAGATCAATGAAATTAAAACCCAGTTCTTTGAAAACATTAATAAGAAGGACTCTAAAAAAACTGATAAAAATAATTTTCAGTGAAAAGGGGAAATAATAACTGTAAAGATTATTTGAATAAAAGATTATTATAGATAATATATCACTTTAAAATATGTTGGCACATTTTAACTCTAGATGAAACTGCTCAAAAAATTAAAATGCCATAGTTAGTGTAAGAATAATGCAAAACTACAAGAAACTAATAATTATTAAAGAAATTGAAATGATTTCTTTAATGATTTCTCATTAAAAAACTACTGCTAGATAGCTTTTCATTTAACTTCTATCAGAATTCAAGTTTTAATGAATTTTTATCATATTCAAGTTTTTTCAGCAAATGGAAAATGTACAAAACTATTCCACCTCATTTTTGAGAAAGATATAATTCTGATTCTGATTCCAGAAATAAATAAAAACAAATCAAGAAAAGAAAATAATAGTCTTATTTCACTTATGATCATAAATAAAAACCTTTCTTTTGAAAAAGTTTAACTTAATTAACATGTGTATTAAAAATATTTAATTTGACCTCTATGGTAAGCATAGTATTTGACCATTTTTTGACCTAGAAATGGTAATTTCATATGATTCAAAGAAAAAATACACAATGAAGAAGGATTTAACTTGGGAGAGAAAGGATAGTTAAATACCAAGAAATTTTTCAAGTAAAATCACCACATTAACAAACTAAAGGGGAAAAAGTTGAAAGGTCATGCTAATAAAAGTGGAAAATAATTTGATAAGATATAACACCTATTTAAGATTTTAAAAAACCAAAAACACCTTAGCAAACAAGAAACAGAAGGAGCCTTTCTGCACTTTAACTCTATGTATCAAAAACCTACAGAAGAAAATACAAAAAAACAAAAAACAAAAAAAAGGGAAAAAGTTTTTAAAAAGATGAAAAAACAGAACAAAAAAATAAAATAAAATAAAAAACAACAAAAAACCTACAGAAGACACCATACTAAATGAGGAAAATTTCAGTCTCTTTAAAACCAGAATAAGAAAACATTTCTTCTTTTATTGCTACTATTTAACATAGTAATAGATATTGTGGTCAATGCTATAAGGAAAGAAAAGAAATAAAAGGTATAAAAATTAGAACTAATTGTTCAGATAAGAGTTCAATAAAAATAAATAAATATAATTGTTTATACATGCAACAACCAATGAGAACTCATAACCAAAAGATAAGATATCATTTATGGTAGCAATCAAAACTATGAAGCACAAAACTATTAACTTTTTCAAGAATATACAAGTTCTCAAGGAGAAAACTTTAGGGCAGACCACTACAACAAAAAAATTATCCAACCTCAAATGTCATCAGTGACTTAATAGATTAAAGACTTAAATGTGAAAGGCAAAACTCTGAAGTTAATAGGAGCCATTAAACCTAACAGACATATATGGAACACTTCACCCAACAACAGCAAAGATATATTCTTCTCTCATGCCATGGATCATTCTCTAGTATAGACCATATGTTAGGTCACAAAATAAGTTTCAATAAATTAAAAAAATATTGAAATCATAAAATTTATCCTCTTTGGACACAATGGAATGAAGCCATAAGACAATAACATAGGGAGGGAGAGAAAATTCACAAATATGTGGAGATTAAACAATATACTCTTTAACAACCAATGGGTCAAAGAAATCACAAGGGAAATTAGGAAACATCTTGAGGCAAACAAAAATAAAAACACAACATATCCAAACTTATGGGATGTAGAGCAAAGGCAGTGCTGAGAGGGAAATTTAGAGTGCTAGATGTCTACATTAAAAAAGAATTGAGGTGTCAAATCAGAAACCTAACCTCAAAAGTAGAAGATCTAGAAAAAGAAGAACAAACTAAACCCAAAGTGAGCAGAAGGAAGGAAATAAAAATTAGAGCAGAGATAAATAAAGAACAGGAAAAGCAATAGAATTAAAGAAACCAAAAGTTGGTTCTTTAAAAAGATCAATAAAATAGACAATCCTTTAGCTAGACTGACAAAGTAAAAAAGAGAGAGGATGCAAATAACTAAAATAGATATGAAGGGGGAAGGGACAAGATGGCAGCATAAGATGCCCCAGAATGCCATTCCCCAACAGAATCTTTGAACAACTAGCAAAAATTGGCAAAGTCACCATCCTCAAAGCTCCAGAAAACTGTTTTAACATTTGACTTAATTGTTTCTTTCTTAATCGTAAGAAACAAGTCAAAGCCATCTGGGGCAAAGAATTACCTGCTTTAAGATATACAACAGAGCAAAAAAGAGAGGGGGAGAAAGTCTATTCTTTAGGGAATATAGGGGACATTCGAATTCCTATAAACTGAGGAATTGCTAAGGCCATAAGCAAATACAAGTCCAGGACAAGACTTAGGCTCAGAACAGACAGAAGAGGCCCCTATACTTCACATTCACCTCAGAATGATATTCTCAATAGAAGGGCTTAACTCTGAAGGAGAGCACCAGACAAGGCAGAGACAATTCACAAAGACTATGAAAGTGGTTTTTGTTTTGTTTTGTGTTTTTTTTGCATTGGTTTGTTTATTTCTTGTAGCTCCTGGCACACAAGGAAATCTCTGTCATATCACTAGCTGGATACAAACTCAAGGATCAGACATCTCAGGAACTAAACTCCAGAGTTAACACTTTAAAATATTAAAATATACAGTGTGCAAGAAAAGATTATAAGACAGACAAAGAAATAGGAAATGATGGCCCACGCAAAGGAAAAGGTAAAAATCCAGAAGCCATCAATGACGAATATCAAATTTCAGATATACTAGACAAAGACTAAAACAATGATCTCAATATGCTCAAGGAGATAAAGGCAATCATGGAGAAAAAACTAAAGGATATCAGGAAAACAATGAAAGAACAATATGAGAATCTCAGTAAAGAGAAATTTTTAAAAGGAACCAAAAAAACAAATACAACAAACAAACAAACAAACAAAAAGGAACCAAACAAATACTGGAGTTGAAGACCATAATAACCAAAATGAAAAATTTCCCAGAGGATTTTAACAGCAGATTGGAACTGGCAGAAAAAGAAGCAGTAAAATCACAAGACAATTTAAATGATTCAGGCTGAGAATACACTATGGAATTTCCTTTTAAGGACTTGAAAATCTATCATTGGAGACAAGCACTTATAGTACTAGTTATAATTCAAAGTAAGGAGATATAAAAAAAATACTAGCAGCTGAAGTCACACATCTATTTTACTGATTTGTCAGGAAAACCAACTAATGTCTGCAAACTAAACTGAATATTAAAGATATTCTAGCCAACTCTGAATCTATTGGTCAGGTATTATACCTTCTACCGCACAATGCCAAAATCTTGTTTTAGTTAACATTTCTGATAACCCTGTACCTGGTTTCTCCCATTTTATTTGCCAGAACACTAACAGATGAGTTGTTCAGCATACGTGACTTCTTTTTATTGTTTTTTCTTCTTTTATTTGTGGAAGAAAGGGGTAAGCCCAACAGAAAAAAGTTCAGCAAAAAAAGCAAACTCTGGAACAGTAAAGAGTTTAGCATACTAGAGTTGTTATATAGTATTATTAAAAACTTACTGGGTACCTGTTTGCAGGAATTATGCAAAAATCTTTCAATACATTTCTCCTTTCATGCTAAAATTATCCATAAGAATCAATTATCATCTCTGCATTCCAAATATAGGAAATAGACTTGGAGATGTTAAAAGACTTGCCAAAGTTCACCCAGCATGCAACTGACATAAAAGGATGCAAACTAGTTTTGTTTGCCTGTCTTCACAGTACTATCTGAAAGTTCTTTTTAGACTTCTTGCTTTCTACTTCCTTCTACTAGACTAAAAGCTCCCTGAGGCCCTTGTCCATCCAGCTCACTGTTGTATCTTCAGCATCTAAAAGAATGCCTGGCACATATTAGGTGGTCAATCTAAACCTGTTGAAAGCATAAACGAATGATTTCTAAGGTCATCTTCAATCACTATGCCATACTACTCTGTCACTATCAAATGATGCTACATAAAAGCAATTTCAGACCTAAGAACTAGATTAGACACATGATTTTTTTTCCCTCAGAAACAATGCATCTCTTCAGTTAAAAGAAGTAGCAGCAGAAGAATGGTTTCCTCTTTAGAGTTATATTCAAAAGTAACAAATCCAATAGAACTACTAGAAAAACAAAGTGCTATATGTATATTATCTTTTAAAAATTCACTCTATTAAAACTAAGAAACTTGCAAAGCAAAAAGGTTTATAGTTCATCTTTTTTTTTTCTCTGTGTATTATGAAACAGGAAGAATAATAAGAGTAAAATTGTCAAATATTTTATAACACACATGCTCTTTAGTCTTCAGTTGCATTTTTATTGTTAACATTTTTAGGTCTCAGAATTTTGGTTAGCCTACATTTTTTATTTAGACTCATAGTTAGACAGGGTTTAGGATCAAGACAAGGCAAGGCCTTGGAGACTAAGGTAAAAATGTTGGATTTTTCTCAAAGTGCAATGAGAAATTGTTGAAGGGTTTTAAGTAGCAAGTAACATGATGTGATTAATGATTTTAATAGAACTTTCTTATTTCTATATGTATTACAGGGTACTTACTGCAAGTGTCCAAGGGTGAGATTAGGATGGCTTAGACTAGGATAGTGATAGTGAGAGACGATGAAAAGTTTTGTTGTGGAAAGGGAGTAGAGTGGGGAAGAGAGATTTTACAAAAGCAGAATGGGCCCAGTTGTGGCAACCAGTATGGAGGGAGAAACTTCATGGAGGAAGGGGGTGGGGAGAAGATAAATCCTTAAAGTTAATTTAAAGGTCCAAGTGATCCATAGTTTTAAAAAAAACAAAACAAAACAAATTTCAAATACAAATAATTCAGAATCAATGGAACAATTAAACTAGGAATCTTTTACATTTAGGCAACCACCTGGTTGCCTTCAGAAAGCTGCCTAATATGCAAACTATCTCTGTCTCTATAATCAAGCCTTAGGACTAAATAGATTTGTTTTGACTACACAACATATTACTTTAGGATATCTATCTCACTCAATTAATCTCCCTCCCACACATCCTTTCCCTGTTTCTTTCTCTCTCTTGTAAATTTCAGGATTTTCCTGTAATTTGTATTGCCAATTGCTTCAATTTAGCAGTTATAGTAAAACGTGAACTACAATTTTAAAAGGGGGAGAAGGAAAACAACATTAGTGTATAGTGTGTAGGAGGAAAATCAGACTTTAAGTCTCATCTTTGAAAAATCAAGGCACCGCATGCCATTTTATTTTTTAATTTAAAAGAGAAATGTAAGAGCTCGGCTTGTATACAGCTGAGTCAGCACAAACTGTTCAGCAGCTTCCAGCTCCATCACAGGAGAACCTGTCTAGCATTTGCACAAAGCTGCTGGGAGTTGTTTCCATGGCAACTAATGGGTAGGGAAAGGGAATAATTACAAAGAAAATGTATCAAGGGGGCCAAAAACTTACTCATTCCAATTTCACTTAAAATATATTATTTTAAAGAATAATGAGTATTGCTTTATTTGAAGCCATTGAGATTCTCCCTAAAATTATTTTTAAACATATCCAAAGAACCCATACATTGTTTCCTACAAACATATACACACAGACACCCATATGTTACATAAGTACAAGCTTTTAGCAACAAAATATTAAAAGTGTCATAATGGTCCAGGACCTTACCAATTTTAAATGTTACTGGCATTTTCTGGAAATATTTGTAATAAATAGCCAATCTTTACAATGACTCTCATTAACTTTCACAATGGCTAATCAAGTGACAATAGTGCCTATCTCAAATAACCTAGATGTCCTTCCATTTCTAAATAAAAATCAAAAGATTAGGAGATATGTCACCCACTTCTTTTGGCACCAGGCTTTACTCAAGGATCCCTGGAATGAACATCAGACTAGAATAACTGGAGAAAGAGAACAATCTTTTGACTCTGCTGAACAAGTTGTACTTGTTTTAAATATGGATTTTGTAGCCCCATGACAATGCTATCTGAAGAAAGGACTCTCAAGTTGCTTATAATTCTGTATCAAACATCAATACTTTTTCCTTATCCAAGAAAGGCAATAACATTGCTCCGGCATGGTCTCAGGGTGTTTTCTTGTCATCACAGGACATTAGGTGTTGCTAAGTAACAGAGCCCTTTCTTCCAAGAAAGAAACTTAATTCACGTCATTGCCCAGTATTTTAATAGAAAATGTTGAACACACTGGAATAATGACTGCAATTTTGAAGCATTTAGTTACCTGACCTCTTTCCAAATTACAAAGAATATTTTAAAATATTTTTCTGTACATTAAATACATCAATCTTTTTTTTTTTTAAATCTAGATTTTGATAAGCATCACTTAGTCTAATTTTTCTTATGTGGTAGCCAGTTTTTAGTTCTCTGAAGTTAGGTAGGATGTGCAGCTTTGAGAAGTAAAAATACATGAAAGAAAGCCATAACTAATCAGAAGAAACAGCACATGAACTCAAGTAGTTAGGAGGAAATCTCAACTGAATGTTGAAAACATGTCAGTATAAACTATATTTGACATCAGAATAAATATAACAACTTTCTCTTTAAATGTAGGAGATATTATTGCCAGGATATATATTTGAAAATATCATATGGACCGACAGCTGGCAATAAACAATTTAAACACAAAAGTATGGTAACTAAAGTATAATGATAGTAGTAGTTTACATTTATATAGCAGTTTTGTGCTAACCACCGTTCTAAGTACATACCAATCAATTCAATCTTTATGACAACTCTATGATGTCGGTATTATTATCCCCAGTTTTACAAATGAGGAAACTAAGGCACAGAGAGGATAGATAATTTGCACACATTAAAACAATTAGGAAACGGTAAAGCTGGGATTTAAACCCAGGGACTTTGGCTCTGGAGTTCATAATCTTAGGTGAAAGTCAGGGCTGAAATTAAACAAAATATATTATATACAGAATTCAGAAGAAAAACTCAAAGAAGTTAGATCATTTCCTTGTTTTCCTCCACAGAAGTTCGATCCATTTTAGATATAAAAACAGAAAAGAAAATCAACCACAAACTTACAGTGACAAAAGTCAGATAGCTAGTTGGAACAGGAGTCATTAAGATAACTTCCTTATGTAGCCATACAGTGAAAAAATAAAGCCTCAAATATCAGCAGAAATCTAGTTTCCCCATTAGAAGAACGCAAATTCAAACCAATCAGTATTCAACAAGCAAATTTTAAGCACAAGGCACTGTTTTAATAATATTAACTGAACATTTACTGTTAGACACTATGCTGACCACTTTGCATATTCTATATTATAAAATATAATCCTCAAAATGTTCATTGACAGAATGAATACATAAATTATGGCATATTCATACAATGAAACATTACAGAACAATGACAAATTATCACTGCTACAGGCAACAATATTGTTGAATATTAGAAATGTACTGTTGAGCGAAAGAAGTAAAGAAAAAAAACCCCAATATACCACATGATTCCATTTTTATCAAGTTCAAAAACAGGCAACACTAATCTATGGTTTTAGAAGCCAAGATAGTGGTGACTTTGGGGGAAGAGGGAAGTAGAAGCGAACCAGAAGGAGCACAAACTGACCGCTGGGTGCTAGCAAGTTCTACTTTATGATGTGGATGGTGGTTACATGGAAAATACTCTGTGAAAATTCATCAAACTATATAAGAAGAGTTGCAGTTTTCTGTTCATATGTATTTCTGTTTGTATAAATTTATTTTAAAATTAGAGATAAAATAATGCAAAGTGTGGACCTTGTTTGAATTCTGACTTGAACAGACCAACTGTAAAAATATTTTGGTGTATTAGATAAAAACCAAAGAATTATTGTGTTAGGTATGTTAATGGCATTGTAGTTGTATTTTCAGAGATGCACATGTATGATGAAAATGACATGATGCCTGGGAATGGTTTCAAAATATTTCAGTAAAGAAAACTAAAAGAAAACTAAAAGAAAAATAAGGGATAATTAAAACAAATACAGCAAAATCTCAGTAATTAAATCTGGGAGAACAATATGTGGGAATGCACTGGTTGTTCTCTTTATGTTTCTAGATATTTGAAAACTGTCACTTTTTTTTTTTTTTTAAGTAGAAGTAAAAAAATCCTTCTAACAACTCTGCAGTACAACCATCCCAACCTACAGAAGATGAAACTGAGGCTTATGGAGGTTTATATGACTTGCCCAAACTTGCAGTTAATATTTGAGGGATCTGCTCAGATTTAGGTCGGCCTCACTCCAAATCCTATATGCATACCTACTACACAAGAAAGACAAAGAAGCACATTGTATTCACATCTGCTAGAGTGGCAGAAGGGAAGTGTAAGAATTGTCTCTGTCCTTTTAGAATGTACAATTTAGGGGGAGACATGGAACACATGTAGGAAATCCCCAGAGCTGAGCCTCAGGAAGTTTAATTTGGCAGAAGCATACATATATAGGAAGATTTAAAGACGAGACAGGAAGACCAAGAGGAAGGCTATAAAAATTGCCGGAGAGAAAATGAGAGGCAAAACTAGGATGGAGTGGTAAAAAAATAATTTGAAAGTTAAAATGAATACCTCTTGTGAACTGTGGATAACAGAGGTAAAGGAAGAGAAGGGTGACAAGGAAACTGAAGTTTGAACCTTAAACACTGGAATGAGGCACAAGGAGGTGACAATTTAATTTGAGTGGGCTAGGTTTGCAGCCTCAACAGAGAGAACTTCTGAATTGGCATGGAGCTCAAGAATGATGGAGATAAGCCTGGAACTGCTGCTAGGACCTTGTGGCACAGAGGTCCCAAACATTTAGATAAGGTAGAGATGGATGATATGCTCTGAACATATTTGAAGATTATTTACCACTCAGCAGTGGGAAGAATGGATCAGATGGGAAAGAACAGGTAACCTGAGCCTGACCATTTATTTAGGAGGCCATTTCGAGTGATAGGAAATTGAGTGAGAACTGGGTTAAGGGTGACATTTGGAATAGATTAAAAGGGACTCAAGGAGTCAGAGAAAGGAGAAAGAGCTGACTTCACTCCATCTGTTCATCCAGAACTGCCCCCCGCCCTCCTCCACACACACAAATTACTGAATGTCTCCTCTGGGCTAGGCGCTATGCAACTTGCTAGAGATATAAGGCTGAATTTAGAGAGAAAGGAGTAAAAGTTGACTGAGGTACTATCTCAGCAGACAAATATTCAACTTCTTTAATCAGTACCTAAACTCTTAAGAATCACACTTACTTTGGAGAGGTAAGGGAATCCATCCAGAAGATTCACTATCAAGGACACCAAAGACCATAATGAAGAAAGACATTTGTTAATTTTTAGTTAATTAATTTTACACTAATTAAATCAAGACTAGAATACAAAGCTTTTCATGAATTAGGCCAGTTTCACTTATTCTAAGCCTCAGATATTGGGGAAACTGGGCCAAGTTTGAAATGAAGGCACAGATGGGACTTCTCCATCGCTCATGTCCACAAATCTTATTCCAATTCCTTTATTAGCTCATGCTGAGACAAAGCAACCACTCTGCACAATCCCCCTGGTAAGGAGGGATGTTGATATCTTTGAGGAAATCATTCAATGGGAGATATACTTGGCAGGCAAATGATCAATCTACAAAAACAAAGTACGGGTTCATTGAACACCTTTAGGCTTAAAACGTAACGTGAAATTAGTTTAGTATAGAGGAACGTTTATCCATCCTGATTAGAGAAGAAGACCACATCTATATCCACACCAAACACATAGGCTTAGAGTATCAGCCTTGGTGGATATGCCCAGTGAAGCCTTTCTGTAAAAGAGCTATTATGGGGGGGGGCGGATGTGGCTCAAATGGTTGGGCATCGTCTGCCATATGGAGGGACCTGGGTTCGATCCCTGGGACCTCCCGGTAAAATAAAAAATATGTATATATAGATATAGAAGGCCCATGAACTGGGAGCCATGCAGCAAGAGAGAGACGCAGGGGAGAGACAAGATGAGATGCTCCGAAAACTCCGAAAACCTGGAACCGAGGTGGCGCACATCTGAGGTCTGTCCTACATCGGAGGTCTCCAGGATAGAATCCTGGTGAAGACTGGAGGAGGAGGATGAGAAGAGATGGCAGGAAACAGACACAGAGAATTGCCCAGCAAATGGACACAAAACAGCAAATGGAGAAGGGAGGCGTTAAAATGGATAAAGTAAATAAATAAACCTTTAAAAAAAAAAAAAAAAAGAGCTATTATGCGCAAACCACGGTTGCCCATTCGGTTGACCATTGCATGTACACCAATACCTGAGGTACTTTTAGATAAAATGAAGTTGTTTGGGCTTCATGTCACATCTACAAAACTTAAATCTCTAAGGATGGGGGTCAAGGAATTGCCTTCCACTTCAGCTTTTTCTTCTTTTATTAAACAAATTTCCATTTAATTCTCATGTACACCAAGGAATGCTGCCTAAAAACCTATGATAAATCCCACCCCAGCTCAAAATGCCTTTATGGCACTTGAAGAAGCCTAAAAAAAAAAAGGCATAAAAATGGTTTAGTTATTATTGACCTCGGATCTTTTACTATGTTCTTGTGAAAAAACAGTGAAAGCATTTTAATTTTGAAAAACAAAAACAACAAAACAAACAAAAAAACACTGAGAAAAGCTAAAGGCAAATTTTAAAAAAGACAAAAAAAAAACACAACTCTTTATAAGAATTTGTTGTACATCTTAAGTATCAGGAGAACACAGGATATGGTTCTTTAATCACTGTAAAAGTACTGAGTTGCAAACTCATTATGGTTATAGCATAGTCGAAATGTGTTAGACTTGGGCTGATTTTTACTTCCTGGTCATTACCCAGCCATGCAAGAATGCTCAAGAAAAGCTCCAGGCTGGCACTGGATCATGGTAATCAGCAGCAGCATGGACAGCACTCAGGTGTTTAATTATATTTCCCAGAGGGGAAAAAAACTGCAGTTTCCAATAATTAAAGGAAACAAGTAGGATGTAGAAAAAGGCATATAACATGATATTTGCCAAGTTCACCTGGTCCCCTCAGTGGTTGAAACTTAGTGTGAAAACAAATTTCCCTCTGATTATCTACTCAGGAAACTGTGGTACCTTGAAACTCTGTACACCAGAAAAACATGTTCTTAATCTTAATCCATTCCTGTGGATATGAACCATTGTAAATAGGACCTTTTTTTTTTTTTTTTTAGGAGGTATCAGAGATCAAACCCAGGACCTCATACATGGGAAGCAGGTGTTCAACCACTTGAGCTACAGCTGCTCCTCAACAGGAACTTTTGATGAGGTTACTTCAGTAAGGTGTGGCCGAAATGAATAAGGATGGATCTTAATCCTATTACTGGAATCATTTATAAGCAGAATAAAATTCAGACACCTAGGGTAAAAGCCATGAAAAGAAGCCAGAAGTCAATGGAACACAAAGAAGCCTCATGCATTGCCATGTGACAGGAAAAACAATTACCAAGGATCACCAACAGCCAGCCCCAGAATACCATATTTTCTGGAAGAAAGCAGAGCCTTAATGATGCCTTGATTTTGGACTTCTCTTAACCTCAAAACCATGAACCAATAAATTCCCATTGTTTAAGGCAACCCATTGCATGGTATTTGTTTTAGCACTTGGGAAAAACACTTTTTGGTACCAGAAATGGTGTGCTGCTATAACAAATACCTAAAATGTGGAAATGGCTTTGGAACTGGTAATGGATAGAGGCTGGAAGAATTATGAGGTACTTAACCGAAAAATCCTAGATTGCTTCGAAGAGACTGTTAATAGAAATATGGATGTTAATGGTACTTCCAACAAGGTCTTAGAAGGAAATGATAAATTTGTTACTGACAATTGGAAAAAAGGCAATTCTTGTTATAAAGTGGCAGAGAATTTTGCACAATTATATTCCGATATTAGATTGAAAGCAGACCGTGTAAGCGATGAACTTGGATACTTAGCTGAGATTTCCATAAGAGAGCAAGATGCGGTCTGGCTTCTCCTTGGCAGCTTATGGTAAAACTGAAGAGGAAAGGGCTAAATTGATAACTGAATTCTTAAACACAAAGAAACCAGAAATAGATGGCTTGGAAAATTCTGAATCTATTAGATAGTGTACTCTGAGACTTTATGGCCAGAAGTGGCTTTATCAGAGACCTTCCTGATAAGTCCCCAGTGAACAGGGCTCCACGTGAGGGTTTAACTGAACATGGATCCAGTAAGCCATTTTGGTGGAAGCCGGACTGGAAGTGCAGTTACGCAGGAAGGCTCTGTAGAAGGTTCTATTGTCTGGTGGTTTGGACCCTGTGGACTGCATGCAACGCTGACAAGTTTTTTGCAAAATCTGTATGAGCGGAACCACTGCCAGCCTGGACTGAAAGGGACAGGGAAGGGATGACTTGAAGGAAGAATGACTTCAAAGGCAGAACCATGGAAACCAGTTTAAGCCAACCCATTGCATGGTACTTGTTTTAGCAGCCTGGAAACTAAAACAGAAAATATTAGGCTTAGTTTGCCCAGAACTCCATACATATGTATTAATTCCATCAAGCACCAGAGGAAAAGTTGAGAGAGGAGGAAGCATTCCAGCTGAGACTTGACAGAAGCATGATGTAGGAATGTGCTCTGGGGCACCACAGATCTGCACACCACTGCCAGTTCTGCCACTGGACTCTAATCTTTGACAAAGTTTATTTTCTTTCTTAGTAAAATGGACAAAAATAATAGCCTTGAAGAGTCTTTGTGGCGATTAAATGAGATAGTGTACCAAGCATCCCAGAGTGCCTCAATAAAAGAGAAGCCCAATAAATCATAGTGATTATTATAATTATTATTACTATTCATCACAAAAATGTAAGTACCCTGAAGGAGGATTGAGGAATGAAGGAAGAATTTGTCTTGCTCCCAGAGCTGAGCGGAGCAGCAGTACTGCTGCTTTGTGACTAGATGTATTTAGGGCACTGCAGCATGAATTGTGGGAAGAGAGCAGAGAGTATAACTAACTCCCCAAATCTGCCACCCCCTTTGGTCTCAGTGGGATTCTGAGTGATGGATTTGACCTGTGAGAGGATCCAAATAAGGGTGATGCAAGAGACCACATAAGAGATGGAAAGGTTTTAAAAAGATTCTGGTGACCTTTCATGGCTTCAGATTGAGGTCTGTTGAAGTTAATCACAAAATCACGGGGTCAGAAAGGCCCGTAATGTCTTCTAAAGCAATTCCTGGCTTTAAACAGAATTACATTTCAAAACTAACCAATCTGATGAAAAGACATTACTGTTAGCTATCAAAAGGAAAGATTTTGCTGCCTCTCTGATTCTACATTCTTTCATCAGAGTTTCAGGTTTCACAGCCTAATAGAGATGGAGATATGAGGTGCCACCCAGATTCAAAGGCTTGGATTTCTCCCTCCTCTTTCTTCCTATATGATTATATATGAACTTTGTTTTCCCAACTTGACTTTAAGCTTTGGAAAGGCACAAACCAGTTTCATGCTTCTTGATAAGCCTAGTGCTAAACAATTGAAGACTAATAAATAACTCCTGCCTCTACATAAAATCCCAGAATTATTTTCAAAATTAAAACATTTTATAAAAGTTTTAACTATCAGTATATTCAAAATTCACATAATTTTGTGAATTTAGTCACATAACACTTATGCCTGGTATGTGCTAGGCACTATGTGTGCATGTTAGATATTTAGAAGGAAAAATTCAAAATTCAAAAGTTAAGAGAATTCAATCTTCTTATAGGCCAAATATAAATTACCTACTGTTTCTTATTTTTCACATACTGTTAATTTTTTATTAGACATTAGATCACCTGTAATAAATCTATTAATATCAATACTTATTGAATATGTGAAACATTATGCCTGATGCAGAAATAAATAATCCTAATTTGTATTTACATTGGTTGGAAATCACTTGGCAGTGATAAGAAAATATTTAATTTAGGGCTATGATACAAAAACTCAAATTTCCCACATGAGGTGTTAATAGGCAAACAAATATTTTTCACTCTTCATGAAGATTTATCCCTTTTCAAAATGTTTCAAGTCTTTTAAAAGGGTTCATCTAATTTATTTGATATAATTTTCAAAGATAATTGCTTACTGGGGAACAAGCAAACAATCAGAAAGCGTAAAACTTAAGTACAGACATTTCTCTTACTGCATAAGTTTCACAAATGCAAATTAGACATAATGCAATCAATCAGAGGAAACATGATTTATGTCATGTGGACCAATACGTGTTATTACATTACCGTGGTATGAAATTAGCACTTTGAGTACAAAGAAAAAGCTGGCCTAAGCAAGCAGCCTAGGAACACCGATGCTTTGTGGCACTGGCTGGAGGCTCATATGATGAGCCTTCTTTTCTTTACCATTGAGGTGAGATCTGCCCTACAATTAATTTTTATGGCAGATACTTTCTGATTTGGGTGTGAACATACATTTGATTCAGAATTTTCTAGATGGTGATTTTAGGTTTGTCAGTTTTAATTATGCAATTTATTGTTTTCTAACACGAAATGACAAAATCCATTTAAAGCTTAAAGAAATAAAAACTGGAAAATTTTATTGAAAAATTACAAACCTGAAATTCTATAGTATTTCTCTCTCTCTTCCTAAGTAAAAATTGATTTCAAAAAACAATCTTTGAAATATATGAAGTTTCTTGGGTATTTCATGAATTCTTAGGAGTTCAACTATCACATTTTGGCAGAAGAGATTCTTTGGGGAGCCACTGCCAAACAAAAATCAATTTGGCTCACTAAATGAAGATCCTTGCTAGCTTTTTTTCTGAACTACCTGACCAGTCTTAGACAAAGGAGGGGTGTCGGGCCAAAAGTGAACAGAGCAGGAATCTTTAATCCATGTCAGACCTAAAGCAGAACTTTAAAAAAAGAGTGGGTCGGCAAAGAGGGTTCTGTTTTGATGAGATGAGATCATAAAATAACAATTCAGAAGGGCTCAGAAGGCAAAGTGAGCAGAGGTTTTCAGCTGGAACAGCAGAAGGAGGGGAATCTAAGACCAGAAAATAAGGGAGAGTCTCTGAAGCTTGAACTTCCCAGAATAATAGTGCTCCAAGCAAAGACTTTATATGGGGCAGTCCTGTTTGACCTTGTTTGTTACTGTATTTGAGACTGTCCTAGACATATAAGGGCAGGCCTTCATTTCTGACAGTGTTACATAATCAGAGTCCTCTCTGAGCGGCTAATGCCATCAGATATTCAGGATACTGTTCATCAAAATCCTTTTTCTGTAGGGCCTTGTCCATGATCAGGGTGCAATATGAAGGCTATTTAGTGTTGGGTCTTTCTCTACTTCTCTGATTATAGACATTTCTCATTCTTTTTGGTCACCTTTCTGTTTGGGGGGAATTTACTTTAATGAGCCAGTCTCCAACTACTTATAGTCATGTTCCCATTCTCCTTTGCAGCTAAGGCATAGCCAAATGACCTAAGCCTATGATACCCGATCCCAGGGTTTCACTGGCCACGATTAGGAATTTTCTCTGGCGGCAAAAGTTGCAGAAGGATCAAGTTCCTGGGGCACTGGGACAGTGATGGTAAGCATCCCAGAATCATGCTAGTTAGCAGTGTTGATGATGTAAATTACATCTTTTGTCTAATACTTAGCAGCAATATTAGACCAGTATGAGAACTGGTGTTGGACCAGTTCTAGGACAGGATTCTGGTACTCTTCTGGGCTACTCAGCCACAAAAGTGCCCCAACTGCTCCTCACCTCCAAATGATTCTCTGATCTACCAAATACCCTTTTAATAACTGGCTTCTGCTCAAATCAGCTGATACTGCTCACAATTATGAGCCCTAACAGATACAGTAATTATATATATATAATTATATAATTATAATTATATATATATATAATTCTAAGCCAAACAAGGTAGGAAGGAAGAGACTAAATCTATAGAAAAAAATAGCCTTTGAAGAGTTGATAAATCCTAGTATTATATTGCAAGAATGTAGACTGGGAAGCATATGTAATATGAACATATGATCCTCTTTCTTAAATATTATCTTTTAAGATGGCCCATGAGAAAATTCCTTGTGGTAATTAACAGCTAGATGACTGAAAACCATCTACCTAAATTAAACTTTAAACTAGAAAATAAGCTAATGGTTCTAAAATTTATACTCTCAAGAATTTCTTTTATTATCCTTCCTTCCTTCCTCCTACCTCTAATAAGACAAAATTGCATGTTTTAAGATATTTTATCGATTCAATCAAATCAACTGTACATATTAATAATGTCAGAATTTTGATAAAGTGACTTAAAATAGCAATCAAAGCTTCTGATTAATCTGTTACCACAATACATTAATGGAGTTATCTCTTATGGGTAAAGGTAAGGTTATCATAAGACTCTAAACTATCTATGTTACTGCTTCCCACCCTTTTTCATATCATGACTGATACAGAAAAATGATAACATATATATGGTACATTTGGGCAAACTTGCAAAAGCAACTGGCCTAGGGGCTCTGGTCACCTCAGATCCTGCAGAACTGCCAAAGGGCCAAGAGAATCAATACTTCATCATTGCTTTAAACCCATTTTATCCTCACCACTAGCCCTACTTATTAGAGCTTCAGACCTAGGTCACTGGTTTTCCAGCGACCTACCTCTCAATCAATTGTCTAGATATGTTAACAAAACATAACCAACATAAACAAATGGAATCTACCCCTAAAAAATTTTAGAGTGAGGTCCAGAATATATATATATTTTAAAGTCTCACAGTTACTTAGGTTAAACAGCCAGATTTTGGTAATAACCATTTACCTAAACCATCTAGACCAAACTCTGCCACCAAAACCTTACCCAAACTCCTTTGATCAAATATCTCAATACTTAAAAGTCTCTGTGTATCAGGAATGCCTTCATTTTAAGATCTTTTGAAGCTCAGGTTAAAAGATACCTTCTAGGATGGTAAAGTCAGCTCAAGTCAGAAAGTGACATTCCCCTTCTTATATCTAATAAAGGTTAACATTGATGGAATTTCAACTTTAGGGAAACATTATGCTACAGTACTATTTTGAAGCCAGGGACAGAATTCTGGCTAATGCAAAGTACTAGAAGTCAATTCAAAAGATCCTTTACAGCTATAGAAATTTTCTTAATATACTCATCTATTTATATTTTAACTATAACCTAATTTTATGATTCATTCCTATTATTGATACTATGTCATTCATACAATTTGCATGCAGATATCTTACAGGTTTCTACTATGACTTCCTATAACATTTTACTACTCCTTAGATTTTGGTTCTTAGTAAGAATTTCATAAGACCAGTTTCTATAATTATTAATAACCCTGAGTCATCTTCTTTTCATTTTTTGGCTTGGCTGCTTTCAATTCAACATATATTTGAATTATCTGTCCAGAATTAAAATAAGTGAGTGAATGACTACATTTGCAAAGTAATCTAATCTAATACACACTATCAACTTTCACGGAATGATAATCATACGTTATCTAAGAAGGTTATAATTAAGCTACTACTTCATTATGTTTAGGATTTAAAATAAGTTGGGAAATTCACTATTTTAGAAATGACTGGATTTTGATGGGGGTGCTATATACAGTAAACCTTTGATTTTTTTCAAAGGCTCTGAGCCAAGAAACCAAATTTCAACTGGGAAACAGGTCCTTGTTGTTTAAATAAATAGATAAATAAACAGGAAGGCAGGCAATAATTCCTGTCATTTAAAAATTAAAATACAACTATTTAAAAGAAAATAAAAAACCAGAAAAAAATGTAACTATTTAAAAATAAGATATCACTTGAGACCCTTTATGAGTGTTACTGTGTACCTACCTACTTGAAATCTCTCCTTTAATTAAATTTCTCTCTCCTACATTTTCCTCTATTATTTTCTTGATTCATTCCCACCAGCATAAAAATATTCTCTGTTACTTCCCATTTTAACACCCATTCATTCTTCAATCCACTCCAATGAAAGCATTTATCACAACATGATAACTATTTCTCTACACGTTTATTGTCTGTGTCTCACGACTATACTGCCAGCTCCATGAGGGCAGAAACTACCTCTGTCTTCTGTTGGCAGAGTTCTTGGCACATGGTAGATGCTCTATAAATATCTGAACAAATCACAGAAACACAAATTTACAAATTCTTCATTATCCGAGTTGGTCAAGAAACAGGCTATCTGGGTTAATCATATATTTTAATTAATGTGGAGTTTTATTTTCCCTAAGAGTTAAATAACAATAAAAGACTCCAAGGTTAAATTAATAACATCTTTTCTGGATAATTCAGAAGGTTGATCATTATTAGAAACACTATCCTTAGGGCTGTTGAAGCAGAGTCAATCAGAAAAAAAGTATATATGCTTTGGAGTCAGAAAAATGTTCACTAAAAGGCACATAGTAGAGTCAAAAAGAATTATTGTTAAATTCCTATGATGCTACATTATACCTGTAGACCTCACAAAAGTTACTTAACTCTGCATGCCCATTTAAAAATAACAGCAATATCTTTTCTTGTCCTAGATACTTGTGAAGATTGAATTAAAGAAAGTTAAGTGTTTAGCTAATGCCTAGCACACAGTAGCTACATGGACCCAAAGTTTGTTCCTTCATCAGCAGAAACGTCCCATTCTTTTCACTTGTGGTTAGAGAGCTCCTTAGATAGAGTGTCACATGAACCAGTTTAATCACATACCACTGTTGGTGCTGTTTTCATTTTTATCACCATCTTTATTTTACAAATGAGGAAAGAAGTTATAAGAGAAAGTAATAGACAGAGGTCTCCATAGTACATAGTATTGTTTTAATAGTTAATTTTTAAATAATGACAAGAAAATATCCTAAGAGTTCCTTTTAAAATTGTTTGTGAATATAATGTTTTAAATGTAATTAAATTTTTTCAGATAATTTTAAATAACAAATACTTTTGTTCAAAAAGTTCTTCCCACTATGTCAAAATCCATGATTTTTACACAGAGCTTAAGCAAAGGAACTAGTCACTAGAAAGACCTCATTTACTTCTGCTAAAATAGGCTGATAGCATTATGTTTCTGAGTGTAAGCAAAGAGGCAAAACAGTATACTAGAGAAAAACACCAGACTTGGGGTTAAGAAGCTACACTCTACTTTCTCTGTTTTACTACTTTCTAGCTATGAAATCACTTCCCTTAGTACAGGCTCAGTTTGGTCATGGGTTAAATGACAATAATCTTGCCAGTCTTAACCACCTCATGGATTTTTAAGTGATCAAATAAAGAATATTTGTGAAAGTGCCTTGAAAACTGTCATGTAGTACATTAATGTAAAGGAATATAATACTGACAATTTCTTTAAATAAAGAATTTTGGCTGTGAAGTTTTTGTTAATAGAGTTTTGTTGTAGAAAGGGAACTGTATGCTGATTAAATTTCTACTTCAGTGATTAGTAAACCAAGTTATTGAAAACTCTGAGGTATTTTAAAATTCTACAAATTTGAGACTGAATACATTGATATCTCCTGAATAGTTCATAATTTTTAAAATTAAAAGTTAACCCTTGAAAATGTATTTATGCTTATGTAGTGAGCAAGATCTTCATTTGCCTAAAAAGATGACTAAGGGTTGGAAAGGAGACCATACATGTAGTCTGCAGAAAGCTGCTGAATGAGAGGAAGCATCTATCCCATACACCTAAAGAAGCCAACAACGAAAGATTAAGTTCTGAAACGCCAGAAGCTAAGATGATTTTAATAAAGATACAGAAAAGATACCAAAGGCTGTCAAAATAAACTGACAACACCTGTCATTCATATCCTTCCTACATAGTAATAGATAGTTGTTTTTTCTCTCGGGCTGGTATTTTTGCACTGTTTAATACTTTATCCCTTGGGCTTTCATATCATTTTGACTTTTTTCAGGCATAACCGAGCTGATAACATGAAAAATGATTTATTTCAGGCACTGTAGCCAGGCTGTTCCCATTTGTGTCTCGTCTTTAGACTGATCACACTCTGAAAGCAGCTGACAGTCAGAACCTGGACAGGATCTTACACATCAGTGAACAATTGCTTTCTCACAAGGCAGAAGAAAAAAGTAAACGAGAGGGGATGGAACTGAGAAGAAGAAACAAGAAAAATAGAAAGTCAAAAGTAACACCAGAAGAGGACTAGCAAGTAAGGAAACATCTGAAGACAAATCCAGAAACTCTTGAACTAAAATTTATAACAAAAACAGACGCTGCCTTTTGAGTGAGTTGCTTAAAAAAAAAAAAAAAAAAAAAAAAAATCATCTCACTTACAATAGTCTTTTCTAGAAATAAGAAACATTCACGCTGGGATGGGTTAAATGAATGCCCAGGCCCAAGATCATCAGCTAGTAAAGAGCAGAATCGATGTTTTAATGTAAATCACTTGGTCCCTCTTACAAATTATAAATCATAAGCATTTCTTTAAAAGCTTATATAAGGGACTCCCAGGAAGATGGCAGACTAGAAAGACAAGGGACACTCTTCTCTTCCAGAGGACAGGCAGGAATAGCCTGGAAAAAAATTTCTAGGACTTAGGACACCAGGGGAAGGCTGGACCCAGAAGTCAGAGAGGAAGAGGAAAAGGAAAAGAATCGCAATGGCAAAACTGTCAGTTAAAAGCAAGCAGCAGCCACTGCCGGCACCCTTCCCCACCCTATAGACACTTTTGGATTCTCAGACCGTAGGTCCAGCAGCTACAGAGAAAGGGGACCCCATAGATCCACCACCTCAGGAAAGGGGAGAAAGAGGGACACAGCCTGAGGGTGACTCAGCTTTTGACCCACAAATTTGGTCTGCTGTGTTCCATGAGCCCTTCCAGGCTGGGTGGGGCCCATACCATTGTTTGCCTTGGGTGCCCGCTTGGCACTAAAGAGATCCAATCCTCTCAATCTCCCTCTCTACTAACTGAGATTGACTGTTGAAGACACAGAGGGGAATGGAATTATTCCCTACCTGGGAAAAGGGAAGGGACTGTCAGCTAAGGCTGGAGAACTGCCTCTGAGAAAGTTTGAATTACAAGGCTCTTAGCTCTAGACAGGATCTTCTATACAACTAAGCCAGTCTGTGTTGCAGCAAACACACTCCAACCAGGCTTTGAACTGACAGGGCTGCCAAAGAGCACCATCTGCAGGTGAACGAAGGAAGTATACACGAGGAAATTAAAAGTAAATAAGTAAGAGAGGCTTTTCCCAGCCATTACAGCCTCTCTCTCCAAAGCCCTAGGAAGCAGGTTGGCAATCCATTACTGGTTCCAGGGCAAAGATCTGAGCAACTGACAGGGACAATCCTAAAGACCCAGATTAGGTAAAAGCAAGAATCAAAGAACAGCAGTAACACACACACACCCACCACTAAATCCCTATGAAAGAGAGACAATTTGAGCATCTGAGTAAACTCACCATGCTAAACAAAAAACTAGACATCAGCAAAAAATTACAAGTCATACTAAGAAGATGGAAGAAATGGCCCAAGGAAAGGAATATATCAAAGCCCCACATAAGACACAGGATTTGAGACAACTAATCACCAAGATGTACACAAATTTCCAAAATCAAATTAATGAGTTGAAAGACAATATGGCTAAAGAGATAAATGACATCAAGTAGACATTGAGCAAACACAAAGAAGAATTTGAAAACCTGAATAGAAAATTAACAGAGCTCATGGGAATGAAAGACATGATAAATAAGATCAAAACCACATTAGAGGCATACAACAGCAGACTCAAAGTGATAGAAGAAGAAATAAGTGATACAGAAGACAGAACAGCTGAAATTGAAGAGAGGAAAAAAAATGGAAAAAATTGAGGTAATTGAATGATAACATGAAATGCAATAACATATGTGTCATGGGAGTTCCATGGGAGATGACAAGGGAAAGGGGGCAGAAAGACTATTTGAGGAAATAATGGCTGAAAATTTCACAAATCTCATGAAAGAAATGAACTTACATGTCCAACAAGCACAGTGTACCCCAATCAGAATAAATCTGTATATACCTACTCTAAGACACATGCTACTCAGAATGTCAAATGTCAAAGATAAAGAGAAAATTCTAAGAGCAGAAATGATAACCAAAACAGTAAAAAGATAGACCAAAAAAAAAAAAAAAAAAAAAAAAGAGAGAGAGGACATATGAAAAGAAAAGAATAAAATGGTTGAAGTAAATAATGCATTACCAGTAATATCATTGAATGTGAATGGATTAAACTCCCCAAGCAAAAGATATAGGCTGATGCTGACAGAATGGATAAGAAAACATGAGCCATCCATATGCTGCCTACAAGAGACTTGCCTTAGACCCAAGGATACAAATAGGCTGAAAGTGAAAGCTTGGAAAAAGGTACTCCAAGCAAACAGTAACCAAAAAAGAGTAGGAATAGCTATACTAATATTGGACAAAACAGACTTTAAATGCAAAAAAGTTGTAAGAGATGCAGAAAGCCATTATATACCAATAAAAGAGACAATCCCAGGAGGAAATAACAGTCATAAATATCTCTGAACCTAACCAGGGTACCCCAAAATACATGAGGGAAACTCTAGCAAAACCGAAGGGAGAAACAGACATATCTCCAATAATCATTGGAGACTTCAACACACCACTCACTTCATTAGAAAGAACAACTAGACAGAAGATCAACAAGGAAACAGAGAACTTCAACAATATGATAAATGAGCTAGACCTAACAGACATATACAGAATGTTGCATCCCAAAGCAGTGGGTAACACATTTTTCTCAAGTGCTCATGGATTTTTTCCAGGATAAACCACATGTTAGGTCACAAGGCATTTCTTTATAAATATAAAAAGATGGAAATTATACAATGCACCTTAAGCACCTTCTCAGATCATAATGGAATGAAACTGGAAATCAATAATAGCAGGAAAGAGGTAAAATCACAAATGTGTGGAGGCTGAACAACACACTCCTAAATAATCAGTGGGTCAAAGAAGAAACTAAGTGAAATTAGTAAATATATTGAAAGGAATGAAAACGAGAACGAGAACACAAATTATCAAAACTTATAGGATACGGCAAAGGCAGTGTTGAAAGGGAAATTTATAGCCCTAAACACCTATATAGAAAGAGCTAAAATAAAAGATCTAACTGAACAACTGAATAAACTAGGAAGAGAACATCAAACCATTCCCAAAGCAAGCAGAAAGAAAGAAATAATAAAGATTAGAGCAAAAATAAATGAAATTGAGAACAAAAAAAAAATAGAGAAAATCAACAAAACCAAAAGCTGGTTCTGGGGAAGATTAATAAAATTGACTAGCCCTTGCTAGACTAACCAAGAAAAACAGAGAGAAGATGCTAATAAATAAAATCAGAAATGAAAGGGGGGAAGTTACAACTGACACCACAGAAATAAAAAGGATCAGAAGAAACTATTATGAGAAATTATATGCCAACAAACTAGACAATCTAGATGAAATGGACAAATTCCTAGAAATGCACAACCTACACTTACACTACAAGAAATATAAAAACTTAACAAACTAATCACATTTAAAGAGATTGCATCAGTCATTAAAAATCTCCCAACAAAGTAAAGTCCAGGACCAGATGGCGTCATAAGTGAAATCTCCCAAACATTTCAAGAATAATTAACACCAATCCTGTTTAAACTCTTCCAGAAAATTGAAGAGGAAGAAAAATTACCCAATACATTTTATGAAGCCAACATCACCCTAATACCAAAGCCAGATAAAGACACTACAAGAAAAGAAAATTACAGGCCAATCTCTCTAATGAACATAGATGCAAAAATTCTTAACAAAATACTTGCAAATAGAATCCATCAGCATATCAAAAGACTTATACACCACGATCAAGTGGGATTTATTCCTGGTATGAAAGGTTGATTCAACATAAGAAAATCAATTAACATAATACACCGCATTAACAAATTGAAGGAAAAAAAACCACATGATCATCTTGATCAGTACAGAAAAGGCATTCAACAAAATCTAGCACTTTTTTTAAAAAATTATTTTTTATTCTTAAACAAACTTTAGATTACATAAATGTTACATCAAACATATGGGGAGGGGGGAGCAAATGTGGCTCAAGCAGTTCAGCTGCCAGCTCCCACATGGGAGGTCCTGGGTTCAGCCTCCTGGGAAAAAAATACAAAAACAGACAACAAGCAAAACAGTGAGAGAGCCAGCTCAGGGAAGCTGATGTGGTTGGGTGGTTGAGTGCCAGCTTCCACATGTGAGGTGCCAATACTTCAAAAAATATATATATATATAAATAAAAAATAAACAGGGAATACCCATATACCCCATCCCCACCCTTTCCCACTCTTTCCCACATTAACAACATGTTTCATTAATGTGGTACATTTGTTATAATTGATGAATACACATTGAAGCATTGTACCAGCAAAGGACTACAGTTTACATTATGGTTTACACTTTGCGCAGCATAATTTTATAGGTTTTGACAAAATCTATAATATCCATTGCAATATCAATTCCAATGTCCCCCAAATGCCCCATGTTCCACCTATTCTTCCCTCTCCCATCCCTCAGAACCTTTGGTGGCCACTGCCTTTATATCAATGATACAAGTTCTTCCATTGCTAGAAAAATTGCTAGTCTACTTTAGTCCATAGTTGCTTTCCACCCTTATGTTTGTTCATTCCTCAATCTTGAGGATTTTGGGAAGGCCAGCACCCTTTCTTGATACAAACACTTCGAAGGATAGGAATAGAAGGAAAATTTCTCAATATGATAAAGGGCGTATATGAAAAACCCACAGCCAACGTCGTACTCAATAGGGAGAGATTGAAAGCTTTCCTTCTAAGATAATGAACAAGACAAGGATGCCTACTCTTACCATTGTTATTCAATACTGTATTAGAAATTCTAACTAGAGCAAATAGATAAGGAAAAAAAAAAGACATCCAAAATGAAAAGAGGAAGTAAAACTCTATTTGCAGATGACATGATCCTATATTTAGAAAATTTTGAAATGTCTATGACAAAGCTACTTGAGCTAATAAATTAGTTCAGCAGTGGCAGGATACGAGATCAACCCGCAAAAATCTGTAATGTTTCTGTACACTAGTACTGAACAATCTGAGGAGGAAATCAGGAGGAAAAATTCTATTCCCAATAACAACAAAAATAATCAAATAACTAGGAATCAATTTAACTAAAGAAGTACAGGACCTATATGCAGAAAACTATAAAACAATGCTAAAAGAAATCAATGAAGACCTAAACAAATGGAAAGACATGCAATGTTCATGGATTAGAAGACGAAATATCATGAAGATGTCAATCCTACCCAAACTGTTTTATAGATTCTATACAATACCAATCAAAATTCCAACAGCCTACTTCACAGAATTAGAAAAGGCAATTACCAAACTCATTAGGAAAGGAAAGTGCACCCAAATAGCCAAAAGCATTCTAAAAAAGAAGAGATGTGGGAGGAATTTCACTGTCTGAACTTGAAACATATTATAAAGCTACAGTGGTCAAAACAGCATGGTCTGGGAGCAGATGTGGCTCATGCAGCTGAGCACCTGCTTCCCACATAGGCGGTCCTGGGTTTGGTTTCTGGTGCCTCATAGAAAAAACCAAAAAACAAATAACAAGCAAAAAAGCCCAAAATAACCAACTCAGAAAGCTGAAGTGACTCAGTGGTTCAGTACCACCTTCTCACATATGAGGTCCCGGGTTCAATTCTGGATGCTGGTATCTCAAAATAAACAAAAAACAAAAAAAACACAGTATGGCATAAGATAGACACATCTATCAGTGGAATAGAATTCAGAGTCCAGAAATAAACTCTCACCTCTACAGCCAAGTGGTTTTCAACAAACCTTCCAGAACAAAAACAGTCTCTTCAACAAATGGTGCTGGGAGAACTGGATATCTATAACCAAAAGAATGAAAGAGGACCCCTATCTCACTCTCTATATAAGAATCAACTAAAAATGGATCAAAGACCTAAATATAAAGGCCAGGACCATAAAACTATTAGAAGAAAATGTAGGGAAACATCTTAAAGATCTTGTGGTGGTGGTTTCTTGGATCTTACACTCAAAGAACAAGCAACAAAAGAAAAAATAGATAAATGGGACCTCTTCAAAATTAAACACTTTGTACCTCACAGGACTTTGTCAAAAGGGTGAAAAGGCAGCAGACTCAATGGGAAAAGATATTTGCAAATCATTTATCTGTTATGGGTTTAATATCCATGATATATACAGAGATGATACAACTCAACAATAAAAAGAAAAATGACCTGAATAAAAAATGGGCAAAAGACTTGAATAGACATTTGTCCAAAAAAGAAATATAATTGGTAAAAAACAAAAAAAAAACAAAACAACAACAAAAAAAAACACACATGAAAAAAATCACTAGTGATTACAGAAATGTGAATAAAAGCTACAATGAGATACCATTTCACTCCTATTAGAATGGCCACTATTAAAAAGACAGAGAACTACAAGTGTTGGAGAGGATGTGGAGGATAGGAAAACTTCTTCACTGTTGGTGGGAATGCAGAATGGTACAACCACTGTGGAGGATTGTTTGGCAGTGTCTAAAGAAGTTGAACATAGAATTGTCATGTAACCCAGCAATACCACTACTGGGTATATACCAAGAAGAACTGAGAGCAGTGACACGAACAGACATATGCACACCAATGATCATAGCAGCGTTATTTACAATTGCCAAAATATGGAAACAACCCAGGTGTCCATCAACCAATGAATGGATAAACTGTGGTGTATACACAACAATGAAATATTATGCAGCTGTAAGAAGAAATGAAGCTGTGTGGCATATGACGACATGGATGAACCTGGAGAACATTATATTGAGTGAAACAAGTCAGACATAAAAGGACAAATACTGAATGATTGCACTACTATGAACTCAATATATTGTGTAATCTCATGGAGTTAATAACTTGAATATGGGGTCACCAGAAAATAGTATGAGATTGAGTTTGGAAAGCTGAGGGTTAACTTGTGCAGAACTGGTAAAAAATGATGGGTGTTAATCTTCAGAAATGAATAGAAAAGGTGAAAGCACAACATAATGTTTGTAATTAGCAGTACTAATATAAGGGTATGACAGTAGGCAAGTCTAAGGTCATGAACACTACTAAAAGGAAAGCTAAAAAATCTAACACTGGAATGTATAGCATAGTAATACCACATGTGAAATATGAATATGGGTAAAACTGCATATATAAGACCCCTTTTCTTTGAACTTGAAGTTATATATGTTAATATTACAAGATATTCATTTTGGACAAAAAAAAAAAAAAAACCATTATACTAAGTGAAAAAAACTAGACACAAAGTACTACATATTGTATGATTCCATTTATATAAAATGTAAATATAAAACAATTTATAAATATGAAATTAGATTAGTGGTTATGTAAGGCTAGGGAATGATAGAGGGATTTGAGAGGTAACTGCCAAAAGGTGTGGGGTTTTTCTTTTTGGAATAAAGAAATTGTTCTAAAATCTTTTGTGGTGATGAATGAACAACATTGTGATTATACTAAAAGTCATTGACTATACACTTTGAATAGTTCGAATGGTATGGGAATGTATCTCAATAAAACTACTTAAAAATATATAAATAAATGTGTAAGAATAGCCAGAAATAGCAGCTATGTATGGCAGGGGAAGGATAGAGAGATTGAGAGGTGAAGAATTTTCTTGTTTGTCTGTTTTTTATTATTATTATTGAAATAATGAAAATGCTCTAATAATGATTGAAGTGATGAATGCACAACTATGTGATTATACCAAACATCATTGATTGTACACTTTGGATGAATTGTATGCTTTATTAATATGTATCAATAAAATTGATTTGTTTTAAAACAAAGCTAATATGAAACAGTGATTTAGCATTCTTCTTAGCTGTTCACTAATGACTAGTCAATCAATCCTACAAAGAACAGTTATTCAATATTCATTGAAGGTATTTGTCCTTGAATAGAAAGTCCTGCTCAGAGATCACTGAAGGTAAAATCAGTAAAATTACATTTAAATATGAAAAGTAAATTTAGAAAAATCAAGATTTCAGGAATAAAAGGGTTATGTTAGAATGGCTGAATAAAAGTAAAATGACGCCTTTTATTTTCTATAGCTCTATAAGCTCATAACACTGCTAGCTCTGCAAGATGTATAAAAGTGTTCAGTAAATATTTCTTTTGTAGCCCCATTTTCTGCCCCGCTCCCCTACATTATGCATGCTAGCCATGCCATAATATTGTGGCTCCTCTCTCTTTCCATATCTAAGTGATATTATTCAATGTACTGCCTGGAATACTCTCCTCTGCATATCAACAGCTCCAAGAAGCATTCCGTGATTCCTCAGGCAGGTAAGAGCCTTTTTCTTATTCCCAACATACCCTGAGTCTCCTTCTGTCAAAGTTCTTCCTCCACTTTGACACAACTGACCATCCTGTCAATCTCCCCACAGGACTGGGCTCCTTGAGCACCAGCACTGGGTCTTACCCATCTCTGTATCCCCAGCACCTATCATGGTATCTGGCACATGATATGCACTCAATTAATTCATGAATACTTGATTTGCAGCCACAAGAATGTAAGGAAAAGAGACTGAACATTTGTTCAGGTTTGCCTTTCAGGTTTTCTTTGCAATTCACCTTTGCTTAACTTTTGGTTGAATTCCATGGATCTAACAGATTACTGTTCAGAATTAAAGACATTGACAGGAGAAAGTCCAAGCTATCTGATACAAAGGGCACCTAAGGTCCATTTTAAAGCCTACATAACAGCCTCCCAGATGAATTCCCAGGTGGAAGCTGCTGAGGGGCCTGGAGCTTCCTCTCATTCTACCAAACGTTTCTGGGGCAAATCCCTCATACTCTGACTATCCAAAGCACTTCCTTCTCAGTTACATCAGGCAATAACTAAGAGCATGGTCTCTGGAGTCAGACTGTAGTTTCAAATGTTGGGCAACATTGGGTAAGTGGGTTAACATCATTTCCTCAGTTACCTCATGCATAATGTGAAAATAACAATAGTAACCAGATGTTCGGGTTATTTGGGGATTGTAAAGTAATGCATTTAAAGCCCTTCATACAACACCGGGTCCTACTTCCTGCTCTTACTTTACTTTGCAGAATCCCAGAGCTCCCACATCTGCCAAGTTTTCCACATAATTCTACTCCACAGCTCTCTGACTTCTTGGGCCTCTTTGTATTCCTTGCCTTCTGCTCCTTTGACTGGTTTTCTCTGTTCCTGGTCAACTGAACTACTTAATCCCTGATGTTTCACTCTCACCGCAAGGGAGTAAAGAATAGAAATAAAAAAAGGTTCTACTGGTTGACATGCTGGCAGAGAACAGAAAAGGGGAGTTACACATTGAAAACCACTGTGTTCACTAATGATTATGTGAATTTTAGTTTAGAAGTAACAAAAGTGGTTACAAAAAGAAGGGAAAAGATATTAAAGATAATAATGACAATACTGAAATGTAAATAACATCTATTGAAAATCAGCTCCATCTATCTATCTATCTATCTATCTATCTATCTATCTATCTATCTATCTAT
>JAKSZT010053883.1:58560452-58824538 GCA_026826555.1 Tolypeutes matacus | reverse complement strand
TATCTATCTATCTATCTATCTATCTATCTATCTATCTATCTATCTATTTTATATCAGGCACTGTACCAGGCTTCTTCACATAACTTCATCTCAGAATAATTCTCAAAATACCTTTTGAGGTAGGCATTAGTCATGTACATGGAAGATGAATAAAATGAAGTCCAGAAAGTTCAAGTGATTTGACTGAGTTTTCACAACTAGAAAGTGGTTGAGATGAAATTTCAATCCCAGGTCTTTTGACTATACTGCATGGCTTTTTAAATTTCAGAGATAAGAGTGAGTTAAATTTACATATTTTTCTTTAATCAGAAATAGTGATGTGATAGTGAACTTCTCTTAGCTCACCAGTTTGAAGCTAAACAGCTAAAAATTATTTTATTCATTTGTATTCAAAAAGTTTGCAGTGACACGTTAGGCATGGTGTTAAGTGCTGATGAGCAAAGGCTACCTGGCCCCTGGAATTTACAACCTAATGGAAGAGATAGAATTAAAATTTAATAGTCATAAAATGAACTCAGATGAATGGTATTAAGGAAAAGTACCATGAGATGTGTATATATAACAAGGGCCCTCATATTTAGCCTGGACACCAGAGAAGTCTTCCTTGAAGAAATGAGGTTTGCATTGAGAGTTGAAGGATGAGTACTATTAGGTAGTTTGTGCAAAGACTCTGAGGAGGATGGGTATGTTGGAGGACCTGTCACTACAGATGGAACAAAGAGGGTAAAGGAGAGAGAGGAAATGGAGGGATGCAAAGTGAGATCCTGAAGCCAGACCATGGGCCTTACAATTAAAACAGGAAGCCACTGGATTAGGAGATGAGGATTGTCAACGAAATAGGATGAGTGACATCTACAAAAATAAACTACCATATCACAAGAGAAAGTTAAAGCTTTCTTAAAGAAATATAAAGAATAAAAAACTACCACAATTGCAAAGAAAGGCAAACATACAGATTTTGTAGTAGACAAAAATCCACCAATACAGACCACGTTAATACTTTCAGGCACAGATAGAAAATCCTTATTCATACATGCAACCAAAGATTAAAAGTTATTTTTAAACTTCAACTGTAAAATTAAGATTTCAAACACCCTATTTCATTTTTATATTATTTCAAGCATATAGAATTGAATGATCAGGTATTATATAAGTATGGTATTTACAAATAATTTGTTTTTAGCTCTTATTTACAAGTTCCATGAAGAGTAACATGTTACCTTATTTTCTTTTCAAATTACAACTTAGGCAGAATTTAAATGCCTTTTCTGTATGTCAAAGAAATCTCAAGAAATTTTAATCCCCCAATCTATTACATTTTTATTTAACCGGCTATTTTAAAAATAGTCAAGAACACATGCAATTACATTGCTTTTTTTTTTTTTTTTACATACCTTAGAGTAATCTATAATAATCAGTAACAAAATACACATTACTTTCTGGAAATTAGAATAAAAAATATTCAGCTAAAATCATAATCCTTAAAAAGTAGCTCCACAAGAATCAAAAGATTATACAGGCTGGTCATTTTCACTCTCTTCTGGTTTGGACAGATAAGCACAAGTAGGCAAACAAAGGAGGAATGAGGTATACTGCTTTTTATTCTACATTTCTGAAACAAAGTCCTTGAAGTACTCTATTAAAAGCATATTTTACTCTCATTCCACAAATGCAAAAACGTACATCTTAGAATGGAGGACGTGTAATATTACAGCACAGGTTCTTCCCTATTATTTCCAAAGTTTTAAACATATAATATAAAAATAAAATATGGTCAAGGCAAGAGAAAAGAAGAGAATTTATTAAATAATAAGGCTGTTGTAAACACTCTACCTCTCCCACCTGACTTAGCAGCGCCCTGAAATGTTTCCTCTGAGGCTCCTGGGGTTTGGGGCCAGGCCCTCACACACCCACTCTGACAACACATCTCTCTCCCAGCTTCTTTTACTGCCTCTATACTGATGACTTTTTTCTACACCTAGAACCACAGTAAGCTCTCAGGACAACTGTTAAAAAATGTTATTGGATGAATGAATGAACATGTGCCTTATTTTCTAAGATATTGGTTTATGGCTTTCTCTCCACATGTCCTAGAATATTAATAATAAAAACAAACACAATGGTGGAAAGTCTGGTAACTTGTCCTCCTATAGCCATTCTTTCTTTTTTCTTGATTAATAGAACCCCATATTTTCAGCTGTGCATGCAGCTGCATGGAAGTAACATTTCTCAGCCTCCTTTGTGGATGGTTGTACAGCCAAATTCTGAACAATGGAATAAAAACTAAACTTATGTGCAACTTCAAGAAATATCCTTAAATGGAGGCTGCTTCTCTTCTGCCTTCCTGGAAGCTGGAATGCAGCCCTGATGGGTGGAGCTTGTGACCCTCCCGGACCATGAGGTGATGTAGGGAATGGAAGCCACACATAGCAGCAACACCAGAAAGGAGGGTGGGCCCCGGACACTGTGCAGTGCCCACCTCCAGACTCGTACATGCAAGAAAAATTAAATTCTGTCCTGGGGAATCACTGCTATTTTGGTGTTTCTTCACTCACAGCTGACCTTAACTCTAACAAATATATCTTCAACGTATTCTCTACGTCCTCCCCTTGCAATCTATCAACAAATTAATTCTACTTTAAGATCAGGGTCATGGGATCATTCCTCTGCCCCTCATTAGTCCTCTACTGATCATCAGAACAGGTCTTACCTCATTCAAAACCCTGCCCTTATCTAATTAGTCTACACGTCTAGGTTGATTTGTGAACTTCAAAACTGCTTTATGCAAAAAACTCAAAAGTAAACTCCAGTATAAGTGAAATTAATATTTCAAACAGAAAAAACATCAAGGGACAGAAGTACACAGTTAATGCCTAAACCCCTCTCCACACTTAGATGCCTTTTGTATAATTTTATATATCCTGATATTTATCCACTCAATCATTTAAATATTTATTGAGTGTATCCTCTGTACCAGATATTGACAAGACATCGTGCTGCACTAAAAATAAATACTTACTATTCTCATGAAGCTATAAATATAATGAATAATCACAGATGAACAACTTTAATATCAAAGCATCTGTGAAAGTAAAAGTGGAATGAGAGAGGAAACATAGAATGAGCTATAGAAGACATCACGTCTAGCTAAGGCAATCACGGAAAGTTTCCCAGCAAGAAGAAAAGATGGTAGAGTTTGTGCTCTGGTGTATAGGGCTGCTTGCCTGTGCAACAAAATGGAGGCATATTCATATTTGTAGTGTCTGCTTTATGTTGTTTTTCTGCCCCTTATTTTGCTATCAGGCAATTAGCAGGCTTGCCAATATCTCTTTGCCAACTACAATTTTTAGTCTAATACTATGTGACTATAAAATATACTATATTATAAATGAAATTTTTTTTTGTAAATTGATAGCTAGTAAGACCTAGTCAGGGACTCTTGTTCAGGCAAAGTAAATGAACTGAGAGTACAAATATAGTCATAGGCGTTTGGGTCCCTAGAAAACCTCTTCTGCTCATTTCCTTCTTAGCTTTGTGCTTTGGTCAGGAGGTCAGAGGGCTAAGCTGCAGAAGATTCAGTAATGCAGCCACTCATGTTTGGTTGTGCAGTTTCTGCACTGCACAAGGGTGTCTGGCTGAGACATTGAGTGAGGGCTGATTTCCAATCCATGTGCTACTCATGAAACTCTTGACTTTATGAGAGACTTTGTCCAAAAGATGAGGGGCTTCCTTTTTCCTTTGCTCTAAGGAATTCACCTTGGTAAGCTGTTCACCTCTAACTGTCTTCCCAGAGGGGGTAGGTTTCCATTTCACCCAAACACACAATTCTGGATATTCCACATAATTAACAGTAGCAAAGAAAAAAGAACTTTAGACTCATTTTGAAAGCTTAACTGTATCCTTGAAACCGTGTCCATCTTCCCATCTTTAAAAATGGGGCAGACCCTTTCCTGTTATCTGAATGTTTAATTACAAGATGGCAAGCCTTCCTTCTTTAACTCTGCTCCTTTCAGGGAAGATGCACCATACTAAAAGTAAAGAACAAAAAATCAGTGGTTTCCAACTATCTGAAACTGAATAAAACAAAGAACAAGGAAAAAAATGTTCAGTGAAGTGATCTTTTCTACAGTATTAATTAGCATCAAGATTTTTGGAAATTTCTGAAAAATCTAGAGGGATTCAAAATGCCCTCCATAAAAGTTAACCTTCATTCAAAAGTTAAAAAAAAAAAAAAAAAAAAAAATTCTATGAAGAGCTCCGATTTTTGTATAAAATAGAAAGGCACAAGGGAAAGGATGATCATGATATTAAAAAATACCTTGTATTGAATATCAGCTCCATATTGGCACGATGCCCTGCCTTTTATACACATCATGTCACTGAGTCTTCTAAACAATCCAATCAAGCAGGTGCTTTCATCTCTACTTTATGGTAAAGGAAAGACCTTCAGAGAGATTTAATAAAGAGATAGCCTGGGACTAGAATCCAAAGCTCTTAACCATAAATTATGCATTACATGAACTGTTCAAAGATAAGATTTTCATCAGAACAATACCCAACTAATATTGATATTGAATAAATCACTGCAAAACACCATTTATTCTTTCATACAAAATTCAGCAATTTATTATTTACAAGGGACTATGCTGGGACCCATCTGACAGAACCATTCTAAAAGTGGTGATGGAGCTCTTTATAGAAGTGCAAATAGTCTCTCCTTAAATTTTATTGAAGCTTTGACCAGGTTTTGGAGACAAAATATTATACATCTTAATTATTTGCTATGTAATCATTGGTTCCCATGCTTATTTCTTTCAAATGTCATGTTGTGTTGTATAGTTCCAGCTGGCTACCCTGATTTGATGTGTTATCTATTCATTCTAGCTTTCATGATTTTTATAGAATTAGAACAGTGATGTTTAACCTGGCTTGGGCCATGGGCTTCATGGATAATATAATAAATATGAGAACTATACCCCTCTCATCCTCCTTCCCCCTAAGAAACCATATATTCAAAACTTACATACAAAGTTCAAGGGACTCACAGACATCCTTGGGCTCCAAAGCCCACATTTAGACTTTTAAAATTTCTTTGTTGAATATAAGGCATCTTCAAAGTTTCAGCTGCCCTAACCAAACAGAACATCCCGTTTCCCCAAACATCATAGGACTAGCAGGAATCTTAGGTTAACACTCATCTTAGAGATTATAAAAGAGGGTCCAGAGAAAAATCAGTGACGTGACTGAGGCCACAAACCAGAACGAGGCAGGGCTTTGATTTCCAGGCTGCGCTCACTCTGCTGCACCAAGTGACCCCTCTGGATCACAGTCTCTCCCGTGGAAAGCAAGAATCACACACATAGTTGAGGTTAGAGCCACACTCAGTGCCTCATATAAGGATGGAAACATTTGTCAAATGAGCCAGGAAACACTGCTTAAATCTTTGAAAAGTCATATAGGTAAACATTATGATCAACTTATAGGGTATTTTAAACATTAAGGGCTTTAAATCTGTAGTATTTTGCAAACATTAAACAAGTATATAGGGGATAAGCTACTTTATATTAAAATATTCTGATTAAGCTAAAGAAAAAAAAAGCAAAAATAAGAAAAAAAATTTAAAAACTAAAAAAACAAAAAATATTCTGATTAGTAAAAAAAAAAAGATCAGATTAATTGTTTTACTATTTGATACTACCATTTACCAGAAGGAATTGAGGTCATGTTTTAATTGCAAGTTAATTTAATATTTGAACAGCTGACTTTTTCACAGCATGGAGAATACCTAAATAACTTTTCTGGTTGACAAAATTTACACCACCAATGTACAGAAATAGAGTATATCACCAATTTTATCTATAAGATAAACCTATAACATGACAAACATGTAAACAAATTATTTCACAGTAAGAATGTACTATAATAATGTTAACATCTTCCCATATTGCACAAAGGTAAAATAAACTTACCAACTACTATCTTTTTTGTTTTTGTGTATAGCTAACTTTTACAAAATGCTTACAATTTTAAATGCAGTATATTACATATACTTCATATATTTTACGCCATTAATCACCAGGAAAACCTTACAGATAGGCGGGACTTATCCTTGGTTTATAGAAAAGGATATAAAAGTTCAGAAAATTTTATAGAATAATTTGGTCAAGGCTATACAGTTAGCTCTAAGGTAGGATTTGAACCCCTGCCTGATTCAAAGCCTTAACCTCTATGGTATAAATAAGAGGTCAGCACACATATATAATTTAGGCTTTGTGGGCCATATGATCTCTGTTGCAACTACTCAGCTCTGTTTTTGTAGCTCGGTAGCACTATAGACAATAAGTAAATGAATGGATGTGTCTGTGTTTCAATAAAACTTTATTTACAAAAAGAGGCAGTGGGTTACATTTGACCCATCAGCTAGTTTGGTACAGGATGAGCTAATTTATATAGCTCATCCTGTACCAAAGTTTCACTGGTTACAGAATGGAAAAGCTGCTACTCTTTCTAACTTGACTAAGAGACTATGCTGTTACTTGCCCTGAACATCTTGCAGTGCAAAAATCGTATTACAGAATCTGTTCAGAAACCACTGAAGAAGCAAACACAATGGAATGATTAAAAAAAAAAAAAAGACTGAGAGGAGGAAAATACACTCATCTGCCCATTATTCTACTGTCCTGCCTCCCCAGAGATATAAATTCTTCATAAGAACTTTTTATAGTAATTGAAAAAAATTTTCCCAAGAAACATCATTGTTCCATTGGGAGAAAATGTCCTGTCCTTATATACTATCACTGCACTATGTGGCCCATAAAAAGAACCTTCATAAGTAATACATGTAGATGTAGAATGAGTTCATCTCCTTTAGTGAGCCACTGTTCCAGGAGAATGCCCACTTCATAAATTGAATAGATTTGATCATTCACTCATGAATATCCATTTGTTTATATGCAAACATGGCTTCTTCTGTATCCATTAAAAGAAAAAATATCTAACTAGTATTAGTTAGCTAATATTCATTAAAAATATTTATTGAACATCTACAATGAGATTAACTCTGGCTATAGAGGAGACCAACACCGAAACAATCTCCAAACAGTACCAAAAGCACGGTAATAGCCTTACCCACAAGGGGTAAGTGATTATTTAAACACAAGACCAAAGAAATAAGAGCATGGACATATTTTGAAAGTTATAGACCCTTTGGGACTAAAGAATGTGTAGCTAGTTTTTACAGTTTCTGTGATATGTGAAAAATATCGATTATCTATCTGCCAAAATAATGCTATTAAAATAATAATCAAAACAAGGGACTAAACACCTTGTAAGTTATTATATAAGTGTGACTTAGCAATAAATTAAATCCTATGTCTAAGGATTTACCTTAATTCTGCAAAGGAGCAAAAAGCTGTTTTCAGAGATTTCACATGGCACAGATAAGCAACCATAACCAAAATAATTTTGCTTGCTATTAGACGGTCACCACGGGCACTTTTTAATCCCTGCAGGTACAATCAAAACATTTCCAACTGGGGGATGGATTTGGCTCAAATGGTTGGGCGTCCATCTCCCATATGGAGGGACCTGGGTTCGATCCCCGGGACCTCCTGGTAAAAAAAACAAACAACAACAACAACAACAAAAAAACATTTCCAAGAAGCACTAGATGTATTCAAGCAAACACCTAGATAGGAAGTTAGTAAGCTGTCCACTAGATATAAATTTCTTTCTTTCTTCATTTCTTTAAACCTTTTATACCTTATGACCTTGCTTTTATGGAGCTGAAAAGTGCTACCTTCTCATTCCCAGCATGCTCTTATATCTGTATTGGTTTTTGTAAGATTCACGAGTGTGATATTGAAAACCTGAGTCAGGTATGGGCAACACTGAGACAAAACCCAAACACAATTAAAAACATTTATCAGAATACTAATACATTTCCATCTTACCTAGGATAAACATGAAAACATTGAGTGACTCAAAATTTAACATTTTAAAAATGTCCTCTATACATCTGATTAAACCTAGACACTTACCCATTCCCTTCTAGTTAGCATCAGGAGACTTCAATTTCTACAAATGCAGAAATTTTTCAGTAATGGAAGAAAAATTTGTTTATGCTGGGAAGCCTGATTCACACTGTGCTGCATGCGATGCCACAGTCAAGTATACCCTTAAGACTACAGGCACGCCTCCATGCCTATATTTTTCCCCAATCCAGCTTCATTTGGTTTGTGACTTTTTCTTTTAAAATTAGAACTTTCATTATTAAAATGTGGTTTGCTGAAGAATACAGTGACTATTTTTCAGAATGCAGAACTTCAGTATGCTTCTTTATGGAATTCTAATCAAAAGTCCAATGAATGGATCTCAAAAACAAATTAATGAAAAAAAGAATAGTGCTTAATCACTTTGGCTTTGCAAAAGGTATGGATTATATGAGAAGATCTTTGAAAAATATAAAGCTGAAGATTACTACAAGTACAGGCCTTGGAATCGTCTAGACATCATCTATAAAATAAGACAAAAAAAATTTATGAAATTATGCGTATGGAAGAAAATGCACGTAAAACCCTTAGCACAGTGCTTAGAATGTAAGAACGGACCAGGGAATTATAAAAATGAAACTGAAAATTTTATTTCAGTTTTCTAAAATGTAGTATCCTTGAGTTAGCTACTATAATTTTCATTTCAGAAAAGAACAATTTCTTGAGCTTTAAGATTGAATCTAAACTTACTTTATAATTCTTGATCCTATGAAACCTGATCCTACCTTGTCCTTTCTGATTACGTGCTGCTGTCCTACATGTATCCCTTCTTGGTACAAATCATCTGAACTTTCTCCCATATACTCCCTGCTTGTAACACTTACTTGCCTTTTAATGGACTCCCACGTCTGGTGCTGCCATACTCCCGCCAATCCTACCAACTTCTCAATCTCAGCCTCTTGGAGAGGGCCTTCCACTGCATTTGTTACCTGTACCTATACACATTTGCTCCTTTTAGGAAGATTACAAACTTCTTGATGGCAGAGATCACTTCAGATTGTGTATTTCTCCCCTTAGGCTTAGGACTGTATTAGGCACCAATACTCCTGGTGATTTATCTTTGTTGTAACTGAGGTTAGGTCCTTCCACCAACCCATGGATAAACCGCTTCAAGCTTTCTATAAAGAGAGTTTTACAATCTATAAAATGGGAATAGTAAGACTCAATTAGGACGGATATGTACAAAAAACAAAGTAGGACTTCTTCATGCTATGCAAGTATCTTAGAGTCTTGGTATGTCACAAATGTAAGGGAAAAGAGAAAAATATGAATATTTTAAAAAATCTAAATAAGAGAATATAATAGAAACCTAAGAGTGATATTTCTTATCTTCCCTTCCCATTGCCCTCACCAAAAAAGCAGAAGCTGCAAGAAAATAACTTTAAATTCTACTTCATTTTTGATATATTATTTCCTTAATTCAATACTCTTTGTTCAACATTGATCAATTAAAATGATTAGTGTTTAACCTATTCTCATATACACAAACTTGAAATATTTTAAAGCGACATAAAACTACAGAAATCAAAGTGGTAAAATTATACCCATTTAAAATACTTGTTTCCAAGCAAGTGCAAAAGAAAAAGTACTAATTCTCTTCAAACTGAGGCCTTATCTTTTATATATCATCCTACAAAAACAAACAGATACATATAACTATTTGTAAAATATGTCAAAAAGAAACATGAAATAGAAAGATGCTTTTAAATTAACTGAATGCAGAAGTAGTGAAATAATGTAAAGACTATTACAAAACATTAAAATGTATTGGGATTAAATGTGCACATATAAGTAGAAACTTTTAATAAATGCTGAAGGTATTTATTAGGAAAATCATGAACAAATTAATCATGAGCATGAACACTGGAAAAGTAACCTATTATGTCATGTAATTTTATGTCCATTTATGAGACATTTACAGCTAATAACATTTTTAAAAATGAATTCATCTATTATTTGAATAAAATGCAATTGATGCAGAAATTCCTGAGTAAATAGCTATACTTGATACATTTACTGGACAACCCACTGTAGAGATTCTTGAAGGTTCTATAGTGGTTTACGAAACTCTGGCAGTAGTAATTTCAAATTGGTGAGGTAGATTAAGGAAATTATCAGGATGGTAGTTTACACTGAGGAAACAAAAGCACACACATTTTTAATCTGGGTATACAGGTTTAAAAAAATGTTTTAAACTTCCTAAAATAAAAGGAAAATGAACAATTGCTCTAGGAATTCTGAAGAAAAGCAGAGTCCACAAATATTCAGGATCATATTCCTATAGTTGGCTTGTCAATACAAATTCAAGAAGTAGTATTGAAAAGATGACAGATGATTAAAGCAATTCCAAGTATTGAATGGAAAGAAACAGTATGGACAGTTGTCACTATAAGGAATCTGTGACGCATTCACTTAAGAGCTAAAACAATTCTATAATCACAGAATTAGATACTAGATAGCTCAGGATCCTAACACTAAGATCTTTAAAAATTATATTTTAGGCAAAACTGAAGTTCTTGCTCAATTATTTTGACATCATGGTCAGGAATAAGGCTTGCTGGCTTAAATCAGGAATGCAGCATACATCCTGCTGTTGCAGTAGAAATAACCTAATTTGCATGTGCACTGCTGAAAATAAAAAGAAAGGCTAAAATGTGATGTCTAAATCTTAGGTTTACAATTTCCTCCCTTAGGCAATAATGCTTAAGTAAGATTCCATTTCTTACTTGGATAAAAACTCTGGTTTTAATAAATAAATTTTTAAAAAGTGAGCATACACTAAAGCATATCCTATTGTATGCAATTTTATTACCAATCTAATAGTGATTTCATTGATTAACAACTAAGTCATTGGTAATACAGCCAAGCCTCAAGTCCCTACCCCCTAATGAATTTGAATTTGTAAGTTCAGATCAATAGGACCTCAATCACAATTAGCAAATAATATTTAAGGTGCTATTTTACAATTTAGAAAAAGCAGCCTTTTGTTTACTATGATTCCTTAATGATATTCTGCTCTCATATACAACACAATGCTGAAAGGTCAATTTTTAAAATTAATCAGAATAACCTTGCTCTAATGTAAATCATCTTTTCTTTTTATTATGGTGAAGTCACAAATAACACCAATAATGATAATAAATGCTCAGGAGATCTACTTCTCAATTATAATTCTGAAAGGGCAGGATCCTGCACGAACAGAGTATTAAGAATTTTGGCACTGAAACTACTAGTATATTCTTGACAGTCTGATAAACTGCTCTACTTTTCAAAAACCATTATAAAGATGATCTAAGCTACAGCGCACAAGAAAGGAAATTTTAGAGGTTTGTTTCTAACAGACGTGCCTTATACATGCATATGTACCCCTCCTTCTCACTTTAGACAAATGCCTGTGCTTACTATTGTTCAAACCTTTAAAACAACATCCTGCACCATCACTAAAACAGCATAAGATCACATTCCAAAAGAACCACAGATGACACAGGCAACAGAAATCTTACCTGGGAAACCCCCTTGTACCATTGCTACACCAGTGTTCCCTTCAGGGTTTCTGCATTCCTGACAGTCAATGCTGGAAGCAGCTCAAATCCTCACCACAGACTCTGTCCTCTCTTCTGTCGACCTTGGGCCTATTTTTCTCCCCTCAGATTTTATTCTCCTTAAGGGGAACCCTTCAGTCTATTTCTATCATGAGTCGCAATCAAGTAAGCTAATTTCAAGCTACCTCTCAATCTAACAGTCACATCTGTCAGTAGGTGAAAGCTGGCTATAAAAGCATGCCGGGAGAAGCAAAATCCCTGGTTTCCAACATCTGACCCTCGGATGCTTCACGCTGCTGACTGTGGCACTCAGTTATCCTGCTCGAATCAGGATGATAGCTCTGTTCCAGAACAGGAGGAAATATAAACATAGCCATTTATTTTGTGGCCAGCTTCAATTAATATCATTTTAATGACCCACTTTTCTTGCTGTGAAATAGTTTATCATGCTAGTTGCAGCCTTCTAATGCAAATTAAAAGGAAAAAGCAGCTGATTTTAGCCCTCTGAATTGAGTGGAACAGTGATCAACTTACTCTCTCCTTACTGCTCACAGCACTGAATCATTTTTATAACAAAGAAACTGGTGAACCACATTGAAGCTGTATCTCAAGTAACATCCTAAACGTTCAGTAAAGGTTCTATTGAAGCAGTTAAGTCTTTAGGTTAGCTTTTTTGGAAGAAAAATGTGAAAATAATGTAGCTTCAGAAAAATCACTTAAAAATGGTTGAGGTTTCTTAAACTTCACTTAAAAAAACCACATTGCACCTCACACTGCCCACAAGCATACCCGAATATAGTATAATCAACCTCAAATATTTCAAAAGTATGCTTCTACAACTCACTACAATATCTCCTAAACTTTTCTTGTAAAATGTAGAATAAAAAGCCATCTATCTGAACATTGTCTCTTGTGGATGTGTAGTATAAAAAAAGTCAAGAACACTGACCACAATTAAAATGCTACCCAAAAGGTCTGAAACAATACACTTATTTATTTATAGTTACAAACAATAAATGCATCCAAACTATAACAGGGGCTGAAGCTTCAGAAGCTTTCAGAATTAAAAAACACTAAAATAGAAAATACTGTACACCAGACTCCAGTAATAGGAATAGAATAAGAATTCTACTTCTTTTACTTAAATACAAACATAAAGAGGTCAGAAATGGATGACTGTGTAGGAAATGAGAAAAAAGATTTAATTAAAGCTAAAAGAATTATTTCTTAGCCTTTATTTCTGAATCCTTTCTCTATTTCGTATTTTCGAAAAACAAAAAACAACAAAAGAGGAGAGAGCAAATAAATTGGTTCATATATTCAGTAAAATGAACATGTAAATAGCGCTATAAGACACTAATACCGTTAGCTTATCTGAAGTGAACATTCTTAACATTCTTTAATCCTTGGTAATAATTAATGTTGAGTGCAGTGACATCTATTGGCAAGGTACAGATCAACTACAGAGCTCATAATGATACAAAAAAGAAAACGAAAACCCTCACAATAGTTTAAACTAAAAAGCTACTAGGTGCTCAACAAATCTCTGCTGATAATAAGTCTATTGTGTGCTAAAACTTGGCATGGCACAACAAAGGGTGGCCCTGGAAGAAGAAGCTGTAAATGAGACTCAGAGTCTAGTCTGTCCTCACCAATAACTAATTTTGTGGCTTTAGGCAAATTAATCACTCTGGGTCTCAGAATCCTCAACAGTAAAATTAGTCAGGCAGATCAAATGAGCTTTAAGATTCTCAAATCCCACCACTATCAAGGAAGACATTAAAATGCTTAGTGCCTTCTTCCTTAAATGCAAAACTTTTTATAATTACTAAGTTTTAACTATCTCTCACAAATGTGATTCTTTAATTTAAAATTGTTTCACTTTGAAATAATTTTAACAGCTTTTTTGAATATAATTAACATATCATGAAATCCACCAAATGCAACTGTACAATTCGCTGATTTTTAGGAAATTTATAGTTGGGCAACCATCAACACAATCCAGTTTTAGAACATTTCCCTCAAGCCTGCTGCATCCCCAGGCACAGGCAACCACTGACCTGCTCTCAGGCCCTATAAATTTCTCTATAGAGACATTTTATATATATGGATCACACATGGATCTTTTGCATCAAGTTTCTTTTGCTTAGCATAATAAGTATGTATCAATATTTTGCTGCTGTTTATTGATGAATATTAACTGACTGTATGGCTATACAACATTTTGTCTATCCATTCACCAGCTGATAGACATTTGACTTATTTCTAGTTTTGGGCTATTATGAATAATGCTGCTAAGAACATTCATGTAGGAGTCTTTATGTAGACATATGCTTTCCTTTCTCTTGAGTATAAAGCTAGAATTGGAAATGCTGCTTATGTTTAACTTTTTAAGAAATTACCAAACTGTTTTCCAAACTGGCTGTAACATTTTATAATCCCACCAGAAGAATATGAGGAGTATGAGGATTCTAGTTCCTCCACATTCTCAGAAACACTTGGTATTGTCTGTCTTTTTTAATTAAAATTGTTCTAGTGGACATGTCATCTTATCCAAATGTGGTTTGGATAAGTTTACATTTCCCTAATTACTAATGACGTTGAGCAGCTTTCCAACATTCACATGTCTTACTCATATGACATTCACACGTCTTTGGTGAAATGTCATTTCAAGTTTTTGCCCATTTTTAAAAATTGCGTTTGTTTTCTTATTATTGAGCTGTAAGACAAAATGCTTTTTTTCTTCCAAATAAGCATATTTTGTTACACAAAATTTAAGTGGCACTGAGTTAGGTAAAGTTGAAGTAGAAATTTTTTCTCAGCCTCCTTCCTAAAAAAGCAATTTACATTTTCTTCCATACTTTCAAGAATTAAAAATTACTAGGGGAGTGGATGTGGTTCAAGCAGTTGGGTGCCCACCTCCCACATGGGAAGTCCCAGGTTCGGTTCCTGGTGCCTCCTAAAGAAGATGAGCAGATGCAATGAGCTGACACAATCAGCTGATGCAACAAGCAGGCAGCAGATGTGGCTCAAGCTGTTGGGCACCTGCCTCCTACATGGGAGGTCTGGGTTCTGTTCCTGGTGCCTCCTAAAGAAGATGAGCGACAACAAGCAGACACAACGAGCAGACAGATGAGGGAGGCATGGGGGGGGGGAAGTACTCGGTTGTGGGGGTTGGGTTGGACTATCCATGGAACTTGGGGGAGGGTTGGAGAAAGGATCAGGTGAACTCTGGGGATTTGCAGGTCTGTGTTTAAAACTAGAATGGTGGGAATGTTCTTTAGGCAAATATGGCAGGGGAGGGTTACTGGTATACGGTGTCGGGTTTGAGGGGATATGCAGGATGGGGTGCACCTAGGGCACACCTCTATGGAATATGTGAAAGTGTTCATCTTGTCATAGTGTGTCATCTCAGTGGGTGGAGACCCACTCAATAAACAAAAAAATATTAAACTCCCATCCTGGGGAGTCCTGCTATATTCTCAGTTATAGGGACAAGAATCTCTTGAGAATGCAGGCAGTGCCTAATAAAACAGACCAATACATCAAGTCCTCAATATTACTGAAACTAACTATGAATCTTATTCTTCAAAAATTGAAACTTAGTGGTTACCATAGGTTCCGGGTGAGAGGGGGCGGTGGTGCGGAGAATAGAATTGATGGAACATAGGTGCATTTTTAGGGCATTAGAATTGTTCTGCTTGATCTTGCAATAACAGGTACAGGCCATTTAAAATTTCACCCAAACCTATAAAAGTATATGGTGCAAAATGTAAACCATAATGTAAAACATTGACCATGGTTAGTAGCAATGCTTCAATATTTGTCATCAATTGCAAAAAGTGTACCATTCACCTGTAAAATGTTATTAATAGGGGAGAGTGGAAAAGGGGGAGGCATTGGGTATATGGGAATCACCTATATTTCCTATGTGACTTTTCTATAACCTAAATCTTCTTTGAAGATAAAATGAAAAAAATAAGACACTGGAGGAACATACAAAAGAAATTATCACTGTAAAGCTCTTACACTGATGAAAGACACAATGTATAAAAAATTTTATTTTATTTCAATTTTTAAATATTTTTTATTTTTGTATTTCATTTGTTATTTTTAAAAATTATTGTTTTCTTATTAAATTTATTTGCTTATTTTTTGGCTTCATTTTTGGAGAGGTTTTGGATCACAGAAGGGTCACAATTGTGGCAGGGGAGGTTCACTGGTACAGGGTGTCAGTGATGGGGGGATGTGTGGGGAGGGGTTCACCTGGGGCATGCCTCTAAGGCATATGAATATGTTCAAATGTTCATGGGGTGTTGTCTCAGTGGGTGGAGACCCACACACTAACCGAAAGAATATTGAATTCCCATCCTGGGGAGTCCTGCTACATTCTCTAATAGGATGGCAAGAAACTCCCAAGTACATGGGCAGTGACTTGTGAAGGAAGACAGACCATTACACCAGGCCCTTGATATTGATGACTGTACTTATGAACCTTCTCTTGTACAACTGAAACTTAGCCTAGTATTATATATTGCCTAAAAGTTACCTCCTGAAAGCCTCCTTGTTACTCAAATGTGGCCTCTCTCTAAGCCAAATTCAGCATATAAATTCATTACTTTCCCCCAGCATGGGATATGACCCCTGGGGATGAGCCTCCCTGGCACAGAGGGAATATTACCAAGTGCCAATTAGTAATGCAATTGGAAAACGACCTTGACCAGAAGGAGGAAATATTAAATACAAATGAGTTTTTATGGCTAATAGATTTCAAAGTGAGTAAGGCGGTCATTCCAGAGGTTATGCTTATACACGTCTCAGCAGGATCTCACTGACTGCCACAGTAAATAGTTCCTCAAACATGGTGCTCCTGAGGGCTCTAGAGACATCTAGATGCTATAAGGATAGACAAACTCAGGAATTCGGCACCCTGTCAGTGGGCCTTGGAATTTATGCTCCCCAGTGTAACAGAGTTAGACTCATTTCTAGTTTCCTTACACATGGTTCTTTGGCCCCTTTTACTTGAACCTATAATTAGCACTATACTTGTTAAATATATGTCCTAGAGACTTAACTCTTTGGCCTGTTCACGTGCCAGTTGAGCCTTGAATCTCAGCAGAGCTGCAATACCTACTCTGGACAACTAGCAAGGAAATGATGATAGACAACACCTATCCCCAAAAACAGATAGTATCTACAATGGCATGGAAGATGGGTCCATCTTTCTGCCCCATGGGATCTAAGCTGTCTCTCAATTAGAAACAGAATGGGCATCACCATCCCAAAATCCTCAAGACTGGGGAATGAACAATGGACTAAAGTAGACATTATTATTCTATTATAGACTTATTATTCTATCAATGGAAGAACTTTTATCACTGATATAAAGGCAGTGGCCACCAGAGGTTCTGAGGGGAGGGAGAGGGAAGAATAGGTGCAACATGGGGGCATTTTTGGGACATTGGAATTGTCCTGCATGACATTGTAATGACAGACACAGGCCATTATAAACTATAATGTAAACTATAGTCCACGGTTAGTAGCAATGCTTCAATATGTGTTCATCAATTGTAACAAATTTACCACACTAATGAATTAATGTGGGAAAGTGTGTGGGGGGTAGGGAATATGGGAATCCCCTATATTTTTCTATGTAACATTTACATAATCTAAAGCTTCTTTAAAAATAAATACATAAAAGTTTTTTTTAAAAAGTTATAAGAACCCTGCTAAGTTCAGCATTGGTCTTAGAATTTGGCTAAAAACTATTCGGTTTTGGCCTCCAGAAGGCTAAAGATCAGGAAGATACTTGGACATCATTCAGGCACTTCTGAACTAGTACAAGATCAATGATCCTGTGACAGCATGGGTTAATGATAAAAACTGTGTATTAATAGCAATAATTGAAAGAAGGAAGACGTGGATTTACTGTTACTATCTGGGTTAGTATTTTTGATGTAACTTGGACTAAGAAATCTGTTTTTGTGCTTGATATGTTGAAATGCTATCAGTTAGCTAAACTATACATATTTATTTATTAGTACAAGAGTAAACGATTGCAATTAATTAAAGATGATGAAAGCTGTTAATTTTTGGATAAAATTAATTTTTTTCTCAAAAAATTAAATAGGAAAATATACTGACAATATGAGTACACTTAAGAGTACATGGTTAGTTAACTTTCCAAGGAACACTATACCCTGTGTGATCCAAAACTGTTCATAAGAATTTAAATACTACAAGGCAGAATAATAGAGGTATATTACATCAAAAGATTTGTGGGATTGTTTGGTACACTAGCACTCATAATATTAAACAAAGTAATATTTTCAGTTTTTAAAATTGCATTTGGACCATGAATAATTCTAGAAAAAAAAATCTCATGCATATTCTTCCTACAATGAAGAAAATGAAATAAAAGTGTCAGTCTTATAATGTCAAAATTCCATGTGAAGGGAACTTCCTATAATTGTATATTACTTTTATGACAAATCCATCTTTGATGCAGATAAAATAAAGAGTAGGGGGAAGCGGCTGTGGCTAAATCAGTAGGGCTCCCGTTTACCATATGGGAGGCCCCGGGTTCGGTTCCCGGGGCCTCCTGGTGAAGGCAAGCCCGCCTGCACGGCGTGGTTAGCTGACCCAGCGAGCACAAGCAGCAAGGGGTGATAAATGAATAAATAAATAAAATCTTTAAAAAAATAAATAAATAAAAATAAAAATAAAGAGTAGGTAGAAAAGAAGTATCAGAGAAAAATGATAATAAAGAGTAGCAGCTAACATTTCCGGAGCACTTCCTATATAAGCATACTGTATATTTTGTCTCTTCTAATCTCACAAAAATCCTTTGAAAGGAGTACTGTTATTATCCTCCTCTTACAAAGGAGGAAACTAAAGGAAAGAAATATGACTTGTCCCAGGTCAAATGGCTAGAAAAGCTTATAAGTCAAGTGATTTAGTAAAGGCTATATTACATATAAATTACATATAATTTATATAAATTAATTACATATATTACTATAATTGCTATTAGTAAAAATGCTGAAGTAAACATGTTTGTAGGTATATGTACATATACATATATTCACATTGGCAACGAATTCCTTAAGATATATCATTAGAAACTAAATTATTCAAAGAATATGCACATTAAAATTTTTTATACATGCTGCAAAATGGGCCTCCAGAAAGAGTTATATGAATCTCTACTCCCACTAACAGTATAGAAGTACTCATTTTTATAGAACCTCTTCAACAAAGAGCAATATTACCTTTTTAAGTCTTATATAATCTGATAGGCCAAAAATATCTGATTTCTCTCATTATTAGTGAGGCTGAACATACAATTTGTACTTGTTGCCAAAATCTGTTTCTTTCGTTGTGTACTGTCTGATCTTTGTTTATCTATAGTTGTACATCTTTTTCTTTTGACTATATACATATTTACACATACTATGCATGCATATTCATGTTTCTAATTTTTATATAAGCACACTTATGATTATTTTCCTTTATAGTGTTGGTGTAATAATACTAAAGGCCTTTTCCTGTTCCAAGATTATATATTTAAAAATCCTATTTAGGGAAGTGGATGTGGCTCAGGCAACTGGGCTCCCGCCTACCACATGGGAGGTCCATGGTTCGGTTCCCGGTACCTCTTAAAGAAGACAGTGAGCTGCCACGACAGGCGGGTGCAGCAAGCTGACACAAGATGATGCAACAAGAGACACAAGATGAAAAACATAATGAGAGACACAACTAAGCAGGGAGCAGAGGTCCCAGTGCCTCCTAAAGAAAACAAGTAAGACAGCGAGCTGATGCGACGGGCAGGCAAGGCAAGCTGATGCAACAAGATGACGCAATAAGAGATACAAGAAGAAAAAACAATGAGAAACACAATAAAGCAGGGAACCAAGGTGGCGCAAGTGATTAGGCGCCTCCCTCCCACATCGGAGGTCCTGGGTTCAGTTCCAGGTACCTCCTAAAAACACAGCACACAGCAATTTCAAACAATGAGGGGACAGGGAGAAATAAATAAATACACCTTTTAAAATATTTTCTATATAGATTTTTATAGTGCTTTTATGGTTTCAATTTTTAGAATTACATGATTCTTTTGGAATTAACTTGTTATTTTGGTGAGAAGTGGAGATCTCTACATTTTATTCACATCATTTATTGAATAATCTATCTTATATCTACCATTTCAAAAAATAATGTTTTTTATATTCTAAATTCTAAATAGACACATAGTTCTATTTCTAGACCATTTTTATATACAAATACTAAATTTAATTACTGAAGTTTTAAACAGTGTTTCTAATCAGGAGAGCTACAGGCACATTGGGCAGGATAATTCTTTATTCTTTGGGTCTATCCATACAGTGCAGTGCCCTTGACCCCTCTCTTTGTCCCCTACCCCCAACTAGGATCCAACAGCATTTAGACCAATGGCTCTGAACCAAAGGACATCTGGGAATGGATGATGACATTTTTGGTTGTCACAACTAAGGGAGGTGCTACTGGCATCTAATGGGTAGAGACCAGGCCTGCTGCTAAACATCCTACAATTCACAGGTCAGCCCCCCACAACAAGGAATTTTCCAGTCCAAAATGGCAACAGAGCCAATGCTAAGAAAAGCTGATTTGGTCAATCAAAAACACTCCCAGTTATTTCCAAGAGCTCCAGACTGGGAACTACCACTTTAGAATGTATACAAATGCTAGGGGAGGTCAAGTATGCCCTTGTTATTATTCTTTTCCAAAATTGTCTAGCATTTCATTTTCAATGAAAATGTCATATGAAAAAACCATATCCTCTTGGGATTTGGACTCAAATTACCTTAAATTTATAGACAAATTTAGAAATAATTAAAATATATAATATATACATAATCTTCCAAGCCAAGAAAGTATGCCTCTTTTATCCTTAAATAGTCTTTAATAAAGTTCTATAGTTTTCTTTAAAAAAGGAAATGTAGGGATTGTTAACATGGGGTCCATGCATCCTTAAATGGGCTCAGGACTTCCACTAACTAGGTAAAATGGCACTTAAAATATTGTGTGCCTATGTGCATGGGCAAGAATGTTTCTGTGTATCTGAATACATTTTTCTGGAGAGTGGTCTTACAGCTTTCATTGTATTGTCAAAGAATACATGAATCAAAAATTGCCAAGAGTTTCATATTTGTAGTTGCATTATTACTAGATATTTTCTAGTTTTTGCTATTAGGACACTTTTTATCATATTTTCTAATTAGATAATACTGATTAAAATATTTTGTCATAGGTATAATTGAAACATAGCCTTACTTTTAATTGTCAAAAAAACTTTTTAGGTTTTAGGATAGATTATAGTTTTTAATTTTTTTAGATTGATAACTATACCATCTATAAATAATAATTTATTCCCTTCCTCTCTTTTTTTTGGAGGGGTGTTCTTAATACATGGGCTAGATTCTTGAGGACAGTGGGGCTAACAAGCAACCTTCTTTTCTTCCAAACTTGAATTTGTTTTGTGGAAGGGTGAAAAGTTTATTACAGGTTACACCCCCCCCACCCCAGGGGAACACATGAGAATTATCTAGAAGGACTTTTAAAAAAATTAAAATATATGTATGTGTATTTTATATACGAAAATAATGAATCTTTGCATACATATGGTTGGTTGAAAACATGAATTTATCTTAAGTTTTTCCGGCAACCTCAATGCAAAGTTCATAAAAAACCTCCAAGTACAAAGAGAATGGGAGAGCAAGTTAGAGATGTCAAAAAAAATCGGAAGCCAGAAAGCAGACATGGAAATGGCAACTGATTTAAGAGACGCAAAGATACCTACGCCAGCAAGGAGGGTAGGGTTATAAGAGGAAAGGTGATAGCACTCCAGAACCTTAGATATTCTCAGGATTTAGAAGTACCACTTAACCCCTAAGTTACAGAATGTAAGCATAAGCCAGAAAATAGGAGGGCTGGTTAAAAGTTCAATAAGGTATAGTGATCCTCAGATCCCTTCCCTACTCAGCCAAAAAATGGGAAGTTTGTTTCCTAGAGAAATGGGAGTTGATGCTATACTGAAAAAGGAGAATTAAGAGAAAAATGCATAGTGGATGATAGATTCCCCCTGCCAGCTAGCACTAGGTTCCCAGGTCACTGGTGGACAGAAGAGAGATTGGGGGACCCTTCTCTCTTTGGGAAAACAAACAGTCCCAAGAAAAAAGAAGTACAAATGCCTAGATACCCGATATATGGGGTCCCCCAATGGAAAAAACACATCACCATTTTAATGAAACCTACCACTCAACAACTTGGGCCCATACACACAGAATTTCCAATCAGCTTTTACAATCTCATTCTTAAAGATAAACAGAAAGTCAGATATCACTCAATATTTGAGAAAAATGAAAAAAACCTAGAATATCCTCAAAGAGATACAAAAGAATATTGCATCCTTGAAACATGAACGGAAACCATAAAAAGGAAGTGAATACAAGAGTCCCTAAACATATATTGCTAAAATAATAATAATAATAAAAACTAAACAGAAGGGCTGGAAATAAAATTAATGAAATCTTGTACAAAGGAGAACAAAATGACAAAAGATGACAAATAGAAGATAAAAGATAAAATTAGAGGATTTTACATATATTAGATCTAGAACAAAAAGAGAGAAAAAAGGGGAATAAAAACTTGTCAAAGAAATTATTCCAGAAAATTTCCCTAAATAGGACATTACATTAATAGAAATCTTACATTAATAAATCAGTGTAAATGTCATTTAGGTATATTGGAGAGAAATCCCACAAACGTTAGTTAGAAGTAAATAGAGTTTGTAATGGTTAGGCTCATGTGTCAACTTGGCCAGGTAATGGTGCCCGGTTGTTTGGTGGAGCAAGCTCTGGCCTGATTGTTACTGTAAGAACATTTCATGAACTTTAATCATCAGTGAGTTGACTGCATCTATGGCTGGTTACATCTACAATCAACGAAGAAGACTGTCTTCAGCAATGAGAGACGATCAGTTGAAGATCTTAAAAGGAGAAGTGATTTCAGCAGTCCAAGAGAGAATTCCCATCTCTAGTCAGATATCAGGTTTTTCCCAGGGAACTCACTGAGGACCTTCATTGGAGTCCCTGGCTTGCAGCCTGCCCTACGGAAACTAGATTCGTGCATCTCATAACATTTACAGATATCTCCTGTTGGTTCTATGTCCCTAGAGAACCCTGACTAATAGAGAGTTACAAGAGTTTTAGGAGGGAAATTAGGCAAAAGAGGGATATTAGATAGGTTGGGGTGGGTAGGGGATTGCTATTTAAGTTGTACTTCTTATCAAACTATAAATATACTTCCTTTAAATTATAAATTTTAAAAACATGTACTGTATTATTTTTTAAATTATAAAGTAATGCAAATATCCTCACACACTTATTGTGAAATGTTTAAGTGTGGCCATTCTGGAGAACAGACTGTAAGTTCTTCAAAAGTTAAACATAGAGTGACCATATGACCTAGCAACTTCACTCCTATGTACATACCCAAGAGAAATGAAAACAACATATGTCCACATAAAACTTTGTACATCAATGTTCACAGCCACATTATTTAAAAGTGCCAAAAAGTGAAAGAAGCCTAATGTTCAGAAGCTGATGACTAGATAAACATGAGTGGAATAGCCACACAGTAGAATATTATTTGGCAATAAAAAAGGAATGAAGGGGAGCAGTTGTAGCTCAGTGGTTGAGCCCCTGCTTCCCATGTATGAGGCTGCAAGTTCAATCCCCAGTACCTCCTTAAAAATTAACTAAATTGATTAAAAAGTCACTGAAAAAAAAAAAAAAAAAGGAATGAAGTACTGCTACAAAATGAATAAACCTCAAAAACATTATATTCTATGAAGGACACAAAAGACCACATAATGTATGATTCCATTTATATGAAACATCCAGAATAGGCAAATATGCAGAGTCAGGAAGTAGATTAGTGGTTGCCCAAGGCCTGTGGGCTAATGGGTAATTTTTTTGAGGGGTGATGAAAATGCTCTAAAATTGAAAGAGATGATGCTTGTACAACTCTGTATGTACACTTCAGGAGGTGAATTGTATGGTAGGTAAATTATACCTTAATAAAATCATTATTTTAAAAAGTCATCACCTCTAAATTGTTAAATATTGTGACTCTTTGAGTAACTGATTTGGTAATCGACCACATTTCAGAGGGTCTTATGTAGCATCTTATCTTTTTAAAAAATTAAAACAATAAGAATTAAAGTGAAACAGGTAGATACAATTTACTGGTAATCTGGTTTTTATTTGGATGGTGAAGTTCACAGGAATTAACTTTTTATTATGCTTTATAATCCAAGTATACTTTTTATATAAAATATTACAGTATGGTATATAGTTTTGGGGGAAAAAAAAGTCTGAAGAAAAAGGCCATAAAGATGTATTACAGTCAATAATTAAACTGTGTCCTTCATGAGGAAAAAAAAATGAAGTTGAAAAACAAAACATGTCAAGGAAGGAACCCTTTTCTGGAATTAAAGTATAAAATATGGGCTCTAGGAGGCCGACAGGATTAGGTTCCATTCATTCTCTGCTATATCACTTAAAAGCCGAGAGACAATAAACAAGCCAATTAAAGTTTCTAGGACCTCATCTGCCTCAGAGATATGTCTGTTGTGTAATTTGCATTGCTTCTTTTTTTTTTTCCTTTTTCTTTTTACCTGGAGGTCCCAGGAATCGAACCCAGGTCCCTCCACATGGGAGACAGATGCCCAACCATTTGAGCCACATCCGTCCCCCTGCATTGCTTTTTTATAACCATTCTCTTACATGTTACAAGAAGTCACTCCCCAAACCTTCTGCTTTCTGTTGTTTAAAGAATGTAGTTGAAAAAATTAATGCAAACAGGTTAGAAAGTCCTAGCTGTGTAAAAGCATTTAACCTCTGGGATCAAAAAATGAATGAAGCCAGACTTTCTGCAGATAGTGGCTTCTGGTGAAGGGATATTGGGAAAGAGAAGTCAAGGTGTTCTGGACTGAATGTTCTGGAACTAGACAGATAGTACAGATAGATAGCAGAAAGGGTATCTCTAAAAACCACAAGCAGACCAGGATTTTCATCACACTCCTACTATTGACTTTACAAATCACAAACCATGTATTATTAATTTGCCCCAAATATTGAGTTTCTATGTTGTGCCAGGCCCAACAGAAAAGGTCTCTAGCCTCATAGAACTGAGAGAGTTTAATGGGGAAGACAGCTATTAAAAATATAAAGGAAACTACCAATATGAGAGAGACTGGGAAGAAAGATTCATCAACATGTGTTGATCCATTGTCAGGAAGAGAGATAATAGAAGAGATGAGGCTTCTATCTGTGGTGGGGAGATTTAAAACCACTGACCTAGGCTGGTATTTTTCACATGCAGCTTTCAAATCATGAAATAAATCAAGCTGCAACCAAGATTTTAAAAATGGAATAGAATGGGGAAAAAATTAGAAGTTTAGTGGTTTTAACATGCAACAAAGGTAAGTAATGTTTCAGGAAACTTTTGTTTCAATTATATATGCACGAGTGTGTGTGTGTGTGTTTGTCTGTGTGCAAGTGTGTATATCTATACTTGGCTATAAAGTAAAATACATGTTACTGTGGGTTACAGTCTCAAAAAAAAATGATAAAAACCTGATCTGTACAATGATTATATGAGCCTGATCTTTGCATGTCAGGTTTCTCATTGTCATTTAGGTTTTACCACAAATATCTTTCCCTTTCTTAATGATCCTACTCAACATGTCTCCTCCAAGGCATTTCTTCTCACACTATCCTGTTTGATTTTATTCACAGCACTTATCACTATTTAAACAATCTTATTTGCTTGTTAATAAGAACCCCCCTCCCCCAACACCCTCCTGAGCTTATGAGAGGAGCAACCTTATACCTGGATACCGTGTGTCCAACACCTAGAGCAGGGCCAAGCTTACCTGAGTTAGATTTTAACTAAGTGGGTAATTTGAGGCTTTTATGGACCCCAGAAAATCATGTCCTTAGGGCTAATCCATTCCTGTGGGTGTGATTCTAATGTATGTGGGACTTTCTTTTGATAGGTTACTTCAGTAGGACATGACCCAGAGTGGGTCTTTATGGTCTTACTGGAATCCAGAGAAACCCAGAGAAACAGAGAGAAACTCCCAGAAGCTAAGAGAAAGCCCTGAAAGCCAGAAGCTGAAACCAACGGAACACAGAAGCAGAAAAAAAGCTATGTAACAGAAGCTGAAAACAACGAAGCCCAGAAGAGAAAGCAGAGATCAGCAGGTGCCCAGAAGAGAAGGCAGAGACCAGCAGGTGCCGCCATGTGCCTTGCCATGCAACAAAGAAGTCCAGAATTACCAGGAAAAAGCATTGCCTGATGATGCCTTGCTTTGGACAATTCTCCGCCTTGGAACCGTAAGCTTGCAAGCCAATAAACTCTTATTGTAAAAGCCAACCCATTTCTGGTACACTGATTTTGGTGGCTTTTAGCAAACTAAAACATTAAGCTTTAAGATCTTGTGTATCTCATGTCTGTGATCTCTCTAATACAATCACCACTTCCTGGTGAGCTGAAGACTTGGATTCCTGTTGTCCATTTCATAGTCATGGACCTTGGTAAAGTTACAAATCATACTTTCACCACTGTAAAAGAAATGCTTAGTCTGAAAAAACTATAAACCAATCTGCTTTTGTTTTAGATGGAAGAGCAGAGAATTTATTTAACAAAAGTTAAGCAACAAAGAAAAACTCTTGGGATCAATTTCAAAAGGAAATATGGCAAGGCCAGAGGCTTCAGGCTCACTTGCATTTTCAAATTCATTTAACAAATATCCCAAACAGCTCAAATTCCAGAAAAATGGTTAACAGTAAATTCAATGGGATGTTAAATGGGATGGGAAATGTACATGAGAAGGAAAATATTGGGGAGCATAATGAATAGACAGGAAAGTCATATCCATAGCCCAAATAGGTTTCCTGGAAAATCTGTGAAATGATAAGTGCTATAGTTAGAAGATGACTTAGCTATTAGAAGTCTTTCTTTGCCAACAGTATAAACTGACGTCCTTCCTTAATCCTGCCTATCATGTGTATGTGTGTCTATGCATGTGCATGAACACACATGTGCACAGGAGTTTATAACTTTGGGGAACATGTTGCTGCTCTGCCTATCTTATGACATGAAAAAAATGTTCACAAGAGAAGCCCAAAGCACTTTGTACTTGTTTGTGCTACAACAACAGGTTTCTAGTAATGGGAAATGTAGAAGTCACTTAGCACAGGTTCTGCAGTCAGAGGTCCTGAATTTGAACCCCATTTCCACTATTTATTAGTTGTGTGACTTTGGACACATTCCTCAATTTCTCTGAGCCTGTTTCTTTATTTGCATAATTAGGGACCTCAAAAGTTAGTATGTTCATGGAGTTAATAATACATGTAAAGGCCCTAGAACAGTGCCTGGTACATGGTAAACCAGAGTGCTTAGTAGATATCACACTGCTGACACTGAGTGTGTTAAATGCCTTTTCTTTAATTTTCATGACAATTCTGTGAAGCAGGTTATTGTAAGATGCCCCCACTCCCTTTTATAGAATAGCAAGTGTGAGCCATGAAGTGCTTAAGTAACTTGTCTAATAATTCACAAGTAGTAAGTAGAAAAAACTAGGATTAGAATGTAGTTCTGGGAGCTGATGTGGTTCAGGGGTGGAGCACTGACTTCCCACACATGAGGTCCCAGGTTCAATCCCCGACCCTGGTATCTCAAAAAAATTAAAAAAAATATTTAATTAAACAAAGCTTGAAAATATGAGAATGTAGGCTATGTCACATGCCTAAGCCAGGTTTCCTACAACTATGCAAATACTGGCTTTTTAGTATCCAAGAAATTATGAATAATCAACAACCTATCTTCACTCTGCTGCAGTTCCCCTAACATCTCCATCAGACCAAAGGAGTATATTACACATATGCACCTACATATTAATAATACCCATTACATATAGCTCTCCAAGAAGAGGTTGAGAACCTAGGCACTTCAAAATTACTTATCAAATTTTGTTCCCATGCCTTTGTATCTTACCTTCCTGGTGGGTGATGCCACTAAGAAAAAAAGAATCTATGTTTTATTCATTTTATAGCAGACTCAACACTGCTACTAAAATGCAGGTGGTATTCAGCAAAGGTTTGTTGAATATATGAAAAAAAAAAACACATAAGAGCTCTGTAAAACTGCAAAGTACAAACCAAAATTTTAAAAAAGTTAACTTAAATATTACTCTTATTGCTAATAAGAGCTAATACTTTTTGAAGACTATGTGATAGACAAAATGCTTTTTCATCTTATTTCAGTCCTCACAACTCTATGAAGTAGATACTATTAGTATATCCTTTATAAAGAAGAGGGGCTTAAGGTCACACACACAATTTATAAGTGACAGAGCTAGGATTTTAAATCTTTCAATTTCTATATCAAACTCCTTTTCTGTATTGCAGAAGGGAAACATTACTTTTCAAGAAAATGACTTTATTGAGATAAAATTCAAATACTATAAAACTCATTTAGAATATATAGTTAAGCAGTTTTTAGTATATTCACAGAATTATGCAACCATCACCACAATCTAATTTTAGAACATTTTCATCACCATGAAAAGAAACTCTATACTTATTAGCAATCAGGTCTAACTGTATATACTAAACATGCCTAAAAGAAATGCAAATTCCTTTAAATAAACTGACCATATATGAATGCATATTTTACATAGCGAATGCAAAAGAAAGCCATTAAATGAATTCCATAGGAGAAAATAGAACTTGCTGGGCTTTGTATAATTTTGCATTATTAACCTTACCATTTCTTTGAATAAGGCAAGTAAGTAATCAAGAGCTGATATCTATGTGCATCTTAAATTTTCATAAGTCAAATTCCAATTTTATAAGCATTTTTTATTCAAAACCAAATAGTAAGATTAGGAGAGACTATAGGTGAAACAGTGTACAACCAAACTTCCTTTCAAATTCACTCTAATATTCTATCAGTATCAAGGAGAAAACTTTGGGAAAATAAAGCCACAAAAGGTTAGGGGATGGAAACTTTCTTTTTTTAACATGATATGTTCATGCACATTTCCCAAGAACCCACAGCCCTATATTTGATAATTTACAATTATTAAAGCATAATTTAATAAGTTCTGCACCCACACTGAATAATGAAAAGGAACTCACTGTCAATAAATGCATATTCTTCTTCATTTTCATCACTGTCATCAGATGGAGCGCTATAAGGAGGGGGCAGTTTCATTGGAGGTGGAGCAGTTCCTCGCATCTGAAGATGAAAAATTTGAGAGAACAGTTAATTGCCTTTGCACAATCTTCTTCCTCATTGACAAACAAGATAAAAAAAATAATAATCTGGAAATATTTTGACTGTCTACACCTTAGTCATATCATGAAGACTGTAAAACAAATAAATTTGCCTATGATGTACACACAGCAATGTAGAAAACAGTAATTCAAAAGCACAGCTTTAAATACTATTGACCTACCCAGAAGAGTATGTTCTTTTCCTCACACTTCTGAAGCTTAATCTGTTCTATTATTAATCAAAAAATTCAAATGAAAGACATTTAAAAAATAAACCAGAAGTAAAAACTATCTGCTGTATTAACGTCACAGTTATTTAAACTTTTTCTTTAATTGGTAAATGCTACAGATGTTATTCTCAAAAAGTTGAAATGATATAGTAAGATTTTCCCATTGAAAACATATTCATCTATAATAGGATGTTGGTCAACACATGTTTCTAATGTTTTAAAAAAAAGAAATCTTTATGATTAATAATCTTTATAATTAAGTAACCCTTAAATTTACATACCAAATGATATGGCATATGAATATTTGGTTTAAATTGACTTAATTAAAGAACAAAGCCCTTTAATCAGATTACCTTCACAGAATGGAGATATTTTCTTGGATGATGGGGAAAATAAAATATGCCAAACTTTAAGGAGAGATCTAAGCTGCTGAAAAGAATAGGAACCGATATATCCAAGCCCAAACACCAAAGTAAATGGATTAAGATTTGTTTTGGGGGTCGGATGTGGCTCAACTGGTTGAGCATCCGTCTCCCATATGGAGGGACCCAGGTTCGATCCCCGGGAAAAGATTGGTTTTGCTTCAGGATTTCAATAAAGTACATTCGATTATTAAATTGGATTAAAAATTAAAACTAATGGTAGTATACATTTCAATAAGGTGAAAATGACTAGCCCATTACAAAAAGGAAGCATGTAATAAATTCCTCCAGAAGAGAAAGCACATTTGAGAGTCATAAAAAAAGCACATGCCCAAATTTATTTAAGAAAATATCTAACCAAAGGAATACCTTATGTATTTGTAGAAACTCAAAGAGAGATAAAATGCAAGAGGAATGAAGGAAGAGACGACAACAAATATAAAATGTTTATTAAGCAACAGGATAATTTAGAAATGTGATCACTGTTTCTCTTTAATTCCTGTTTGAAGAAACTTAAAATGAGTAAAAAGGCAAATGAATTCTTTTTAGTAAACATTTTCCTCAGAACCAGCTGATTCTATGTCAAAGACGACATTCAGAACAAGGACAGTCAGCTTTAAAAATAATATTATGAGATGTGAATTCTCTTTAATAGCACTATTTTTTTAAAAGAAAATCATACTACCATTTTATTTAATTGACTTCTACCAATACTCGTGGAAAAAATACACATTAAGCATATCACTGATCTCACTCTAGTCTGAGAGTGGTTGCGGTCTTTCTACTGCAATGAGAAAGGTATGGGCAGCACCAGGCTCTCCCTGTGGCAAAGAGGACAGGAGGTATATATAATAGGTCAGGTGAGTATAACCTCCATGAAGGCAGAGAACAAAACAAGGCTCTGTGCTAGCCTCGGCTCTGAGAACAGAGCAGAAAGAAGTAAACAACTGGCTGTCATTCATGCTGTATAGGTGCCTTAATGCAATGAAAGAACAAGAAGTAGTAGCAGATCCATATACCAGCAGGAACAGGGCAATGTTTTTCACCCCAGCACCCCAAATAAAGGACACATAAGGCTTTACAGATAGGATAAAAGACCAGAGTTTAGGTCAGGGGTTGACAACATTTTTTTTGTAAAGAGGCAGATAGTAAATATTTTAGGCTTTGCAGGCCATACAGAGTCTCAAAACTACTCAACTCTGCCATTGAAACACAAAAGCAACCATAGGAAATGTGTGAAAGAATGAGCATGGCTGTATTCCAACAAAGTTTTATTTACAAAAATAGACCAGGCTGGATTTGAGCTATAGACTGGATTAGGTGATGGACAGTTAAGTGATTTAAGTGGTAAGAGACAGGAGGGACTAGAACCTGCCTTATAAAACACTATAAACCCAGGTAAAGTCACATAGGACCTGAAAATACATTTAAGAGAATAAAAATGTTTGCTGAGTAAATAAAAGAGACGGGACAAAAAAAGGAGAAACTTCAGCCATTCAAGACTTTTTTTTTTTTTAAATTTTAGAAATAATAGACAGTAGGAAATTAGGCATGATCTTTCATGTGTTTTTCCTTGGCATCATCTAGCAGACCTAGCTGATTCTCTGGGGATGTATACTTTTTTGATTTGCTAATTACTACTGATAAGGATATTTAACAATTCCATAAGGGTAGACGTTAACTTTTAGGAAACTGACCATAATACGAATTATTCTTGTCCAATAGCAATGCAAATTAATTTTCTTTGAAAGAGATGCAAATTATTTTAGTCCCATAGAATAAAGGCTACAGCTTCACTGCCCTATAAGATAGCCCATTTGTATCTAAGTTAGAAGCTTACTTAGTGTTCTTTTCACATATACTTAACTCTCTTTAATTCTGCCTGAACCAGGTTTATCATCTTTTTGGTTCCTCATTAATTACACAATATTAATTACACATAATACACAATAAATATGGTAGCTCCATACTTTGTATAATTTTACGAGTCATGTTTTTCTTTTTTCTCAAATTAAAGCTTGACAGTTTTGGAGGTCCCACTGAGATGTTCACGTAGTTTTACCTTCCAGAACCAATTGTGGTTCCTCAGACATATCATTCATAAGCTGCATAAGGTCATATACATGTTTTCTTGGCTCCCACAGTATACTCCAAGGATCGTCATATTTTACCTTTTTCAAACTTTTTGTCCTTTTAATTATATGTTTCTGCTTCTGATTCTAGGCCAAGTTTGGTTCTGATTTTTACATGGGATATAAGTTATTCCCCATTGGTGGCAACAACATCCATTTAGTGACATTTGTTGGTAAGATGGAGATTTATTCTTTTTGGGGTGAAAATATTTGGGATCTATTCTCTATTGGTTGAGAGAGAGAAAATGTGTTTATTAGTCTGTTTGCCTGTTGTTGTTTTTGTGCAAGAATATCTCTTGGGTCCACTGAAATGAAATCTTTGACATAAAGACCAGTGAGTTTATGCATTTCTGTAGCTGTACGTGACAGATGAGAAATATATGTTAAGGCATTACTATATAATGATGCCACATATGAATAAAAGGATTAATTCACTAGGAAGATATAAAAATTTAAAACGTATAGGCACCTAATAAATTAGGTTGAAAACATGAAAAATAAATCTAGAGGGGGAAAAAATAACTACCTGAAGAAATAGACTAACTTTACAATCAAAATAGGAGATCATTACATTAGGCTGACAAAAAAAAAAAAAAAAAAAAATCAGGGAAGATAATAGAAGATCTGAATAACTCAATAAGTTTGATCTAGTGACTTTACATAAAAACCTATATCTAATAACTAAATAACAACTCTTCTTTTCAATCACAAATAGAACATTTGCAATAACTATGTACTAAACCATAAAAAAGTCTCAGTCAATGTCAAAGAATTAATATTATACAAACCATAATGTCTGTTTATAAACTGAAATAGACTGGAAAATAACAAAATAAAATTTCAAAATATTCACATATTTAAAAACACATAAACCTTGGGTAAAATAGAAACCAGTTGGAAACTAGAAAAAAATTAGTACTGAACAGAAATTAAACTGAAAAATCATAGGATCCATATAAAGAGCAACTTAAAAATTTTATGGTTTTAAATGCTTATTTTAAAAAAGAAGAAAGGCTGAAAATTAACGAACTCTGCAACTAGCTAAAGATGATTGCGGAAAAAAGGAGAATAAATCTAAACAAAGAAGTAAGGCAATATAAAGATGAGAACAAAAATTAAGCAGAAAAAAGATAAGAAAACCAACAAAGTTCATAAGTTAATTCTCTGAAAAGAGGAATGCAGTGGAAAATTAGTTAAAATTGATTAAGAAAAAGAAAGATAACTGATTAAGGAGAACTATTGTGAATGAGGTAGAGATGATAAAAGTTAAAAAGAATAGATGAACAATTTATGCTGATGAATTTATTCAGTCTTAGGTGAAATCAACATATTCCTGGAAGAGAGTCAATGACTAAATCTGACTCCAAAAGAAAGAGAAAATCTGAATGGCTCAATAACTATTAAAGAATAGAATCAGCATTTTGAATTTTTCCCATTTAGAAAGCATAGGTCCAAAATGGTTTTATAGGCTAGTTTGACCAAGCATTTACATAATCAATAATTATCATTTTACATAAACTCTCAGAGAACTGAAAAGAAGAAATACTACTCCTGCTCATTTTAGTAATCTAACAAAGTGGGATAAGGACAGTACATAACTAGAAAATTCCAAGTCAATTTCACTCATGACCATGATGCAAAAATTCCAAAAGCAGCAATGAGCCAAAAAGAAAACACATCATGAGAAAAATAAAGTTTAATCCAAGAATTCAAGATCAAGTCAACAGTATGAAATTTATTAATGTAATGTATCACATTAAGGGATTCAAAGAGAAAAAAAAAATTATATATATATGTGTGGATGCAGATAATACATTTGATAAAAGCCAATACCATTTAGGATAAAAATTCTTAGTAAACATAAGAATAAAAGGGAATCTTTTCTTAAGCTGAAGGATTATCTATAAAAAACCTATAACACATCATATTCAATGGTGAAATATTAAAAGCACTTCCTTAAATATCAGGGAAAAGACAAGAACATTAGCAATAGTTACTTCTATTAAATGTAGAACTGGAGGTCTTAGCAAATCAATAAAATAAGAAAAAAAAAAGACTGGGAAAGGAAAAAGAAAACCATTTATTTAAAGTACTTATCATTACTTATATTGAAACTCTAAATATAAAAACTCTACAGACATTGTATTAGAATTTGAGATTCATATTTTAATTCAAAATACTTTATATATATTTATGGAGCACAGGCACAAAGACCAGAATCTACATGAAAAATTTGGATGGTGGGTTTATGGAAGAATTTTATATTTTGATTTCAGCAGTTTGGCCTTCCCAGTGTTCCACACTGGATTCTAAAGAAAGTTGTCTCAATAGAGATGACCTTTGAAGGATGAGGTTTCTTATGTTAGGGCAATGTGGGAAGTAGACTTCCAGGATGAAAGAACAACAAAGTCTCAGAAACTTCCAACAGTGAGAGGAATGTTTTGGGAATGGAGAGGTGACCAGCCCCGCTGGATAGGTAAGAAGAGAGAAAATGACGATGGCTGACTGGTCTTTTGTAACATTTTAGCTCCTATGCTTCACTAGGTTTCTGTCCTTCATCCTGGCCAGACTTAGTTATGTTCACAGGAAGGAACTACTGTAAATATAGGGCTTCTACTACTGACATTCAACAACAACAACTTGAAACTACTCTTATTTTATAGCTTAGATATGCAAAAGAAAACAACACATATTTTTAAAAAGCTTAAAAGGTTAAGTTACCTTTTCTTGTTTTTCTTGGTTGCCTTGTTCCTGGTTATTGGCAATTTTATTGGCCTTATTCTGTACAACAGGAATGACCTATCACCATAAAAAAAGAAAAAGGGATGGAAGAGAAATAAAAGAAAACATTTAAATGACACAATCATTATGTTTCTTAATGTATTTTTAAAAATAGTTAAAATTTTACTTAATTGATTTTGTAACTTCATCTAAAAAGTAAAGATATGAGAAGCACAATTTGGGGCAAAGAATACAATTTGGGAAATCTGACATAAACCTAAAATATTGTAAATTTATATATCCCATCAAGTGGAGGTGAGGCAAAGTGATCCAGAAAGTGAAGACAAAGGTCACAATACTGACCTTCATCCAAACATCTCATTTTGTAAACTGAAGTTTTAAGGTTGACCTAAGATCCTTGAACTTAAGTTACAGCCATTTATTTGATGGATTTACCTTATTCACCATTGTACACCAGTTCAAGCATGTTTTCCAGAACATTATGGGCACTCAAAAACATTTCACTATTTTTGTTAGCAGAAAGAAGAATTGCCAATCTATTTCCACTATCGAAATACTAGCTCAGTGAGAAAGTAGAAACTTTGTGTCTAGTACTACATAATTTAGAAGGGCCCAATACATAGTTGTGCTCAATTAATGTTAATTAATGAATGTAACAGTTCAAATTTATAAAAATAATTCTAATTCTTAATGGTGCCAACAGCAGAGGTTTTTTATTTTATTTTTTACTTGTTTCTTTTTGTGAAACTATTTATGATATATCTTAGGTAAAATATAATATTCTTATAGATTTTAAGCTCCTCAAATGGCTAACACAAACAATCTTTGAGCAAAATCTGATGATAGGCAACTAGCAAGATGGCAGCAGAATAAAGAGCTCCTAGAATCAGCTCCTGCTACAGGGCAGTTGGTGATCACCCAGAGCTATCTAGAGCACTTGTTTGGGGGCTACAGGAGACCAGAGGTGCATCCTGCAACATCCTTGAAAGAATGGAAGGAGACTGCCCATCTGCAGAGAAGATTCGTAAGTAGAGCACTCCACGCCACGGAGGCCGGTGCCCATCCTCCACTGGAGGCACAAGCCACCTCGGGAGCTGGAATTGAAAGCTCCACTTCCCAAAACGGGGGAGGAAGAGATGATTGGGCACCAACTTCAGCTACTGATTAGTAAATTCGGCAGGCTAAAGTACAATCCTAAGAACTGCTAAGTTTTAACCTGTCCAAGTTAAAAAGATGTCGGTAGCCGCCATCTTAACTCTGCGTCTGACATGAGGGGAAGTGGGGCTGACTGAAAATCACAGTGCTGGGAGGGACCGGCTTCTTTCCAGAAAGAAAGATCAGATTGCAGCTCCAGCCTAAGTCCCAGACCCACCTTGGGCAGGGAGGAAGCTAGAGGGAACTGCGCCAGACTCTCTGGGAAATTACAGACCACGCTGCTGAGGCTGGTGATCATCCTACTTTGGCAGCACAAGCCACCCCAGGAGCTATTCTGTGGCAGGAATTGGAAGTTCCATTTCCCAAAAACAGGGGAGTAAGAGACAGTTGGCCACCGATTTCAGCGATTGATTAGTAAATTCAGCTGGCTAAAATATAACCTTAAGAACAGCTAAAGTTTGAGCTTTTCCAAGTCAGAAGGCCGGTAGCCACCATTTTGACTCCACCACCAGCATAAGGGGAAGCCTGGCTGACTGAAAATCACAGTGACAGTAGAGACTGGTTTCTTTCACCCAGACTGGCCTGCAACCCTAGCCTAGGCTTCGGCCCCACCTCTAGCAGGGAAGAAGGAGACGGGCCCTGCACCAGCCTATCCAGGTAACTGCAGGTACATTTAGCTGGCACAGACTGAATAATCAGAAGTCGACCGGGGCAATTGTGATCATCCTGACCTGCACTGTATAGATTGCTGCCCATACCTGCAGCTCCATCCCTGCCCTAGGCAGGGGAGAAAGGGGCGTGAAGCTTCTGGGCAACTACAGTCTAGGCCTGCATGAGTTGGATTATTCCACACAGCTGTGGCTCTGTCCTTACCCCCGACAAAGGAGAAAGTTGGGAGAAGCTTCATTGGTCTTTGGGGCAATAAGGGTAGCTTGAGCATCCATAATTTATAGCACCAACTACATCCTTGGCTCCTACGACACAACCAGCAAAGGGGAAAGGGCAGGAAGCCCTAAACTAAAGAGAAAAACTGCACCCAGAATAAATACTCTAGTAAGCCAGATGCCAATACACCAACAAAAAATTACAATCCACACCAAGAAAGAGGAAGATATGGTCCACTTAAAGGAACAAGATAAGCCTCCAGATGATATAAAAGAGTTGAGACAACTAATCATAGATGTTCAAACAAATCTCCTCAATAAATTCAATGAGATGGCTAAAGAAATTAAGGATATTAAGAAGACATCGGATGAGCACAAAGAAGAATTTGAAAGCCTACAGAGAAAAATAGCAGATCTTATGGGAATGAAAGGTGCAATAAATGAACTTAAAAATACACTGGAATCACATAATAGCAGATTTGAGGAGGCAGAAGAAAGTATTGGTGAGCTTGAAGAAATGGCCTCTGAAAGTGAACACACAAAAGAACAGATGAAGAAAAAATTGAAAAAGTTTGAACAAGGTCTCAGGGAACTAAAGGACATCAAGAGACATGTTAACATACGTGTCATGAGTGTCTCAGAAGGAGAAGAGAAGGGAAAAGGGACAGAAGGAATATTTGAAGAAATAATGGTAGAAAATTTCCCAACCCTATTGAAGGACATGAAGCACAATGTACTCCCATCAGAAAAAATCTGAATAGACCAACTCTGAGACACATACTAATCAGAATGTCAAATGCCAAAGACAAAGAGAGAATTCTGAGAGCAGCAAGAGAAAAGCAATGCATAACATATAAGGGATACCCAATAAGAATAAGTGCTGATTTCTCATCAGAAACCATGGAGGCAAGGAGATAATGGTATAACATATTTAAGATACTGGAAGAGAAAAACTTCCAGCCAAGGATCTTATATCTGGCAAGATAGTCTCTAAAAATGAGGCCGAGTTCAGAATGTTCACAGATAAACAGAAACTGAGAGTGTTTGTAACCAAGAGACCTGCTTTGCAGGAAATACTAAAGGGTGTGCTACAGCCAGAAAAGAAAAGACAGGAGAGAGAGGCCTGGAAGAAAGTCTAGAAATGAAAATTATATCAATAAAAGTAACTAAAAGGGTCAAAAGAGTGGTAAAAATAAAATATGACAGATAAAGCCCAAATATTCAGGAATAAACTTAACCAGCGACGTAAAGCACTCGTATTCAGAAAACTACAACCCATTGTTAAAAGAAAAAAATAAAAAAAGACAAATAATTGGAAGAACATTCCATACTCATGGATTGAAAGACTAAATATCATTAAGATGTCAATTTTACTCAAATTGATATACAGATTAAATGCAATCCTGATAAAAATTCCACCAGCATTTTAAAAATAAATGGAAAACATGATTATCAAATTTATTTGGAAGGGTAAGGGGTCCTGAATAGCCAGAAACATCTTAAAAAGGAAAAGAGAAGTTGTAAGACTCTAATTTCCAGACTTTAAGTTGTATTACCTAGCTACAGTAGTAAAAAAAAAGCATGGTACTGGCATAAAGACAGACACATAGACCAATGGAACCGAACTGATGGTTAAAAATCAGACCCTCACATCTATGGTCAAGTGATTTTTGACTAGCCTGTGAAACGCACCCAGCTCGGGCAGAATAGTCCATTCAACAAATGGTGCTGAGGAAATTTCATATCCATAGCAAAAGAAGGAAAGAGGACCCCTATATCACACCCTATACAAAAATTAATGCAGAATGAATCAAAAACCTAAATATAAAAGCAAGAACCATAAAACTTCTAGAAGAAAATGTAGGAAAAAATCTTCAAGACCTGGTGGTAGGTGGTGGATTCTTAAAGGAGATAAGAGGACTGAGATGGACTACTGATATTTAATGTATGTAGAAGTTTTAATTAGCTTTACTGTAAAAGTGTGGAAATGTACAATGTAACACATTATAGTGAGTAACAGATGGTTTATAAATGGCGATGTGGCTGAAAATGGTGGTCTAGGGATGTAAATGCCAATTGACAGAAAGCTAGAGAATAATCTAGGGACTGAATAGCACAGTAAACCCAGAGGTGAATGAGAATAGTGGTTGATGGTACAGATGCAAGAATGTTCTTTGTGAGCTAGAGCAGATGTACATCACTATTGCAGGGCAGTGGGAATGTGGAGAAGCATGGGAAAAATACAACTGGAGTGACCTATGGTTAACAGTAATAATGTAATATTCTTGCATCTATGCCAAAGATGTACTGTGTTGGAGTATGGAAAATGTGTGCCAAATGTATCCTGTGTAACTGGCAATAATTAGATGATATTATCTCATAATCTGTAACAAATGTTCCACCACGGTGTGGAGTGTAGATAGAGGGGTGTTGTTTGGGAATTCTGCATATGTCATGATTGTTTTGTAAGTTTACAACTTCTGTCATAAAAATATATTTAAAAAATAATAATACGGTGGGTTGGGGGAAAAATATACCAAATGTAAGATAAGGACTAAAATTAGTAGTAAGATTTTGACAATATTCTTTCATAATTTATAACAAATATCTCAGGACAATGCAAGGTGTTTGTGTAGGGTTGATGTATGGGACCCCTGTACGATGTTATAAATGTTTGCTTTGTAAGTTCACAACTTTTACTATATACTTATTGTTTATGTATGCTTATGTATTAATGGCATTAAAAATTATAATAATAGGGTGGGTTGGGGGAAAATACTTTGGTTAGTAGTAATATTTGGAGGAAGCTCTTTAATCATTAGTTAAAAATGTTTCACAACCATGCATGGTATTGGTGGTAGGATGAGGTATGAGAGCCCTGTATGGTGTTATGAATGTTTGTTTTGTAAGTTCACAACTATTACTATACACTTATTGTTTATGTATGTTCATGTATGAGTGATATATTTCAATAAAAAAAAAAAAAAATCTGATGATAGACCTGAAGACTGGGGGGGTGGGGGGGTGGAGGTGGGAAATGAGAATACTGAAGGAAATACCTAGGGATATATATATTTTTTAAGCCTTACACTTACATGAAATTTAGGATTAAATTTTCTTCACTTTGCAGTACAGTCTAAAGAAATAAATTAATTTTGGAAGAGATGAGAAAGAGTCAGAAGCATTTCATTTTAGTAAAAAACAATAGTAATACATTAACTCATATTCAGTGCTTCCTACGTGACCAGATACGGTGCCAGGGCTCAACATTTATTTCCCTATTTAATATACACACCAACCTAAGTAAGTGACTGGTGTTGGTGGGTCTGCAGGTAAGTGTTTCTTGCCCTGAAGAATAAAAATGAAAGAGAACCTATGTTTCTCTGACAAATCAGGATATCTGCCCACACTGGGCCTACTTTCTCACATGGAAAGGACCAGATGAAACTGAATAATAAAGGTTTGGTTGGGTTGGGAGAGAATATTTGCACTGTTCGATTTTCAAGTAGAGAAATATATTTCTGTAAACTTAATGTTAGCTAAATTTGGAAGACAAAATGTCTTTTGTTTAAGAACACAGAAGAGAACATATTTCTTGTGGAAATAAAAACTATATCTGTATATGATTAATATGCAAAATATGTATGTGTTAAAAAAAATTTAGGGAGCTGGTGTAGCTCAGTGGTTGAGCACTGGCTTCTCACATACAAGATCCTGGGTTCAAGCCCCAGCCCTGATACTTCTAAAAAAAAAAAAAAAAATTAGATGCCATTTTGAAACAATGGTATTAAGGATGTACAACTGTAATACAAGAAAAAAAGAAAATGCATTGATAATAAAGTTATTGAGCTGATGACTCCAATTTCAAAAGTGTTTGTTTTTGAGTATAAAAATAGTATCTGATGCTACCATTAACTGCAGTTATGTTATTAAGTGAAAAAATTACCTTGGCATAAAAATTTTCTATAGGCAAGAGTAGTATCAATCATGGGTCCTGCGCTCAGATAAACATTTGCCACATAAATTTCAGTGGATACACATGTTCCTTCAGCATGCTAAAGATATAGTTGAGAAATTCAGGAGGAGTTAAAAAGTTAATTTATTTGTGATACTCCTAAAATGGCTGATAAAGGCACATATATAACCACCACTCAATTTTTGGTTTATGAGACTTTTCATGTGACCAAGGCATTTTAAGGCTTAGGGCTTTGAAAGGCACAATAATAGGAAATGACTTCTTCTGGGGTTTTGAGGAAATTTCAAAATTTAATGAAAATCAGTCAAAAAATGACTAAGCATTGCTATATTTGTGTTCCTGCAATTATCAATAAAAGATATGAAAGTTGATTTCTTTTGATGCCTCATTCAACAGGAATCACTTTGTCCTAAAGACAGAGGCTAAGAGTGGGACAATTCATGGACATAGCAATTAACGCCATCAACTGAATATGCTCCGTTGCTTATACTACGTGAGGATAAGCGACTTGAGCATGGCATGATGATGAAGAGATTTTCTTTTTTTAACAGTTGAAAGAAACTGCATTGTTCATGTTAAGTGAAAATTTCCTTCTCATTTCACCAGCCAAAGCTGAATTAAAATTTTGGCTTTTTTGGTTGACATTATAACCAATTTAAATGCTTTGAATATTTCTCAGCAAGGGCATTCAAGATGGCCACATAAATGTATAATTTGGCTCATTCTAACTCAAAATTGTTTCTTTGGAAGTATCATTTGGCAAGGAGTAATATGGCCAATTTTCCTACTGAACTCAGTTTCTGGAAATAAAATTGATGACCTGAATTACATTCTCAATTAATTATAAGAGTTAAATATTGGATCTCAAAAAATGTTCTTAAATTTCAAATTGTATGAAAATGAGAGGAGCTTCATTCAGTTCACCTCTCCCAGTTAGTCTTGATGTTGAAAATAAGTGCTAAGAATGGAAGACACTGAACTATAATGTAGTGCAACACAGCAGAGCTTCTCAAGTGCTGTGCCGCAGATTACTTTGTGCAGACAGGTGAAAAGTATACCAAAATATCAATGCCACCAACTATCTGTTTGAATAGTTTGCCATAAAAATATTATTTTCAATATGCCATGGGGGGCGGATGTGGCTCAAATGGTTGGGCGTCCAACTGCCATATGGAGGGACCTGGGTTCGATCCCCAGGACCTCCCGGTAAAAAAAATACATATATATATAATCCTTTGCTTTAAAAAAAAAATGCCGTGATATACAAATGGTTGTAAAGCATTGCATTACTGTATTAAGCAATTAAAAAAAAAAAATGCGCAAAGTTCTTTTCTACAGTCAGAAGTACCTGTGTTTTGAGCAGTTGTCTTCCATTATAAAATGAAGAAAAATCAATACTGCTTCTAGTTACAGCATTTAAGGGTGACATTTCTACTATACATTGCAATGTATAAGAGTTCCAATTTCACACCAAAAGAGTAATTACAGATGAAAACTTCTATGATTAAATATTACTATTTTTAAATTTGAAATCCCCAATAGTATATACATTTATACTGTTACAGACTTTAATAAATGTACAGAGTGTATAGTATATAGTGGGCAGTAACTCTGGAATGTTTTTACACCTAGCCCTCTTTATGTTCAAAGTATTTTATAAAAGGAACTGGCTTAGAAAAGTTACATAACTTTCCTCCAAATTAGTCAAGTTGGTAAATAAGGAATCAAGGATTTGAAAACAGGTCTGACTCCACATCCTGTGACTTAAACCAATGTACACTATACTAACTTAAATTTGACCAGGAGATCAATGTGGGCTAAAAAAGGGGAATTTGAAGTTAATACTTAAATTTTTCTCAAGCTAATAATTTTTCTAAGTAATAATAAATTAAGTAATAATGAAAATAAGTGAGAAAATACTTAGAGGCACAGAAGCATACAGGATACCTTTAAACTTTTTGAAAATATGAGCTACAACTTACTCTCGGAGTAGGTGACAAGCTCTGAACAATGAACACCACGGGGTTTCCTGCATTCTTAATGGCCTCAACTGCTTCACTGTGTGAGGCGTTCTGCAAATCTACTCCAGACACCTAAAACACAGACAACATAGTGGGTAGGTTAATTCAAAGTTCATGTATATTATCTCGTTATGAGACCAGCCAGAGTCTAATGAATTAGACCACAGCTAGAAAAAAATAAGATTGGCCTATAAAGAAAACAACATTTCACCTTCAGGAAAAATAAGACAAATAGGCTTAATAAAAAAAGCCCTGGCAAAATATAATTATCCAAAGTAGGTAGATCAGTCAATAACATAAACTTAAGAGTCTTCTGAGCTTGTAATGTCACCCCTGCCACTAACACAGTAATAATGCTGACTGGAGTGGGGGAAGGGAGAATCTCTGGATTCTTACCTTATTTCAGTTAAGCTGAGAAAATTGATGTCTTTAGCTAACTGCCCCATTACCACAATTGAATAGAGAAACATTTCTCAAATGGTGTTCCAAAAAGGAAGTACCAAAACAGTAACAGGTTCTTTTACTAAAAGTATTCTGTGTTCAAATAAATTTGGGTAAGTGTAAACTTACACCTTATTACAGAAATCTCAGAGAACCTAACTTGCTTACATGCCCAGGAATCTCCAAGAGCATTTTCTGTTTACTAAAAATATTTAACAGAGCCAAGGTTTTAAACTGATAATGTAACAAAACCTTGGTAAACACTGTCATGGATAGTGACAATCAGTGAATATTGCTTTGTTGTAAGGGAAGCAAAGAAATAGGAATGTAGGTAGAGAGGGACAGGGGATCGAGGAGGCTTTTGTTTCTAAGATGGAAGACATTACAGAGTATAAAGACGTAGAAGAGAGGAAAAATGGATAACACAGGAGAGAGAAAGTACAAATGCATGAGCAATATCCTTGGTCAGTCAAAAGGGAATGATTTCTATTGTAGTAAAAGAGATTGTCTTTAGATAGAAACACAAATAATTCAGTTGTTACAGGAGGAATGTCAGATTACTTGGTATCAGATGCAATTAGGAAGATTTGGTAGGCAAAGGGAATCTCCCTTTGATTGCTTCTATTTTCCCAATGAAACAAGAAACCAGGGTCATGACTCAGATTAAGACTGAGGACCCACTTGAGGGGGTGGTCATGAATTTAAAATGAGAACAGACAGCACAGATGATTATTTTCTCCAGCCATCCTAGAGACCTGGAATAAGCAAAGTATTCCTTAACCTGGGTGTAGTTTTCCCAGGTAAGTTCTGTGAAAGGAAAGTGGATCAAAGAAGTTGGAAGTGTATGCAAGGAAGTGATTATGATGACCAATCACTGAATCTAAGTAGGGTGAGGAAGAAAGTGAGCGTGTGCGAAATGGGGCAATAGGGAACTTAGAGTCCTAAGGCAGGAGAAAATAATGCTGTATTTAAAGGCAGGCAAGTCTAGACTATAGTGAGAGGGGATAGTGGAGATGTGAGGTGAGGGAGGCAAATGGACCCATGCCATGTGTGATGGTTAGGCTAACGTGTCAACTCGGCCAGGTAATTGTGTCCACGTGTTAGGTCTAGCAAGCACTGGACTAATTGTAATACAAGAGCATTTATGGACTTCGATCACCAGTGAGTTTACTGCATGGATGGCTGATTACATACGCATCAACCAGGGAGGTTGCATCAGCAATGGGTGACATTTTTATCTAATCAGATGAATGCCTTAAAAGGGGAAGTGATTTCAACATGAATTTCCCAGCTCGTCTTTGGACAGCCAACTTCTCCCAGAAACTCATTAAAGACCTTTCATCGGACTTTCATCAGAGCCCCTGGCTTGCAGCCTGCCAGCGGAATCTGGACTTATGCATCCCCATGGTCGCATGAGAGACTCTTATAAAATCTCATGTTATTGACAGATATCTCCTGTTAATTCTGTTTCCTGAGAGAACACTGACTAATACACCATGCAAGGTCCAAAAGTCCATGGCAAGAGCTTTGGACTTTTATTCTATAGGCAACCATTGAAGGGTTTTAATGCTATGTAAAAGCTTTTTTCACCTAAGTTGGGAAAGGACAATGGATAGCAGTAAATGTATAAAAAATATACAAGATTTGAAGTAAAGTTTTAAAGTTGTCACAATGATCTGATAAAGCTTATAAGTAACCTACCCCAAAGAAGTTTTCAATAAGAAAAGGAGAGGAAACGGATGTGGCTCAAGAGGTTCAGCATCCGTCTACCATATGGAGGGACCGGGGTTTGATCCCCGGACCCCCCAGTAAAAAAAAAAAAAAAAAAAAAAAAAAAAGAAAAGGAGGAGCTATATGAAAATGACTTCATCTTCCAATAATAATCAGCTTTGGTTTCCCTAACACAAATTCCCACAGTGCTGCATGGGAATCACTACATTTGGGAGTTAGGAAAAAAATGAGTTGCATCAAATTGCAACAGAAAAGTATTCCTCCTCTTAGCTTTAGAATTATAACCCAAGAACCTGTCCATTTACACAGATGAGATTCATTGATTAACATTAAGTTAAACTCTATCTACCTAGTTAGATTACTTTCCTTTAAATGGATCTAAAAATCCTTTGTGTTATTGTTTTCTAAGTATTTATTTTATAATCTATGGAAGAGACAATTCATTACCAGGCTTTACTTAAAAAACAAAACACACCCAAAACTCTATAAAACATTTTACAGGAAAAAAAGTAAAGGAATAATTCATTATACTTGACCAAATATATAATAAAATGTGACATTTCAGGTCTTCTGTGAGTTTGAAGAAATATAAATGATTAAATCAGAGACAAAGTCTTGGGTTCTTATTTATATGTGTAAAAGGATGATGCATGAGAGAATATATCCAACTGAGTACAGAGACAGATGAGATTTAGAAAAACAAAACCAAAATTTAAAAAGATAAAACAATCCAATTAGAAAATGGGCAAAAGACATGTGTAGACATTTTACTAAAGATGATATACAGATGGTAAAAAAGTACACGAAAAGATGCACTAGAGAAATGCAAATTGAAATCACAATTAGATATCATTTATATACCTATCAGAATGGCTAAAATGCAATATAGTGAAAACACCAAATCCTGACAAGGATGCAGAGAAACTGGATCACTCATACATTGTTTGAGGGGATATAAAATGGTACAACCACTTTGGAAAATAGTTTGGCAATCCCTTTCAAAACTAAAAATGTACTCATCATATAGCCATACAACCCAGGGATACTCTTAAATATTTATGCCAGAGGAATGAAGTCTTATTTTCACTCAGGAATTTATATACAATGTTCATAGAAACTTTATTCAAAAGTACCAAGAAATGGAAACTATCCAAAATGTCCTTCAAAGGGTGAATGGTAAAAATAAAACTGTGGTACATCCATACCATGGAATACTATCCAGTAATAAAGAACAAACTAATGATACACAGAACAAATTGTTGAACCTCAAGGCTATTTATGCTGAGTGGAAAAGGCCAATCTCAAAAACTTATATACTACATGATTCCATTCATGTAATAATTGTGAAATAATTATAGGCATGAAGAAACAGTTTAGTGGTTATCAGAAGCTAGGGATTGAGGGGAGTAATAGAGTGGGGTAATACTAAGGAGTCTTATGATGACACACTTAAGTATCTTGATTCTGGTGGTAATTATGCAAGACTACACGTGTGATGAAATTGTGTAGCACTGTACAAACACATATACAAATGAGTGTGTGTATAACTAGTGAAATCTGAATAAACTCTATGGACTGTATCATTATCAATTTCTTGGTTTTGTTATATAATATTATAGTTGTATAAGATGTTAACATTGGGGAAGGCTTGGGGAAGGGTGCATAGGATTTCCCAGTACATTTTTTGCAACTTTCCATTAATCTATAATTATTTCAAAGTAAAAAGTTAAGAAAAAGAAGATTAAATAAGATATAAAATATGTTTTTCAAAATTAAGTCAGACATCTGGGAAAATGACAGAATAAACAGGCAGGGCTCAACTCTCACAAAAACAATGAAAGAAGGGCAAAAAGCTATCTGAGAGAGCTACTTTTGGGATCTGCAGACCAGGAGAGTGCTGGGCATCATCCAGGAGGGAAAGGGATGGAGAGACAAAGAGGCCAAAGAGTTACTCAACCCTGTGGCTGGGAATGGCATATATATGCCACCCTCAAGGTGAATAGCCTCAGTAAAACTCCTGGCTCACTGCAGCCAACTGAGTGGGGAAAGAAGGTCCTCCTTCCTAGGTGGAGGAGGGGCCTGGTGGATGGCGGAGAGTGGTTTCTCTTCCGTGAGTTTAGCCAGCTGAGCCCCCTTTGAATCTCCAAAAAAACCCCAGCCAGCACTGAATCAGCAGCCTGAGAAGGTTCCTAGGGGCCTAAGTGGGAAGCCTGTTTTTCCTGGGTTGTTTTTTGTTTTCTCTCATTCTTTGTTTCCTTTTTTCCTTTACCTTATTTTTTCACCTTAGTTTATTTCTTTTCTTTCTTTCATTTTTTCCCTCTTCTGTTGCTTTTCTTGCATTCCTCCTTCTCTTGTTGGTCTTCATTTTCTTCTTCTTACTCTCTTCTCATCTTTCTGGTCTTTTATTTTATTCTTTTTTTTTTTTTTTTCTTGTTTCATTTTTTTATTCCACCTTTTTAATTCTTATTCCTTTTTATTTTTTATGATTTTTCACTCTTGGTATTTATTTTTCCCCCTGGTTCTTTTATGGTTTCTTTTCTATTTTTTTTTTTAACAAATCAATTATATTCATATATATTAATAAAGCATAAATCCATCCAAAGTGTATAATCAGTGGTATTTGGGATAATCACATAGTTGTGCATTAATTATTCCAAACATTTTTAGAGCATTTTCATTACTCCAGTAATAATAATAATAATAATAATAAAAAAACAAAAATCAACCAAACAAAACTTATCACCTCTCAATCTCTCTATGCTTCTCCTGCTACACATAGCTGCTATTTCCTTCTCTCCAGTATATTTATATTTTGTAAAAGCAGTCTTATATATGCAATATTACCCATATTCATATTTTACATGAACTATGTTATATAGTCCTAAGCTACAATTTTAGCTTTCATTTTAGTAATATAAATATCCTTAGACTTTCCCTTTCAACCACTGGCATACCCATAAAAAAGCTCTGCTAGTCACAAACACCATGATATGCTGTCACCATTTCCATTTATTTCCAAAGATTTACAAATAACCTTTTAACCAGTTCTGCACAGATTAACAAACAACTTTCCATTTTCTATCCTCATTATATTTTCTGGTGGCCTATATTCTAATTATTAATTCCATGAGTTTATATAATGTCTTTAGTTCATATTCTTTTCTATCTTTTTAAAATTTATTATTATCATTCTTTTTTTCTCCTCTCTTTCTTTTTCTATGGTTTTAATATTTTTTCAAGGGAACATGGACAGCTACAAGGATATAGAATAAGTGGAATAGAGTGTCCAAGAGGAACCTTAACACAAAACAAAACAAAATAAAACCCTAGAGTAGAAAGAGAAGCTGACCATCTGAATAAGCCCATCAAGATAAACAGCCTAGACAGCAACAAATCATTACAAGCCATACTAAGAAACAGGAAGCATGGCCCAGTCTAATTAACAAGCTAAAAAACAGGAGGAGATGCAGAATGTGGAAGAACTAATCAAGGATGTCCAAATAAGCAACATGAATCAACTTAATGAAGTGGGGGAAGAGATAAAGGATTTAAGAAGACACTAGAGAACATACTGAAGAAATTGTAAACATACATAAAATGGTAACAGATCTGATGGTGATGAATGGCACAATGTAAGAAATCAAAAACACACTGGAAGATAATGAATAAGAAAACAAAAATAAACGAAAAATATACTGGAAGCACATAACAGCAGATTTGAAAAGGCAGGGGAAAGAATTAGTGATGTCGAAGATCGTACATCTGAAATTGGACAGATAGTAGAACAGATAGATAAAAAGACAGAAAAAAAACTCAGCAGCAACCCAGGGAATTGAATGACAATACGAAACGTACAAACATATGCATTATAGGCATCCCAGGAGGAGAAGAGAAGAGAAAGGGGCAGAAGGCATGTTGGAGGAAAAAATAGCTGAAAATTTCCCAACTCTTTAGAGGGACATGGAAGTACATATCCTGGAAGCACAGCAGACTCCAAGCAGTATAAATCCTAACAGGCCTATCCCGAGACATATACTTATCAAAATGTCAAGCGTGCAGGACAAAGAGAGAATATTGAAAGCAGCAAGAGAAAAGAGATCCTTCACATACAAGGGTAGCTCGATAAGATTAAGTGCTGATTTCTCTCATCGGAAACCATGGAGGCAAGAAGACCATGGTTTGACATAGCTAAGGTGCTTAAAAAGCAAAACAAAAAAACCCCAAAACTGCCAGCCAAGAATTCTGAATTCTGTATCCAGCAAAGCTGGCATTCAAAAATGAGGGAGAGTTCAAAATATTCACAGACAAACAGAAACTAAGAGAGTTTATCAACAAGAAACTTGCCCTTGAAGAAATACTAGAGGGAAATCTGCAGGTTGAAAGGAAAGAGGGGGTTGGAGGAGAGTGTAGAAAGGAAGATTATTAGTAAGAATAACTTAAAAGATAAAAAGAGAAATAAAAACAAAATATGATGTATATAAACCTAAAGAAAAAATGGCTAATGTAGGTACTGCTTTGACAGTAATAACATTGAATGTTAATGGATTAAACATTCCAATCAAAAGACACAGATTGGCAGAATGGATAAGGAAATATGACCCATTTATATGCTGTCTACAAGAAACTCACCTTAGACCCAGGGATGTAAGGAGGTTGCAAGTGAATGGTTGGAAAACTATTTTACATGCCAACAGTAACCAAAAAAGGGTAGAAGGAACTATACTAATACTGGACAAAATAGATTTTAAATGGAAAACTATTGTAAGAGACAAAGAAGAACAATATATGTTACTAAAAAAGGGTAATTTACCACGAAGAAAGAACAATCATAAACATATATGCACCTAACCAGGGTGCCCAAAAATATGTGAGGCAAACTTTGGAAAAACTAAGTAGAGAAAGAGATGCCTCTACAATTATAGTGGGGGACTTTAATATACCAATATCACCATTCGACAGAACATCATGACAAAGGGTCAATAAAGAAACAGAGACTTTGAATAATACATTAGAGGATCTATACCTAATAGACATATACGGAACATTACACCCACATACAGCAGGATATATATTCTTCTTGAGTGCACATGTATCATTTTTGAGGACTGACCACTTGATCGGTCACAGAACAACTCTCAACAAATTCAGAAAGATTGGAATTATAGAAAGTAATTTCTCTGACCACAATGGAATGAAGCTGGAAATTAATAAGGACAGAGAACCAGAATAGGCACAAAGATATGGAAGTTATACAAAACATTCTTAGACAATCAGTGGGTCAAGAAGGAAATTGCAAAAGAAATCAGTTACTACCTTGAAATGAGTGAAAATGAGAACACAACATATCAAAATCTATGCAAAAGCAGTGCTGGGAGGGAAATTTATAGACATAAATGCCTATATTAAAAAAGAAGAAAGCTAAAATCAAAGACTTAGCTGCACACCGGGAAGAAGTAGAAAAAGAACAACAAACGAATCCCAAAGCAAGCAGAAAGAAGGAAATAAAGATTAGAGCAGAGCTAAATGAAATTGAGAATTAAAAAACACTAGAAAAAATGAACAAAACCAAATGCTGGTTCTTCGAGAAGATTAATAAAATGGACAAATTCTCAGCTCGACTTACAAAGAAAAAAGAAGATGGAAATACATAATATGAAAAAATGAGGGAGGGGGTATCACCACTGATCCCACAGAAAAAAAGAGTATCATAAGAGGATACTTTGAAAAATTGTGTGCCAACAGGATGGATAACTTAGATGAAATGGACAAATTTCTAGAAACACACAAGGAGCCTACATTGATGAGAGAAGAAATTGATTAATTCAACAGATCAATCACAAGTAACAATATTGAATTTGTCACCAAAAACCTCCCAACTAAGAAGAGCACAGGATCAGGTGGCTTCACAGGTAAATTCTACCAATCATTCCAGAAAGAACTAACACCAATCCTGCTTAAACTCTTCCAAAAAACAGAGGTAGAGGGAACATTGCCTAACTAATTCTATGATGCTAACATCATCCTAATACCACAGCCACATAAAGATACCGTAAGGAAACTATAGACCAATCTCTCTAATGAACCTGGAGGCTAAAATCCTCAACAAAATACATGCTAATCATATTCCACAACACATCAAATTATACACCATGATCAGGTGGGTTTTGTCCCTGGTATGCAAAGATGGTTCAACATAAGAAAATCAATCAATGTAATATATCACATTAACAGATCAAAAGGAAAAAAAAAATCACATGATCTTTTCTATTGATGCAGAAAAAGCATTTGACAAAAACAGGATCCTTTCTTGATAAAAACACTTCAAAAGACAGGAATAGAAGGAAATTTCCTCAATATGATAAAGGGTATATATGAAAAACACAAACCTAAAGAGATATTCAAAGCTGAAATGGTAACGGCTTTCCCACTAAGATCTGGAACAAGACAAGGATGCCCAGTGTCATGCTCTTATTTAACATTGTGTCAGAAGTACTTACTTGAGCACTTAGGCAAGAAAAAGACATAAAAGGCATCCAAATTGGAAAGAAAGAAGTAAAAATTTCACTATTTACAGATGATATGATCTTATACATAGAAAGCCCTGAAAAATCTACAACAAAGCTTCTACAGCTGATAAATGAATTCAGTAAAGTGGCAGGATTTAAGATCAACATGCAAAAATCAGTAGCATTTCTGTACATCAGTAATCAGCAATCTGAGGAGGAAATCAAGAAAAAAATTCCATTTACAATAGCAATTAAAAGAATCAAATATATAGAAATAAACTTAACTAAAGATAGAAGGACTTATACACAGAAAACTATACAATACTGTTAAAGGAAATCAAAGAATACCTAAAAAATGGAAGAATATTCCATGCTCATGGATTGGAAGACTAAACATCATTAATATGTCTGTCCTAACCAAATTGATTTACAGATTTAATGCAAGCCCAATAAAAATTACAACAGCATTTTTTTACTGAATTGGAAAAGCTAACTATGAAATTTATTTGGAATGGCAAGGGGACCTGAATCGACAAAAACATATTGAAAAACAAAATTGGAGGAATCATGCTACCTGATCTTAAAGCATACTACAAAGCTACAGTGGTCAAACCTGCATGGTACTGGCACAAGAATAGACATACGGACCAATGGAACCAAATTGAGAGTTCTGATATAGATCCTTGCATATATGCTCAACTGATATTCAACAAGGCCACCAGGCCCACTGAACTGGGACAGAATGGCCTCTTCAACCAACAACCAACAGTGCTAGGAGAACTGGATATCCCTAGGCAAAAGAATGAGAGAGGATCATCATCTCATGCCCTATACAAAATTAACTCAAGATGGATCAAAGATCTAAATATAAGAACCAAGACCATAAAGCTCCTAGAAGATAATGTAGGGAAGCATCTATAAGATCTTGTAATAGGAAATGATTTCATAAACTTTACACCCAAAGCACAAGCAAGAAATGAAAAAATAGATAAATGAGACCTTCTCAAAATTAAAAACTCCTGTGCTTCAAAGACGTTTGTCAAGAAAGTGAAAAGGCAGCTTACTCAATGGGAGAAAATATTTGGTAACCATTTATCTAATAAGGGCCTAATATCTCGCATATATAAAGAACTCATACATCTTGAAAATAAAGTCAAACAACCTACTTAAAAATGGGCAAGAGATTTGAATAGACACTTTTCCAAAGAGGATATACAAATCGCTAAAAAGCATATGAAAAGATGCTCACCACCACCAGCGTTTAGGGAAATGCACATCAAAACTGCAATGAGAGGGAAGCGGATGTGACTCAAGTGATTGGGCTCCCGCCTACCATATAGGAGGTCCAGGGTTCGATACCTGGTGAAAGGCAAGCTGGCCCAAGTGGAAAGCTGCCCTGGGTGGAGTGCTGGCCTGTGCAGGAGTGCTGGCCTGCACAGGAGTGCTGGCCCGCATGGAGAGTTGGTGCAGCAAGATGATGCTACAAAAAGAGACACAGAGGAGAGACAATAAGAGAAGCAGCAGACCAGGGAGCTGAGGTGGCACAAGAGATTGAGCATCTCTCTCCCACTCCAAGAGGTCCCAGCATCGGGTCCTGGTGCCGCCTAAAGAGAAGACAAGCAGACACAGAAGAACACACAGCAAATGGACACAGAGAGGAGAAAGTGAATGTGAAACAACAAGGGGGTAGAGGGAGAAATAAATAAACAAATAAATCTTTTCAAATCTTATACCTATTAGACTGGCAGCTAGTTAAAAAAATGGAGAACTACAAGTGTTGGAGAGGATATGGAGGAAAGGGAACCCTTATCCACTGCTGGTGGGAATGTAGGATGGTGCAGCTGTTGTGGAGGATGGTTTGGCAGTTCCTCAGGAAGCTAACTCTACAATTGGCATATGATCCTGCACTCCCACTGCTGGGTATAGACCCAGAAGAATTGAAAGCAGGGAGATACATGCACACGAATGTTCATAGCAGCGTTATTCACTATTGCCAAAAATTGGGAGCAACCCAAATGTCCATCAACAGATGAATGGATAAGCAAATTGTGCTTTATACACACAATAGAATATTACTCAGTGGTAAGAAGGGATGCAGTATTGACACACAGGACAGCATGGATGAATCTTGAGACCTTATGTTGAGTGAGGGAAGAATGACCTCACTGATATGACCTTAACAAATTGAGCAGACTCACAGAGCTAGATAGAGTCTGGAAGACAGGTTATCAGGAGACAAAAAGGGAGTAGAGGGTAGTGAGCTGATGCTCAATATGGGCAAAACCAGTGATAAGCTGTAAGGGAGTGTTTTGGCAATGGATGGGGGTGATAGTAGTGCAGGGATGTGAGTAGGGTCAATGGTGCTGGAAAGTGAAGGTGAGCGGGAGGGGTTAGATTGGACTCGGGGGACTTGTAGGTCTGTGGTTAAAACTACAATGGTAGGAATGTTCTTTTAGGTAATATGGCATGGGAGGGTTATTGGTACAGGGCATCAGGGTTGGGGGAATATGTCAGAAAGGGCACACTGGGGCATGTGTCTATGGAATATGAAAGTGTTCATTTTGTCATAGGGTGTTATCTCAGTGGGTGGAGACCCACACAATAAAAAAGAAAATATTCAACTCCCATCCTGGGGAGTCCTGCTAGGTTCTCAAATAGAGGGTGTAGCAGTTTGACAGTTTGATATAGTTATGAGTTCCAAAAATAGATATTGGATTATGTTTGTAAACTGGGCATGATTAAGTTATGATTAGGGATTTGATTGGGCCACATCAGTAGGGTGCTGAGCCCCGCCCCTTGGTGGGTGGGGTCTCAAAGATAAAAGACATGGCAAAGGACAGAGTTGGAGTAGTTTTGAGTTGTAGTTGTGATGTTCGAGTTTTGATGCTGGAGTCTGGGGAGGCAAGCAGATGGAGGAGCTTGGTTGTGAGGAAGGAGAGAAGGCCTTGGGATAGAGACAAGCTATTTGCCTGAGAGTCTACAGCTGACCTTGTGGAGATAGCAGAGGAGCTGAGCCCAGAGACAAGCAAGCCCCGGGAAGAGAGGAACCCAGGAAGCCCGAACCCTCACAGACATCAGCAGCCATTTTGCTCCAACATGTGGCAATAGATATTGGTGAGGGAAGTAACTTATACTTTGTGGCCTAGTAACTGTGGACTTCTACCCCAGATAAATACCCTTTATAAAGACCAACAGATTTCTGGTATTTTGCATCAGCACCCCTTTGGCTGACTAATACAGAGGGGCAAGAGTCTCTCGAGAACATAGTCAGTGCCTAATAAAAGAAGACGGTCTAATATGTCAAGGCCTCAATAATATTGCATGTAACTATGAACCTTATTCTTCAAAAATTGCAACCTAGTAGTTACCATGGGTTTCAAGGGGAAGGGAAGAATGGATGGAACAGGGGGCATTTTTAGGGCATTGGAATTGTTCCGCATGATCTTGCAATGGATACAGGCCATTATGCATTTTGTTAGAACTTATAAAAGTGTTTGGTACTGACTGTGAACCATAATGCAAACCATTGACCATGGTTAGTAGCAATGCTTCAATATTTGTTCATCAGTTGTACCAAATATACCATACTCATGTAAGATATTATTAATAGGGGAAAATGTGAGAGGGGTAGGGGTGGGGTGTATGGGAATCCCCTATATTCCCCTCTCCCCTTTTTTTTTAACAAGCCTCTTTTATTTCTCAAAACAGTTTCATATATTTTTTTAAATTTAGCTTTCTGGCTCTGTGCTTGTGCTCTCAACACTTTCACAACAATTTTCTGCTCCTCAATCAGGAAAGCACGTTTCATCATGTCACAGACACATTAAGCACACATGGAACCACAACGGCTCTACTGACAGGTCCTCATAAGAACTTTGGGTCTCACAGCACGTACCTCTCAAAGTCTCCCTGGGCACACAACACATGCAGATTTTAGTGCTTTCCCAACCTTCTTGGTATAAAGGTAAATAATTCTATTATCAGGGGTCCAGGATAGCCTAGTTTTTTTAGAAGCAGTATGTAGGATAGCCTACAATGGTATGTCAAAGGCTGGACCATTTTGAATGCCTCTATGAGCCATCCCCAGAAAAGGAAAAGGAATCCCTATATTTTCTATGTGACTTTTCTGTTACTTAAATCTTTGAAAACAAAGTGAAAAAAATAAGACACTGGGGGGACATACAGAAAAAATTGTCACTGTACATAAAAGTAAATAGGTCTTACAGGAATGAAAGACTATTTTTTAATATATATATATTTAAAATTATATATATATTTTTTGTTTTTATTATTTATTTTTACTTTTTTGGGGGGTGGTTTTGGATTGCAGAAGAGTTGCAACTGTGACAGGGGAGGATTGCTGGTGTGGGGTGTCGGTGGTGGGGGGATATGTGAGGAGGGGTGCACTTAGGGCATGCCTCTAAGAAATATGAACGTGTTCCAGTGGTCATGGGGTATTGCTCGGTGGGTGGAGACCCACACAATAACCAAAAGAATATTGAATTCCCATCCTGGGGAGTCCTGCTACATTCTCTAATAGAGTGGCAAGAATCCCTAGAGCATATGGGCAATGCCTAGAGAAGGAGGACAGACCAACATGCCAGGCCCTTGGTATTGATGCTTGCACTTATAAACCTTGTTATTTTGAAATTGAAACTTAGCCTAGTATTATATATTGCCTAAGAGTTACCTCCTGAAAGCCAACCTCAGCATATACTTTCCCCTGGCATGGTACACGACTCCCAGGTATGAGCCTCCCTGGCACCAAGGGAATATTACCAAGGGCCAGCTAGTAATGCAATTGGAAAAAGACCTTGACCAGAAGGGGGAAATATTAAATACAAATGAGTTTTTATAGCTAAGAGATTTCAAAGTGAGTTGGGAGGTCATTTCAGAGATTACACTTATGCATATCTCAGCAGGATCTCACTGACTGCCACATTAAACAATGCCTCAAGAAGGGAGACTCCTGAGGCTTCTAAAGACATTTGGACTCTATAGGCAGGGCAGACAACCCCAGGAATTCAGCACCCTGTCAGTGGGCCTTATCTTGGCTTACATGATAACCTGTCCCCACAATGAGTCAGAATTGGACTCATTTATAATTTTCCCACAGATGGTTCTTATGCCTCTTTTTATTTGAACCTATAATTAGCACTATACCCATTAAATGTGTCCTAGAGACTTAAATCTTCCAGCTGTTCATATGCCATTTGAGCCCTGAATCTCAGCAGAGTTGCAGCCAACACCTACTCTCCAATTCATCAGACTCACTCAGGACAACTGTGGTCATCTGGCAATTTGATGTAATTATGAATTCCAAAAATATAATTGGATCATGCTTGTAAACTGATCTGTTAATCTGGGCATGATTAAATTATGATTAGGGCATTGACTGGGCCACGTCAGTAGGGTGTTGAGCCCCACCCCTTGGTGGGTGGGGAATCAAATATAAAAGGCATGGCAAGAACAGAGTTGAAGCAGTTTTGATGTTGGAAAGAAGGCCCCAGGAGAAAAGAAGCGAGCCGTTCACCTGATCGTCTACAGCTGACCTTGTGGAGGAAACAGCCTGGAGAGAAACACAGCCCCGGGAAGAGAGGAACCCAAGAAGCCTGAACCCAGGCAAACGTCAGCAGCTGTCTTGCTCTAACATGTGGCAATGGACTGTGGTGAGAGAAGAAACTTAACGCTTTATGGCCTGGTATCTGTGGACTTCTACCCCAAATAAATACCCTTTATAAAGACCAACCCATATTTGGTATTTCACATTAGCACCCCTTCGGCTGACTAATACAACAACTAACAAAAGGATGATGATGGACAATAGCCATCCCAAAAAACAGAGTATCTACAACTGCAAGCAAGACAGATCTACCCATCTGCCCCATGGGATCTAAGTCCCCCTCAATCAGAATCAGAGTGGGCATCACCATCCTAAAATCCTCTAGATTGAGGGATGAACAAACATAAGGGGGGGATTACAACTATGGACTAAAGCAGACTTATTATTATTATAGTAATAGAAGAACTAGTAATATTGATATAAAGGCAGTGGTCACCAGAGTTTCTGAGAGGAGGGAGAGGGAGAAGGAAGAATAGGTGTAATGTTGGGCATTTTGGGGACATTGGAATTGTTCTGTATTACCTTGCAATAATGGATACAGACCATTATACATTTTATCATAACCTATAAAATTGTGTGGTACAAAGTGTAAACCATAATGTAAACTATAGACCATGGTTTGTAGCAATGCTACAATATGTGCCCATCAATTGTAACAAATGTACCACACTAATGAAAGATATTGTTAATGGGGAAAAGTATGGGAGGGAGAGGGGGTAAGGTATATAGGAATCTCCTACACTTTTGATATAACATTTACATACTCTAAAGCCTCTTTAAAAATAATAAAAAGAATAAAAATAAAAATATTAAGTTAAAATAGATCAATAATCAAAGTAAAAAATGACTATCATTTTCTTACTAGATGAAGAATATCAATTTAGATGAAAAAGCAAAATTCACTTGTATATTGCTCACAAAAAACACAGACTAAAAATTAAAAAACAAAAACAACAACAAAAAAAACCATGCAACTACAGTACACAAACAGTGAACCCTAAGTTAAACCATGGATTTCAGCTAACAGTACAATTATAAAAATATACTATTCATCACTTGTACCAGATGTTCCACACCAAGGCAAGGTGTTGGTGGTGGCGTGGTAAATGGGAATCCTGTGTTTCAAGCATGATTGTTCTGTATACCCACAACTTCTCTAACAAATAAAAAAAAAATCATATGAACATTGAAGGTGGAGATCACAAAGAGCAAATAACGTTTGTGATTGCCAAAAGCTGGGGGAAAATAACACAACTAGAACAAAATCATAAAGGAGGGTGAAAATTGAAGGAATTAAAAAAAAAAAAAAAACAATATACCATACAAATACTAACCAAAAGAAAATGGGGTTACCAACATTAACAGTAATAAAATTGAATTTAAGGGCTAAACGTTAATATTAATAACATTGAGTTTAAAAATTGAATAGAATTGAATTTCCTTAGGGACAAAAAGGAAAACTACATAAAACAAACAAACAAAAAAACAAAAAACAAAACCACCAAGAAGATATTATGAAGTTCTATGTATCTAACAACAAAACCATTAAATACATGAAGTAAAATTTACTAGTAGAATTACAAGGAATAATGAACAAATCCATAATAACAGTGGAAGACATAAACATACCTCTATCTGAAACTGAGGGAAAAGACAAAAAAAAAAATTAGTAAGGATACAGAACTCCATATTTGTTTATTCAACTGCCTATTAACCTATACGTAGATGCAAAACAGGCATTTGAACTTAACATGCCCAAAACATGTCTCCCAAAACCTGCTCCTCCCACAATCTTCTTCATCTAGTAAATGGAAATTGTTCCTGATTCCTTAGGCTGAAACATTTGTGAACTATCTTTGATTCTTTTCTCCTTTGCATCTAATCTGTTGGTAAACCCTGTTGTTCTACCTTCCAAACATAACCAGAATCCTACCACGTCTCACCATCTCCACTGCTCTTATCCTGCTCTAAGCCCTTGTTATCCATCTCCTGATTTACTGCAATAGCCTCCTATCTGAGGTTCTTGCTTCCACCCTTGTGCCAGAAGCCAGAAAAATCCTTTTAAAAAAATACCCAAGTGCATAATTCTGTAATGGCTTCTTCTTGCATTCAGAGTGAAAAACCTGCTAACCTCCATGTGATGTGGTCCCTTTCGGATCTCTTCTCTTATCGCTCTCTCTTACTCAGTCTACTGTAGCAGTGCTTGAGTACTTGCTGTATCTCAAACACACCCAGGCATTCTCCTTCCTCAGAGCTTTTGTACTTCAATTCTCTCTGCCTGGAGCCTTCTTCTCCCATATATCTACATGGCTCACTCCCTTACCTTCTGTATTTGCTCCAACGTCATCTTCCCTAACAAATTTATTAAAAATTGCAACTACCACCTTCACCACCTGGCACTCTTCATCATCTTCCCATGCTGTATTTTCCTCCATAGCCATATTACAATCTTATACTCTATATACATTATTTATTTTGTTTATTATCTGTCTCCCCCACTATCATGTAAACACCAAAAAGGAAAGAGATTTTTGGTCATTTTCTTCACTGCCATATTCCCAGAGTTAGAACAATAGCTGCTATAAAGTAGTCACTTGATATATCTTTGTTCAAGGAATAAATTATTCTCTTTACTTGTCTGTGTGTGAAATGTTTTTGACTCACAAACACAAATATAATAATCTAAAATTTGCATACAAAAAAGAATTTTATGTAATTCTATGATTTAATCCTCTAAGCATGCTATCAATTTTTTTGTTTTGCTTTAATAACTTTATTTTTAGAGCAGTTTTTCATCACTTGATAGCTCATGTCATCACTGAATAATAGTCTATTGTATGGATGTACCACACTTTATCTAATCATTCACTTATTGAAGGACATTTTGGTTGCTCCCAATTTTAAGCAATTATGAATGAAGCTTCTATAAACATTTGTGTGCAGATTTATGTGTGGACAATAAGTTTTTGACTCATTTGGGTAAATACCTAGGATGGCGATCGCTAGAACATATGGTAAGTCTCTTTAGCTTTGTAAACTGTCTTCCAAAATGGCTGTACTATTTTGCATTCCCACCAGCAAAGAATGAGAGTTCCTGTTAGTCCACATTCTTGCCAGCATTTGTTGAAGTCATTGTTTTAGATTTTAGCCATTCTAATAGGTGTGTAGTGGTATCTCGTTTTAATTTGCAATTCCCTAATATGATGTTGCACATCTTTTCATATGCTTACTTGCCATCTCTATATCCTCTTTGATAATGTGTTAGTTCATATCTTTTGCTTATTTTTAAATTGGGTTGTTTTCTTATTGAGTTTTTAAGAGTTTGTTGCATACTTTAATTATAAGTCCTTTGTTAGATATGCACTTTGCAAATATTTTCTTCCAGTCTGTGGCTTGTCTTTTCATTATCTTAACATACTATTAGTTTTATTTTTTTATTTTTTTTAAAGATTTTATTTATTTATTCATTTCTCCCCCCCTTGCTGCTTGTGCTCGACGGGTCAGCTAACCACGCCGTGCAGGCGGGCTTGCCTTCACCAGGAGGCCCCGGGAACCGAACCCGGGTCCTCCCATATGGTAAACGGGAGCCCTACTGATTGAGCCACAGCCGCTTCCCATACTATTAGTTTTAAATTCTAATTCCCATTTTATTTGAGAACAAGAATAAGGTGGGTTTAATAATTTTTCTAAGAACAAATAGAAAATAAAAAGGACAGAGGCTAGACTCCAACCCATCTCCTCCAGGGCTCTTCACTCTAACACAGCTGAAACACCACAGCTGATGGTTATCATCATAAAGCATAAATCAAGAACAAGCAGATTCCAGGATTGAAGATATTCAATATGGTGTCACCTGATAAACCCAATGCAAAGAAATGTATCCGATTCAGACCTCAGGGTATCCTCAGTGCTTTGATGTGCCTTTAAAACTCAGCTTTCACAAAGTCTAACACATGTGAACCAAGGATCTGCACCTCCCCCAGTGGCATTTTTTACATCCCAGGGTCAAGTCTTTACTTTATGTAGCATAGATATCCCATGGACACATAATTATAAAATTTAGGGCTTTTTCGAGACTATGGGAAAAGTATGATGCCCACCATCTGCCTCAATCTGTATAGAACCCTTAAATTATTTTTGTGTGTCAGTTGAGGTTTTTTGTTTTATTGTTTTATTTGCTCTCTCCCCAACTTGAGAAACAACTGTGTGTCTGGTGTATAAGCTAAGGCATCTAAACAAAGCACACCTATTGTACTCACATACACCCCAACACAATGAAGAAAGGACTTCAGGCTAATTGATTATTTTACTGTCATATGGTGTGCTTCAAACAGAAACAGTAGTTTAACATCATTTACCTCAAGTATTTTATCTCCGGTTTTAAGAGCTTTAGTTTTTCCTGCTGGGCTATCTTCTAAAACTTGTTTGATAAATATACCTTTCAGCTCCTCTCCATTCTTCAAGCGTTTTATAACAGTTTGTCCACCAACAATACTGATACCAAGAGACACACCAGGTTCTCTAAAAATCTCAACACTGCAAAAAGAAAAAAGCAAACTTCATTCATTAACAAGTTCATTTAATTGTTGGATGGTCACTGTAAGAATTCAATTTGTGCTATATCCTTGAGAATCATTTTACATAAATATATTTTATAAATACATCTTTTACAAATGTCATATAAATTATGCCTATTGCTAAAATAAGAAGATCTATCAATAATTCATGATGTGTAAAAGTTTAAATTCTGAAAGCAACATATCTAAAATAACAAATATAACTCTTAATATTCAGAGATGCCTTAGCTAAGCCTTACTGTTCCCACCTCCTACCACAATATATTTTCTGTGATTAGTTCATTTCAATGTTCCATCATAACATTAGCAAAGGATGGATTGAGGAAATAATAAATGGATGAAAAACCAAGAAAGTGACATCTATCACTTTGGCAAAAAGCACACACTTCAAAATAAAATAAATTTGCCACTGAGAGGCTCATTGCTCAAGCTGCTTGGCCAGTCAAGAATATATAATCTAATGATTCTTTAAGCAGAGAAGATATTTTTCTGTACCTAAGGCTAGAAGGTTTTCGTTTCTTCCTACCTCCATATAATTTTTGAAAAGAAAGTATTGCATGACTTGCCCCCTCAAATTATTATACATTCTGCTTAAACTGCACACACAGCCAATGATTAACTCAAATAAAGAAGTAACTCAGAAAACAACTTCAAAGAGTTTTTAAGACAAAATTTCAAGAATTAAATTACAAGAAAAAAAAATAGGCTCAATAGGCAGGTTGAGCAGGGGTGGTGGAAGTTAATAATGCATAAAGAGTAGAGAAAGCAGCAGGAAGGAAGATTTTTATAATGTTAATAAAGCACAGTCCTGACAAGTACTTAAAACTACAACAGTCTGCAAGGGAAAATGGGTCCCAAACAGTCTGTTAAGTTCAAACAAGGCAAAATTCGGACTAACAGAAGAGAGGACAGTAGAGATAAATTGATATATGATAGAAGCCTCAACTACTGTTGATGTGGTTTTTTAAAAAAACAAAAACAAAAACAAAATAGAAGCTTTACTGCTTTCAAGTCAATCTTACCTGACTTGCTTAATGACCAACTATACATCAGTTACTATCACAGATGGTCATTTATCAACTGTTTATAAATGGATTATTCTCTGAAAGAATATGATAAAGATTTTCCTGATTTTGGTTATGGTTTAAGACAAGACAATCTTATATCGATATCTATATAGTTATAGATAAGACAAAATTAAACTAAAATACAGGCCAGCCTACATGGGAATGATCACAATTTTCCAATCACTAGAATATGACTGAATGATACTCTATTAAGTTAAAGGAAAGATCAATTGGTTGTGTTGTCCTATTGAGAAACCAACATACATTCTTGGCGGACCCCAGTGGCTGAAGTTTGGCGTTTCTTCTCCTTCGCCCTCTTCTCTCTCAGGTAATTCACTGCAGAGGGAGGGAAAAAAACAAAACAAAACAAAAACCACAATCCATAAGTCACTCTATTACTAAAGGTTTTTGGAAAGTTTTAAAATTATGCAACCAATATATAGCTAAAGAGTTCTTAATTTTTTAAGTTTTAAAATATTTATATCAATAGTTAACTGTCCATACAAAGCTAAAATATAATGCTTTAACAGTCAATCTAACAAATATCTACTTGGCACCATAGAAACAGAATCATTAAACACTTTTATTGATGATACTATGCCATTTTAGAAAACTTTGATTTGTATAATTTCACATTTTTCTATCAATATATAAAATATTATAAAATACATTCCTTAAAGCTTGCTATTGATTGTCCAACCAAGAGAACAGTCCAGTATATACCAACAAAATTGGAAAAAGTGGCTAAGCACCCAGTAAATATGATGCCTCTTTCTAGATCTTTCTGTCACTCTTATCCCAAATAATTCTCCTATAATTTGTATACAATGAATATATTTTTAGTTGTTTACAGAGCTTTTACTTACATTATCTTATCTGATACTCACTAGAGTATACAGTATATTTTCACCCATCAAATTATGTTAATGTGGAAGTGCTTAACTGGATAATATAACACATTGAATTACAGAGCAGTTAGTTATAAGAGTTATGCCATTTTTTAAGGTATAGACTACATATACTTACTATCTGGAATAGGAATGAGAAGTTCTAAGCTCAAGTCTAACCTGCATCATTATTAGACCATCAAATAAAATAATAGTTCTTATATTGTAAATTGTATCACTCTGAATAAAAATGCAGGTATTACCTCTTCCATTTCATTTTTACAAAAAAAAAACAAACAACCCTGTAAAGTAAGCACAGCTAGTCATATTATATTATACAAATTAGGAACTGAGGTTAAGAGCAGCTAGGACATACTATAAAATCTACTTCACATATAGCCAAAACTTTGTTTCAGTACCTAGTTTCATTGCTCCATTTTCTCTGAACACTCAAGTAAGTCCTTTAAAAAGTAGCAAAACTTCTTCTATTTGCCACTGTACATACTTTCTAGAATATAATGGCCTTCTGACATAATGGCCCATGTGAAAAGCAGAAAATCTGATAGGATCTAGGCAATCAAAATATCAATTAGGAAATCAGGATCATCAGGGATCATTAACATCTCACTCATTACCAGATGGCTTTATTACCTTAGCCAGTCTAATTTTATGATTAAAAGCCTCACCGCATTCAGAGAAAAACAACTTGGCAGACTCTTGCTGGTTACTCATCTTATGTCCTTTCTCTCCTTTCTGACCAACGATAGCCCCTTTTTCATTCCAGGTGGCACTGTGCTCAGCTTAAAAATACATTTTCTGGACCTCCCTTCTGCTAATGGCAACTATTTGCCACAGTTCTGATCACTGATATGGAAGCAAAAGCCCCTGCATGAGGTTTCCAGGAAAATCCATCAGGAGAATCAGCTAGCACAAGACTTTTGCTCTATGACCTTCCTCTTCTTCTTGCCTAGAGTACAGAGTGATTTTGGTGGTGAAGCATCCATCCTAAAGCCATGAAGAAACCATGAGGACTAAAGACACAAACTAAGGATAGCAGAGCAGAAAGGAAGAAGGTGTCTACACCCTGATAACGGCAACATCATACCATCCCGAGACTACCTTCCTCAGGACTTTTTGCATGAGAAAAATTAAGCACCTATTTGGTTAAGTCGCACTAAGTGCTCAGTTGTTTATGAGCAACTAAATGCCATCCCTAAATGATACATTCTGATTCTACCAATTTAAGTGAACTGTCTTCAGTTTATTCTATCACGTTATCCTCTTTGTATTTGTATATTCATTGGATAGATATAATCATAGCATAAACTTTCATGTTTTAACTATCCCACATATTGGAAATGAGGAATAAATGATATATGACCGGCATTTAACTGAGGCTTAACCAATATTCGTTTACTTTAAAAATTTTTTCATTTGAAATTATATAAAAATTTTCCATATTATCATCATACTCTTCCTAATTTTATAGCATCTTAGTCCATGGTATTGATGTAATTTAAATTATCTGCTATCCCAATATATCAGTAACTTGAATTATATTCTGTTTTCTGGAATACTGACATTACTGTAAGAAATATTTTCATGCTATACTGAACTTTAAAGTTCTTTAGATAAATATTAACTGAAGCACGATTGAAAACTAAAAACCAAATCATCATTGAAGCCTTCTCCTTTCCATTTTCCACTTTTCTGCACTCCAAATCATGGTGCAGGAAATTCAAAGCATTAAAGAAAAGACAGAAGTCTTTATTATGGCACATACACACTTTCATTCTAGATATTAAATTATTCGATTAAAAAACTAAAATAGAAGGAAAACCAAGCTTTAACATTAGAATGGGCTATTTTTTTTTTTTTTTTTTTTTTTTTTTTAAAATGAAAACTAAAAATTCCTAGCCTGTTGGTTCCTACATACAACATAAGAGAAGGGGAATATGGAAATATAGAATATGGAAAATTTTAGTTTTCTCTGATAAAGTATATAATAAACAGCTTATTCTCTCTGAAGAGAGTTGCTGACTTAAGATTATATCATACCTAAAGACTTACTAAAGCTCATCCAGATAGTGTGATTAGTTTTGGAAATACAGTCATAGGAGAGGAGCAACTACACAAGCTAACATAGTCACCTTATGTTAATGATGGCGTATCTTTTAACATAAATTAACATTTAGCCAAGAAAGTAAAATGTTATCAGTATACATATTAAGACGTAAATTTCCACAAATATATTTGAAATTTTAACAAGGGATTTCTAACCTCAAATTTTACATGATTAAACATGATTGACAGATCAATCAGTTTAGAATCTCAAACCTTAAAATAATCAAACATTTGCCTTGTACATTCAACCAGAGTTTATAACCAATTTCTCCCCAAAGGAATTAACCATCCAATGGAAAAAATACTTTTTACTTCAGGCCTTTAAAACAAATGCCAAAAGTTATTTTCTACAGCTTTGGGAGGGAAGATGGAGTATTCTATTAGTGAACAAGTAGGTATTAATAGTAAGATGTAATCATGGTATATAATCTCTTTGTCAATAAATTTTTCAAAATCATACAAAAATCAGATAAATCAATACAGCCAAGATTCAGTGGTTCTTTTTTCCCCCAAACATAATTTTTATACACTAAGCTATGTGAGGGTGAAGTAATTTTAGCATCTTAAAATAACAAAAGTAGAAAGAGCTCCAGTTGTGACTAAATTACCTCAAGATTTCTTTTTCCTCTCTAAAAAAAGATTCTATACAGCTATTGTCTGTGACAATATGTGTCTTATACATGGGGAGTATAAGCATTCAGGAACGAGGGAAAATGGGGCAAGTGTTTTCCAGACTTACTGGGTTACTTGTATAGACATATACTATGATATTGAAATTGCAAAGCAAATTATTACCTGACACCAGTACACACTGAAAATTAGGAATTCTCTTACATTAGAATTTAGATTGATTCAGATGTACTGAGTGAAAGAAGCCATATACAAAAAATACATACTGAATGATTCCATTTATATAAGTTCTACAACAGGAAAAACAATTTACAGTGTGAGAAATCAGATTACTGGTTGCCTGGGGCAAGGCCTGCAAAGATGCATAATATAATTTTCAGAGGTGATGGAAATGTTCAATATCTTGATTTGGATGTTGGTATCACAAATATATACATTTAACAAATCTCAGCAAACTGTACTTTAAAACTTGTGCATTTTGTTATACATAAATTATACCTCAATATTGAGGTATAATACTTGTGTTAAAGAATTTTGTTAAGAAACAAAAATTCAGCCCATAAAGGGTAAATTGCTTCCTCAGGTCAACTTTGAAGAAGCCGAAGATGTGATTAAGTTACCTTTCAAATAGAATTTCTATACAGGAGACTTTACAGTTCATGTGTCTGAAAGGTAGGACCCAAAAAATAAAGAAGTTAAGAGAAAAGGGGAGAAAGGGCCTCATCTAGCAGGCAATTCCATCACCTATTTTACTGATACCGGTTTGAGATGCTTTCATATTTCTGGTCACATCATTTATACATAAATATTCAAACCGTGGCCTTTACTCAGACATTTTGTCTTTAACAAGAGGTAAAAAAATATTAATATTTCCCATCTGGCCTTCTACAGAGCTTATATTAGTAACTAATTATATTTTCAAAAGCATTAGTGTAACAATCCTTGTATTTCTTCTTGTCCTAATTTTTCACAGTATATACTACAGATATGAAAAGTGGAAACTGCCACATACTTGAGGCTATAATCTTCCTGGAAACTGCACTTTCTTCCTTCCAACTTGAACATTCCAGAGTAGTCCTCCTACAAATGTCCTAAATTTACATACGATTTTTGGCAGTTTAACTCAAAAGTAAAACTATTAGATATTCACCATACACTATAAGACACTAAATGCCAGGTACTATGGTGGGGGCTTAAAATATAACACTAACCCATACAGTACTAACAACAAACATGGGAGTTATTAACCCCATTTCCAGAATGAGGAAAATGAGGTTCAAGGAAACGAAGTAACTTTCCAAGGTCACATGGTTAGTAAATAGAGAAGACAGGATTTAAACCAGGAACTGTGGACCTCAATGACCTTGGGTTTTACATTAGCCATGATGCTTTCCCCAGCTGTTGCTATGCCTCCTATTTCACCTCCCACTCTTAATAATGAAGTATTCAATACCTGAAAGCATTTCTTTTCATTTACATTCTATTATACCTATGACATAAGTTTTTCCCATTTTAAATACAAGTCTTTCACCTCAAGTTCATCATTAGCCTCTGACACTTTGTTTTACTTAGTGTGATTTGATCCTATTTTATTACTTTTTTAAAAAAGTCTTTTTAAAAAATCTACAATCTCCTTCAGTGTGTTGATCACAGAGCAATATATCCTGAGTATACCTGAGGGCCCATAAACTTGCCATTATCAATGCCACCACTATCACTGCCAATTTTTTAATTAAACATTTACTATGTGCAGGACATTATGCTAAGCACTTTATATGGACTCTTACTTAACTTACAGAAATATAGGCACGAGGCAGACCCATCTTGCCTCGCCATGTGGCAGGACTCCAGGACCTGCTAGTAGCCGACCTTTGGTGAGAATGCATCTCTGATGACGCCTTGATTTGGATATTTTCACAGCTTCAGAACTGTAAATTTTACTTCAAATAAATCCCCTTTATAAAAGCCAACCGATTTCTGGTATTTTTGCATTGGCAGTCTTTGGCAAACTAAGACAGAAGTAGAGCCTGAAGATGTAACTGAATTGCTGCTATCTCATGATAAAACTTGTACAAATGAGAAATTGCTTCTTATGGATGAGCAAAGAAAGTGGTTTCTTGAGAGAGAATCCACTCCTGTTGAAGATGCTGTTAACATTGCTAAAATGACAGCCAAGGATTTAGAATATTACATCAAATTAGTTGATAAAGTAGTGCAGTGCAGGGTTTGAGAAGATTGACTCCAATTTTGAAAGACGTTCTACTGTGGGTAAAATGCTATCAAACAGGATCACATGCTACAGAGAAATCTTTTGTGAAAGGAAAAATCCATCAATGAGGCAAACTTCATTGTTGTCTTATTTAAAGAAATAGCCATAGCCACCCCAACTTTCAGCAACCACAACCCTGATCAGTCAGCAGCCATCAACACCAAGGTGTGAGACCCTCCACCTGCATAAAGATCATAACTTGCTGAAGGCTCAGATGATGGTTAGCATTGATTAGCAATAAAGTATTTTCTAATTAAGGTATGTACATTGTTTTTTATTAACACATAATGGTATTGCACAGTGAATAGACTATAAAATGTAAACATAACCTTTATATTCACTGGGAAATCAAAAAGTTTAGGTAACTTGCTTTACTGCAATATTCGCTTTATAGTGGTAGTCTAGAACCGGATCTGCAATATCTCTGAAGTATGCCTGTATATATAGCTCTGCTGGGTACTACAGAAAAATTAATGCAAAAGAGAAACTCTAAATTACCATTAAGCACTACATGGATGATCTGATGATCTGAAAGACTATCTTCCAAAACAATCTATGCCATTATTCAGGGAGGCGCTTGAGAGGCAATAAATGTTCACCTATGAACCTAACCCTGAATTGATTAAAAGGGGGAATGTGATTTACAGGAACTCTTCTGGAACCGACTGAAACTTAAATATATCCTAAATCTCAGCGAGCAAGCCAAAAAAGCAACTTTCAAGTGCAAGATTGATCTCTCAAGACAAAGGTTAGATTGGAGTCCTTAAATGTCTATGCTGCCTAAGAAATCAGCTTGTCAAAGTACTTACTTTAGGATAAAAAGCAATGGAATAAGAGTAACACATAGCTTTCCTTGCTGAAGCTGGGAAAATTGAGTAGGAACAACTGATGTTCTATTTCCTCTTCTGCACAAGGTAGGAGGGGTGAGCTTGGAAATTTGTCTAGACTCTTTCCAATTCTATAATTACAATGCTATAGCTTTAGAGAAACAGTCCATTTTGAACTCATCTGTCAGATTCAACTGTTTTCACTAAGTACAAGAGAAATGTAAAACATGAAGGTGTCTATTTTAGAAAGTAATTTAACTACATAAAAAGTAATAAAATATGTTCTTCACTCTTTCAGTACTCCACTTCCAGGCATCTCTCCTAAGGAAACAAACCCATTGGTTATTTAAGACTGAATGTTGCTCCTGTGGCTGCACTGGCAGACTGGGAATTATCTGTGAGCGTGGATGTCTCACATCAGGACTCCAGGACTCCTGGAACCGCCTCTCAGTACATTGGCCTGAGCGCTGCTGAGCAAAAAAGCTAACAGATTCCTCCAAGGAGTTAGGCCTTTCTGGGTCTTTCCTCTCCACTCAGAGATGAGCTAAGCAGGAGCACAGAGAACAACATTTTATGAAGTTTCTATCCAAAACTCTATGACCTCAGCAAAGGTCATGGGTTGCTGAAAAAAAGTATACATCATCTAAGTCTAAGGCACCTCGTGTGTCAATACAAAATCATTCTTGGACTAAGGCTTTAACAAAAACAGTCCAATTAATCCCATCCCCTCTTTCATCCCAGTGTTGCAAACACTGCCAACCCCTTTGTTCACCTCTAGTCCCCCATACTCACAATGAATGCTTCACTACACTGGTTTTTTCTTCAGATATGCTTCTCCTTCCATACCTCACCCAAAGGTCTGCCTTGCCAAACTTTCCATCACAATTCATGGAATTTCCTTGAATAGTAAACAAACTATTCCACACCCTAATCTCTTTACAGAATGTTCTCTCAATCTTCTCTTTAATAGCTTCTGGTTCTCTGCCAAGGACATCACACTCAAGTGGGTGATGCTTGTTATCGCACTGCCTGGACAGTTGGAAAAAGGTGGTCAATATTTTTCTAAACTCCTTCCTACCACTTGGTCATTTCTCTTCTACCCTTGTCTCAAAAGCAAATCTCTACTCTGACACTTCTCTTGACTCCTACTTTACAAGCACCCCATCATTCTTAGTAAATGATCCTTCCCCTAAGTGACAGTAAAAATAAGGCTCAGGTCTTTGGACAATAAGTCCAAACTACAAAAAGTATCTGTATCCTTCTTTTTCTTCCTGTCACCTGTTTCAGTGGAAAAGGTGAGTTTTTTTCTATCAAACTATCAAAAGTTATTATCTGTAGATGTGTAGTATCCTCTCCCTTCACCATCTCCAGGGACTATGTTTAATCACCCGCTTTCTAGCATTTACATATTTCTTTACTGGATATTTCTCATAAGCAAACAAAATCCTCTCAATTTTCCTTCTCATGTGTGTGTGTGTGTCTGTGTATGAGAGAGAGAGAGAGAGAGAGAGAGAGAGAGAATGGGTATGTGTAGATTATATATATATACACATATATATATATATATATATATATATAACTATATATAACAATATCTCAATCTAACAATACCTTCCAGTTATCTAGATAACATGCATTCTGCCTCTTTTCATAACCAGGATTCTGTAAGCACATAAACACTAATCTGAGCTTACTATGACCATTTTCTGACCATCTATTCAATTCTCAACCTACTACTCACTGATTTCCATTCTACTGCAACTGCTCTATACTTACCCAGGGCATCCATATAGTAAAGCCCAGTAAAAATATTTCTGCTCTTATCTGTCTGTTTTTTTTTTCTCTGTAGCATGTGACACCATCCATCATGATTCTTTTGTTGATACACTCTCTTCCCTTGGTTTCTATGTCAACCTCTAGTTCATCAATTTCCTTCTACCTTTTGTTCATTCTACCTTTGCTGTTTTCTTCCTCCATATATGTCTTAAATATTTCTGCTTTGTAGGATTCTAGTTATTGCCCTATGCTCTTCTTATTGTTTGTACTTTCCCTGGATGACACATTCAAACCCAGGATTTCCACCTATACTTTCTCTTACCCCCATTTATATACAGACTTCAATACTAATATCCAGATCCACGTATCTAATTGACTCCACTTTACTTGGTTGTCCTATGGACACTTCAACCCTCAACATATCCCAACTCATCATGTTCCCTCCCAACCTGTTTCTTAACTGGCATATTTCTATAATCTTATGCAGAAGAATTAATGGTCCCCTTATCCAGCTAGTTTCCCAAATCAGAAACATGAGTCATCCTCAACTAGTCTCTCACTCCCAACATCTAACCAGTCACCAATTCCTATAGATTCTCCCTAACTCTCAAATCCATCCTTTCCCTAATTTGTCCTCAAATGCTTCTTGCATTTGTTAAAATAAACTCTTAATTACTCTCTAATTCTCTAAGCAAATACTCTATATAAACCATTTTGCACACACCCGTGAGCAAAATTGTGTATACAGTACAATTTTAAGTATGTGAAATTCTAATAGTAAATGTCTAATATAGATTTTAATCATAGTGTTTTTTCTATATTTTCCAAATGTTCCACCATAATATGCAAATATTTTTTCATAGAAGGGGAAAGAAAACTATTTTATAATGTGAAAACAAAGAGAAAGTATTTCATACCATGCATCAGTGGCGTATCTAGAGGATAGCATTCCTGTGTATGCTGAGGTCTTTGAACAAACTTGGGTTCTGGGGAGTTGGTATAAAGGCAGTTCTTCTTGATCCCTTCTTTGAGCCACAGCAGGAAGGTCAATAAGCAAGCTAGGTCCTTGGACATCATCTGGAATCATCATGCCTGAAGAGCAAACCCAGGTGATAGTGAACACAAGATGCATTCATTCACATTTCACTCACCTAACAAATAGTTATGGGCATCTGCTATGCTTCCTGGTAGGAAACTGATAATATTAAAGTAAATAAGTTAAATATTTAACATGTCAGATGGTGATAAGTATTATGGTGAAAAATAAAGCAAGAAAGGGTGATAGCGAGTGCTCAGTAGAAGAGGGTTGCAATTTTAAGTATGGCCTGAAAAGATGAAAGTTTAGCAATATGAATATTTTATCAAAATATGATGCTATCCTAATCACATTACAAAGTCTCCTTTATCAAAAATGGCTGTCCCAATGAAAGGCACTCTAGAATTGTATTGATTTCAAAATATAATTCCATGGAAAAACAAATATCCAAAAATGAACACTTTTAAAATTGTTTTTAAAAGCAATTTTGTTTATAAGTTTCAGAATTATTTTATATTTGTTACCTTATTTAATTCTCACATCAATATTTAAGTTGAAGAGAAAAGAAAACCACAAGGTTAAATTTTTACCCGGTGAATAAAAAAAGCATGGTTGGGAAAATTCAGTAGACACAGCTCAGTGAAAGTTAAAGGCAGGCAATGGAGAGATCCAGGAAGGCCCAATTGCAGGGAATTTCTTGGTAAGGACCCTGGACTTGCTGCTTCAGCTCAGGAATCTTATTTTGTGGTCCATGGGGAGCTTCATGGGAACTGTAAACCAGGGGGAAAAACAGTTTTTCCCTTCAGTGAATTTCTTGTTACTCTGAAAACTGTGTTCTTGGAAGAAAGAAATTTTAAAAGTCACAAATTATGTGATTAAAGTGTGATTAAAAGATCAAAGATGTACAGGATGACACAATACTATTGTACACAGTTGGGTAACAATAAATAATGTAGCTGTTCTTCAAATGATAAGAATTAAAATGTATATTTTTATCAAGATTGTGGATACACTTTTTGTGGATTTTTAAAAATATCTGACAGAACGTAAGCTAAAAAATGTAAAAGTAAAAAAAAAAAAAAAATCTAATGTAGCTCTTACACTTCTTAAAAAAATTTTCCATCAAACAAATATGAGAAGACACAATATCTGAAGTACTACTTTTATGGCCAATGTGAGAGGAAGCCAAAGCTACAAAACTACCTTCAAGCTTATTCAACATTGATTTGGATGTTCTTCATTCATACTTTCACAAATTCACTCACCAGATGTCCCTACTTGCTAGGAGCTATTGGAGGCATTAGGGATACCCCAGTGCACAAAACTGAAAGTCGGAGAGGGCCTCCATGGCAAGATGACACCAGCAGAGACTGGACGGCGTTAGAAAACCAGCCCCATAAAAATCTACCAGGAGAGATTTTTCTAGGTAAAGGTATGACCGTGAGGAAGAAGAGGCTTGACATGAAAATGAGGCTTAACCAGTATTTTGACTTGCCACCACAAAAGGCATGGCTGCTCAGTAATATGCCAAGCAAAAGAACGGGACCCAGAATTAGCTGAGCTTTGAAAGAGAGGAAAAGCTCTGAACGTGAGCCTTATTTGTTACTCTCACCTCATCAGAGAACTCTACCTACAGAAAACTGAATTCATATAGCATCCCTCCTATCTTATGGGTGGGCAGTTGGGTTTTGGGTACAAACATCATGGCTTCACACAACTTTTTTTTAAATGTTTTATTTTATTTTATTGAGGACTTTATCTAGATTGTCAGGGTTGCTTTGGAGCTAAGTCTTGTCATTCAATATATTGAAAACATCTCCCAATTTCCTGGAATGTGCACATTTATTCAACATGCTATCTGTGTCATTTTTCCATTTACAGAAAACAAGAATAACTAGGCAGAGCTATGCACAGAGTTCTGTAGAACATCATTAGAGACCTGCACCCATGCTGGCATAAATCCATTAATCACTCTTAAGGTTCAGCTCAGTAATCAATTATAAATTGCTAAGCAATCTTTCTTTATCACGTTTATAAGAACATGATGAATTATACATCAAGTGCTTTGCTTAATTCCATGCATAGTATATTTGGGGGGACTTGGCTTATCAGAAAATCAGAAATGATTGCTAAGAGTTATAGTTACCCTTCTATAACTTTTCTTGTAAGCATCACTCACTCTCTCAGTATCTTCATCTTGAACAAATTTTCTAGCAAACTTACTGCCACTTGTTTTTATTTTGTCTGAAAGCTTTGAGATCAGGATCTAATCAGTTATCAATGCAGCAGAGAATATAAAGATGGGGTGAAAATAACTGCTTTGCTCAATGTCCTAAAAGGAAAACTCAGCTGTATTTTATCCCCATCCCCATGCAGCCCTTACCCTCCTCCACTGGAGCCTCTACTCATGCAAGGCAGCCAACTTCAAAGCACTGTCCCACTGCTCTGGCTTTGCCTCTGTCTGCATCTTCCTTTCTGAGGAGGGACCAGGATTGGACCAGGACTGTGTCAGGAATAACCTAAAACTAGAGCTGCTTAAGCGTAGAACAGGAAACTGGCTCCATTTGCAGAGCTCTTTCCCATCCAGATAGGTTGGTAGGAGCAGCCAGTTCAATTACAACATTGAGTTTCAGAGGTTGCTAAAGTTTGTTCAAAACTTGTTATTACTGCTCCACACGTCTATCCTGTGCCCTTTGTCCAGCTGCCTCCTCTGCAGACCCTTGCCGGTGCGGCTATCAGGCACACATTTCTTATCCCTCACGGCGCGTGGACACAGCTACACCTTACAGAGCTGTTCACCGAGCATACGAGCATACCACAGCACCCAGGAGCCCATAAAACAAATCAAGTCCTGGAGGACCTCTGCACTTGTTAGGCAACGGCCACAGCACGGGCACAGAGGTTAGGAAAACAGAGAAGGTAAACAAAAAATGTCCTGGGTAATTTGAAGCTAATGCTTACAGGAAAGGAGGGAAATTCTCAAAAGGTTTATGCTTGGTGAGGTGAAAGAATATGATGGCAAACAAAACAAAGGCAAAATGAATCCAAGTAGAGAAGAGATCGTGGCATTGTACAATTTAGCAATGGAAAGAAAAAAACCTGGAAATTGATATGCTGTTGAAGAACCACACATAGGGAACATGTCACTTTCTCATTCATCAAATATTTCTTGAGCACCTATTACGATAACATAACCAGAGACACAATCTTTGCCCTTTACAAGCTTAGTTTAAGTTTTTAATTTATAGAGGCAGGCATGCAAATAATTATGCATACTTGACTCTTGAGCACAGTGACAGAAACTGATCCAGGTTTGCTGGCAGAACAATTCAGGGAAGGGGAGTCAAAGATTGGGAAACAGAACTTCTCTCTGGCCCTCCTACATTTGAAATCCTGTAATATTAAATGTATGATTCATTTGACATTGATCTTGTATGCCTTACCATTATTAATTATTCTAATTTACACATTTGGTTTAGCAGCCCATGTAGCTATAAACTCTTTGAGGTAATACATACTTTTAGATTAAGTATATGGTCAACAATAGCCCTTTAGTAGGTTCACAAAAAATTTTTTAAATTAATCATTCCATAGATAAATCTGATTAAGATTGTCTGTTACTAACAGGGTAGACAGAGAGATACAGATTTGAAAGGGATCTTAAAAAACACTCAGCCCAAATCCTTCATTTTATTGTTGAGGAAATAGAGAGGTATGAAGAAGCCTGGCTTGTCTGATGACACAGCAGGATAACTGCTTAGTAAAGAAGGACCTGGGCCTGAAATAGAGCCTGCTCTTTGCTGGACAAGGATCTCAAGAGCAAAATGAAATTTTGAGTAGAGTAATTACTCATATGTATGTTGTTGAAATCTGTATCAAAACTTTATAGATAATTTCTCAGCTCACTATAGTTAGCACTAATCTAAATAATCATGCTACAACACTGCATTCTGGGGGCTCTCAAGAAATTTCCCTAAAAGCACGTGGTTATGAATGCTTTACTACTGAAGACAGATCTAAGATACGTAAGCTTAGCTTCATTCCCAAAACTATGATTTCTAAAAATAAATCCCCAGGACCATGCAAAGTATTAGATTAAGGCAGTGTCATGGGTTAAATGGTAGCCCCTCAAAAGATATGTCCTAATACAATTATAAAGATGTGCTTTCATCAGTTGTATCAAATATACCATACCAATGCAAGGTGTTAATAATAGGGTAGTATATGGGAATCTTGTATTTTATGCACGACTGTTCTGAAAAAAAAACACAACTTGTTAAAAAAAAAAAAAAAAAAAAAAAAGTCCATGTCCCAGAACCTATGAACACAACCTTATTTCAAAAATGGGTCTTTGCAGATATAATAAAGTTAAGAATCTTGAGATAAGATCATCTTGGATTACTGGATGGGCCTAAATCCAATGACAAGAAGTTTACAAGTGACAAAAGTAGAGAAGAAATGAATAGGGAAAAGAGGCAAAGGCTGTGGGAAGAAGAGGCAGAGAGTGGGTTTGCAGCTGCAAGCCAAGCAGCACTGAGGCCGTCAGAAGCTGGAAAAGGCACAGCAGAATTTTCCCCTCAAGCCTCTGGATAGAGTACAGTGGCCCTTCCAACACCTTGATTTTGGACTTGCAACCTCCAGAACTGTAAGAGAGTAAGTTTCTAGTGTTCTAAGCCAACAAATTTGTAGTAATACAGGCAGCAAGAAGGCAGGGGAAGTAACTTTGGAGTCACGTTTATGATACACAGATCAGGGCTCAGAGGGGGACTAGATCATCCCATGAGGAGAACATCCCTTTCTCTATCTTCTTCCTAACACTACTGCCCATCCTCCTGAAACCTGCCCCATTTATTTTTTCTATTCCTTTCAATCTGACAGTATAAAGTAGTGGTTATCAACCAGGAGTGTTTTTACCCCACAGAGGACATTGGGCTATGTCTACAAACACTTTTGATTGTTGTGACTGGGGAACTGCCACTGGCATCTTGAGTTAGGGGCCAGAGATGCTACTAAACATCCTACAGTGCTCAAGTCAACACCCAGCAACAAAGAACTATCTGGTCCAAAGTAGAGCAGAGAATGAGAAACCCTATTATAATGTATCAAAGATAATCAAACAGGTACAGTCTATGCATTCATTCATTTGAGCAGGAAGCTTTCTCAAAGTATTTGGTATGTCAGAGGACTACAGAAATGTGGTAAATTAAAAAACAGTACATCTGGAAAGTTTGGGAGGGAAAATACCATCTTTCTCCAAGTAACAGTCTGTTATACATCATGAAAAACTGGATAGATTCACCTAATCTTAGATATTCAAAATTATCCATCCTCTGTTTTGATCCCCAGAGAATAAAGAAGCATTATTATCTCGTAGTTGCCTTCCATCTTTACCATCAAGAATCCAATCTTCAGATTTTAACTTAACTGAATCCTGAAGTCATATACTTTCTCTAACTTTCTCCCTTATAACACATTACCACACAACACAAGAAATGCCCCTAGAAAGGCTTTTCCCGTCAGAAGAGTCATAACAGGTGAAAGACAGCATAAATCCTGAATAATGGCCCCATAAATCCCAGTCCTATGAGAAAATTTAACATTCTCACCCAGAGATGTTAATATTATAACGACATTTCTGTGCTGGGTGAAGAAAAATTATTTTTTAAAGTGAAGTTTTCAGGGGTATATAAGAATTGATATTGGAAGAAAGGCAGGGAGAGGCATTATACTTTAGGAATTCTTTAATGGAAACTAAGTTATTAATATACCCAAATCGACAGTAATTCATAGCTGTAAAAATGTTTCATAAATGTTTAAAATATGCCTTTCTTTATTAATATTTAACAGTCCCATTCAATGAGCTAACAATATCACTTAATAGCATCAAAGATTTTAAATTATATTAGAGACTTCAGATTCAGTTTAAGGTATTAGTTTTAGTTTCAATCCATACTGTTAATAAAAATTGAAATGAGACAGAGAAAATGTGGCCCTCTCAGAAAACAGAATCTCAAAGTTTTAAGTTGAAATATGAGCCAAGCTTATTTTTCCAGGTATTCTAAAAAAGGCAGATTCAAATTCAAAACACCATAACAAATGACAATGTGACAGTGAAATTCATTGTATGCAAAAATAAACCCAAAAGATGACAAAATAATGCAAGAGAGTTTACGGGAAATAAAAACCACAAACCTAAATCCATATTGCTGTTTGTTAATGAATTAAGATTTTCCAGATCATCAAATCTGCCTTGTTGACTGTTGCCTTCATTTGAGGTTATAGAGGGTAGGGGTTCGATGCCAAAATTTTCTTTTATCTTAAGAGGAAGAAAAATAGAAATGCATTAGTACTGAAAATGCAATGTTGTTCAAACCAGATAATGATGATTGTGGAAAACTGGCCCTGCAAACAGGCATTCTCAAGTAACAGTTTATACTGTGGTAAGCAGTAACAAATGCTGGTAACTTAATATCTGCAAGAGTAGAGCCTAGTAAAATCTGTCTTTTTTCCACTGGATTTAAAACACCCACACCCACACCCACACAAAGCTTGTTTTATTAATAAGTGGATTTAAATAAACACTTATCAAAGTAGAAGAATAAAAGTGCTATCCAGTCCAGCAAGGGCAATTGTTGATGCACACCACCTCCTGGATCATGTTGCTTTGATGGCTATAATTTAAATAGCTTAATTGCTGATCCCAAAGCACATGGTGAATTTTCATTTCTCTAAGCCTTTGTTTGCCCTCCTTAGCACTCTTATCTGCCCAGTGACTACTTGAGTCAGCCAAACCTAAAACCTATACATAAGCACTCTCAACAGGGTATTGCACTTTGCACTTGTCTTCCTTTTATATAGACATCTTCTACCGTTTTCCAAAGTTAAATCTAACAGAATATACAATTTTCACTCCAGTATTTCACTGTAATATTTTTTAAGTCTTTATAAGCATAAATTTAAATGATTACATTATAGTGACAATATGAATATACTATAATTCAGTTAAGGTGAATAACACTATATTATCTTCTATTGTTGGAAATTTGAGGTGTTCAAAACAAAAACGTGGATTATGCCTTTTATAATGTTCCACTTTTTTAATAAAGGCATACTGGTCAGGCTTCAATGGTAAAGGAAAGACCTTTCATGAACTGGTATACCAAATACTGCTAGCTTTTTCTAAACAAATTATGAATATAGCTAAGTATGTAATATACTTAAAGCCTAGAGAACATAAAATTAAACTCAAATATTAAATAGGGGTAAACAAGGAGATACAACTACTTACTGGCCTAGAACAAAATAAGTAAGAAAAACTATCTCAGAGAAGGGAGTAAGGAAAAAAGTGATAAACACTGAGTTCTTAAAAACTTATTGTACATTAACTTTCTGGGCTATTTGGACATTTAAAATAAAAGATAATGGCAGTTATGAAAGTAAAGAACAAGAGAACTGGACAGTAGAATCTGGGATTTCAATAGAGGTTAGATCTTTAGAAAAATGAGTTCAGCTTTTTCCTAAATAGAGAAGAAAATAAGAACATACAATTTTCCCTGGGGAAAATAATCCTTAGGCAAAAAGAACCAGATTTATAAATCTTCATAGTTTCATCCTTCAGCTAAAACACTGGTATGATGTTGGTAGAGAAAGATAAACTTTGAAGTAGTTGGGCATATTTGTACTCTGCAAATATAGGTCTATCTGTAATTCAAAATGAAGCTTACAATAAAGACAGATGTGCTTCTGTCCAATACACTTCTGGAGGGCACCCTCTAAATAGAAAGCATTGGACATTACGTATTTCCAAGGCATCTGAATGTTTTTCAGATCCATCCGGAGCTTGTGACATTAGATAATAAATTATCCTTACAGGGCCCAGCAGTAATGAGAAGTGGGCAGTAAAGATGGAGGCCCAATGTGAACATTCTCGCTGACCTGATTTTGTGATAATCAGGGTAGGCTAAACATTCGCTATATTAGAAACCATGCATGTGTCCCCAGACAGTTTTCTCCCTAGGTCTGGTTTTTAGAATGCTGGTGATAAACTAAGCCTGATTTATTATATAACCATCCTGTATGGGAAAAGACTGTAACTTTGGTTATCTTTGGTCAACCTTAAGATATATAGCAGGGGGACAGAAGTGACTCCAGTGGTTGGGTGTCCGTCTCCCATATGGAAGGACCTGGGTTCGATCCCTGGGACCTCTTGGTAAAAATTTAAAAAATTAAAATACAGAAGGCGCATGGGCCGCCAGGCCCCGCAAGCCACACAGCAAGATGATGATGTAACAGGGGAGTGATACAAGGGAGAGCCAAGACGAGATGCACCAAAAAACCAGGAACTAAGGTGGCACAGGCAATTGCCTCTCTTCCACATCGGAGGTTTCGAGGATTGAATCCCAGTGAAGACAGGAGGAGAAGGATGAGAAGAGAGGGCAGGAAACGGACACAGAGAGTTGCCTAGTGAATGGACACAGAAACAGCAAAAATGGCAGCGGGATGGGGGGTGGGGGGTGGGGGAGGTGTAAAGATGGATAAAAGTAAATAAATAAATAAGCCCTTAAAAAAATGTATAGGGGAGGAAGATATGGACTATAGTTAGTAGTAATACTTTTATGATGCCCTTTCATGATTTGTTAACAAAAGTTTCACAACAATGCAGGGTGTTTGTGGGGGCGGGGAGGTGATGTGTGGGAGCCCTGTATGATGATATGCATGTTTGTTTTGTAAGTTCACGATGTTTACTGAACACTTACAGTTTATGTATGTTCATGTATGAATGATATACTTCAATAAATTGTTTTTTGAAAAAAAAAAGATGGAGGCCCACCCGGTCATGTGCAACAACCGAGGGGGTGTGACTTTTGTCCCTGGAGAGTGGAGGGAGGGGAGGAAAGGGTTAATGTCCAAAGTGAGAACAATCAATTATTTTAAGAAAATAAAATTCTTTTTCAGAAAGATACATTAGGGCTGAAACAATTTTAATCAATTCCAGTTTGGGGAGTCTTCAGAGGTTACCTCACAAAATCAGTACTGGAAAATAAAAAGAGAGAGGCTAGGAAATTTACCATAGATTTAGTAATTACGATAAATGTCCTTCAAATTGCAAGTGTTGAATATTACTTATAAACAAGCCTTTTAAAGAGCATTTTAACAAACAATAGAGTAGGTGGTTACACTATGAATATCATCAATATGAGGAATAAAAAAAATCTGTTATGCAAATCAGTAATTGAGATCAGGATAAAATTTTGAGTGGCAGTGTGGATTAAAAAATTGCTGTATCTCAAACAATCTACATGAAAATGAAAATGATGTATTTGGAAAGCTGTGTTAAATGATCAAAAGGTGATTCCAGTGATAATGCAGACACTCACATTAAGTATGCACTGAAAGAATTTGAATAAAATTTTACCAGGAAATGTGAGAATAAGCAAAACATTAAATATCTTACAGCTCTTTAAATATGAATGCTTAAATTTATAAAGTAAATGTTATGAATATACATTTGACTATTTCATCTAATAGCTAAAAGTTTAAATATTAAAATGGGCCTATATTTCAGGTTGCCTTATATTTGGGTAAACAGAAAAATTTTATTTTTAGAAGAATAACAGTCTCAACAACTGTGTATCAGTGAATATTCAGTAATATATAATTCTTATTTGCTCTTACAATGAAAATTCTGTTTGAGGCTGAGCATTTTCAGATATAGGAGTGGGACTGGTAAAGTCGTAAAGCACAAATGTCAATGGCAGTACACCAGGCAATCAATTCTGCATCACTTCTTCCCACATCCAGGCATCGTTCACATATTCAGAATATCTGTTCTCTGGTCGACTGCCCAGAGTCCTCCATCACGAGGAATCCTCTGGTGCCCCTTGAATGCATCTAGCACAGCGCCTTGCACAGAAGAAGGACCCACAAGTATTTGCAGAAGGAAGAAAGTGAGGCAAGGAAAGCAACCACCTCTATCTACCCTGTAAGAGAGCAAATGAAGGCACATTTTGCAGATCACTACAGAGAAGTTATGAACCTCAGCACAGGAAACTATAGCATATTGCTAAGCTGCCTTAAAAACAAAAAACAGCTCTGTATAATAAGTTTCTTCTCATTTGCATAAAAATTTAATGAGGGCAGGAAACAAAAACAAAACATTTTCAAAACTCCTGAACAAAGTTAATCGGTGATTTAATAGCAAGGGCAAATCTATTAAAATTTAATGCTTTCCTGTCAAGTTGTAAATAGACACTATCTCAAATGTCAAGATGATTTTCTAGAGTCCAGTTCCTTTTCACTTAGTATCTTATAAACACTGAGAACAGTGTGAAAGACCAAGATATAAACAATGTATTTTTAATTAAATCATCTTTGCCTTGACTTTCCTTGACAAATACACTAAGTGAGAAATGTTTAATAGCTATGTGTCCCTGAGGGAATTAAAAAAATAAAAATCACAAAAGCTCAAAGAATTTTTCCTTGACGTAAGTAATTTGGAGAAAAATATCACTAAAAAGAAAGCAAGGCAAGGGATGCAGGTCATTGACTCTAATGAGAAGCTGTTAGTATTCACAAGAATATATTACTTATACTTACCAAGGGTCCATATATATGCTACCACACCTATGGTACATCTTGGGAAAACGATTAATTATGAAAAGACCATTCCATTTTGTTAGCTTGTTTTTTGAAAGCTACATGACTTAACATGTAAAAGGGTAAGGGAAAGAGAGTGTGTAGAGGACCTGTTATAATCCCTTACCATGTTTTCAGTGCTGTAGCCATACTGCTGCGTCTCTGGGGCATATATACTCAGCATGGATCTTGCTTCTTGAGGCTCAGGTGGTTCACTCTCATGTAACCACTGTGTACCAAGGTGAAGTTCCTTCAGGGAGGGGACAGGAGTGGCCTCTGGAACATGCGGCAAGGAATACAACTCCATGGATTGAAAGCGGTCTTGATATAGCTCATATTCTTCATCAACGAGCATTTCTCTTTCTTCACCCATTTCCTGCAATCCAGGAGTCAGAAATTCATGCATTTCCCAGGCCTCCTTGCTGTCATCTATTTCTTTTTGTTGGGACTGGAAAGACTTCCCCAAATCGAGAAATGGTTCATCCACAAGTTCTTCTTTAAAATACGGTTCATCTCTAAATTCCTGTAAATAAAAGTTGCCAAATCATTTAAACTATGCCTGTCTCAAAGCTGCAATATATACAAATTAGCTGAAGAATTAAGACACTGACAAAACTGCAATGCTCTGAGGAGAAATGCAAGCTCACTCCCACACCAACCCTCAGCCCAGGAAATGGACAAATAGTAAAATAAGAGGCAGAAATTTGCCCTTGCAAGGTGAATGACTATTCTAAAAGGTTCATTATACATTAACCACCTGAAAATTCACCATGTGAAATAGGAATTTTGTTAAACTGCTACACTAAATATTTAACTCATGCATCTAATAGAAAAAATAGTACATAAATATAGATCACTTCATACTATTACTTAAAAAGACTGATGACATGGGGAGTACACCCCAACTACTTTGAGTACAGGGACACTTTTATAATATATACCATGTAATAGAAAAACATTTTTTTCATCTGTGATTGAAAATACATGACAAAAGCTAATGAACACAGTATACTTGGTAAATGAATTTATACTTCACTAATCAGAATAGCAATTACATATGACTGAAACTAAATAGTCATACTTGTGCAGAATGAGTTCCTGAGTAATTTCTGATGAATACATACATCTGCCAACCTCTTGACCTAACTCTGGGGAACCTGAGTCCTTGGCACAATGAGGCCCAGTTCCTTTAAGAGATCAATGACATTTCCTACTTTAAGTCTTATTCATTAACTACTACCAAGTGTAAATTCTTGAAATGAATCTATTCCTTCCCATTGCTTTGTCACTGGCAGCTAAACATAATTGCAGTGTAACTTTTAAATTAATACATTATATCAAATACTGCAACCTGGTTATTTCAAACAAATGTGGTTAGAGGGTATAGTTATCACATAATTATGAAATTTCAACAAAAATGTCTACAGTAAAAAAATATATATATAATGGATAGAATATAGGAATATATGTCAGCTTGAGACACTGTCAAAATATTTATTATACAAAGAATATCACCAGGGCAATTATTATCAAGTGAAGCAAAACCATACAAAACTACAAAGGGTAACATAAACACAATTCATTTTAAGAATAAAAAAGGAAAAGCTTCAAAATATACTTTCTAAAATCAAAGCATAAAGTAGGGTTTTACATCATAACTATTTTCTTTAGAAAATATTCAATATAAAATTCTTTTGTACAGCTCTGTTTTCGAGAGCATTTTTAAATGCAGATCTATCTTCAAAAATCTATTCTTCCTCCCAATTTTTAGGAATATATTAGTGAATATTAGTGATATAAAAGTATGTTTGTTATTTGAAAATGACTTCTATGTGACGGGCTCACTTATGGAGGCACTATAATAAAGGAGGGAAAATGTTTCAGTTTAAAAACTTTTAAACTGAAAGTTTAAAGGGGAGATTATTTAATTTTTATCTATATAGGAGCAACAAGAAAAGTTTTTATTATTTTCTTTACAGAAAATTTGGCTCAGAGCAAACCATTTAAATGGCAAATTGTACTAAATACCTTGGGTGCTTCAAGTATTAAGGATGAATTTATATCATGAATTGTTCCTGAAAGTTCCGTCCTGTCTTCATTATTGCTTGGATGTAAAATATAACTTTCTTCCTCTTTATCATCTCCCTGAAAAAATTAAGTACTTATATAATCAAGAAAATATTTTAGTTTCAAACGCTCTTCAGATTAATTTCACCTTTCCATTAAGTACAAGTATATTAATAAAATTTATCCAAACTGCTTCACTGGAATAAACTTTCTTAAATAAATAAAAAGAAAGCCATATTCAGGTCAGAGTTTCTCGATTTTTAAAAAAGATTTCCCTAAAGCAAAAAAATCACTTTAAGAGGAATAGATTTTAACATTAAGAAATGTATAAGCATATACAGGGGTGATATTCAAAATATTTAACATTGGTGCAGTGTAGTCACTCTCAGTCAGAACAGGTATATCCATCCTGGTGCATGACAGCTCATTATCAGCCCCAGGTTATAACATAGCTACTATGCTACTATTAATTATTAAGTCCTTCCTATATCATGATCTGTGTTAAACAACTTATATGCCTTGTCTCAGAATAACCCTCACAGCAATCCTACAGGATTTCATATTTTATATTTATAGAAGAATAACAGCAAACATTATATATATATAGCTACCGATATACCAGGCACAGGTTTAAGCATGTTAAATATATTAATTCATTTAATCCTCACAACAACTCTATGAAGTAGGTGCTCTAACCTTATTTTATTTTATTTTATTTTTTACCGGGAGGTACCAGGGATCGAACCCCGGTCTCTCCATATGGTAGACGGACGCCGAACCTCTTGAGCCACATCCGTTTCCTCTAACCTTATTTTAAGAACTCACAACTAGTCAGTTACACATCTAGAATGTAAATCCTGGCTGTCTGGTTCTCAACCACCACCATGCCAATGCATTCCCCATCTTATAGATGAGGAAGGTATGAACTGGTTAGGCTAAAATAACCGGCTCAGGGATGCACAACCAATGGACGGCAGACCCAAGCAAAAGCCCATAGCTGTCTGGCTCAAGTGTTCCATTGTCAGCTCTGTTCTGCTGGTTGTCAGCATGCATGTAGTTTTTAAAGTCAGTACATTATCTTTTGGATCTTGTACATCTGTGGCATGTTTGTAGAAAAGAGAAGATAAAACACATTCTTGGTTAGCATTAAAATGTTGCCATCTATATATAACACAAGCCTTCATAAAAGATTAGTTTGTTTTTCTAACATATATTCAGGGTCTTTCCACTCCAACCTGACTTTGGACTTTTCATTCACACTCTCCACTCCCACTTCTGCTGTGGACTGAGTAAATACTCAGTAAACATTTGGTGATTACCTATGTGGCCACCAACTGCATCAAGGGGGCTGGGGTGGGCAGGAGACAGAGGGATATGCCTGGTTCCTTGCTACACAATTTATAGCACATAAACAGACAGTTTTGCTAAAAGAGCCCAGATGTTGAAAGAGGAATGACTTGGCGGTAAAAAGTCTTAATAGTGACCTTTCTCTTGGTCCCTTTGCTGTTCCTCCCACTCCCAAGCATCCTGGCAGCCTTGGACTCACTAAGGGAACCCTGGGTAAAGTTCTACCACACAATTATTACACTCCCAAACACTGTCAGGGTAATTCTACAGGTTCCCAAGGTTTTTATAGCTCTACCTCTGCCAGAAATAGCACAGGAAGCCACACCCAGTTGGTAGTGAGTTCCATTATTCACACTGCCTGACACTTCCTAAAACTGCTTCCCCTGTGCAGCCCAAATAATTGTCAGGGAAAATCTAGATAAAGTTTCCTGCCACAAACAAAATACCAAGAAGATGAGTTCCCCATAAAAATATCAAAGGGTTTCTCCTTTTTAATTTGTCCAAAAATCAAAATGAGCATCTCATGGTATCAGGTTGGCTATAGCAACAAGTAAGCACCAAATATATAATAATAAGTCAAGAATTTGCCTTAACTGTGTGCTATATTCCATTTTTAAACATTTAAAGTGTCTGAAAGGGGTATGCTTGTGTGTGTGTGTGTGTGTGTGTGTGTAATACATGAAGGCCATGTGACAGTTATTGTGCTGGTGAGGTTCTCCAATGCAAAAATAAATACTATATGTAAGTATGCATTTACTTATACACATACATGTAAACACTTTAAATATGTTAATATATTTAATAGAATAAAGAATTTTAGTATTAAGAAAGATCTTAGACGTGTCCAGTCTTTTCAAAAATGAAAAAACAGCTCAGAGATGGACAATGGTGCACCTATTAACCAAATTGCCTGTATGAAGTTTCTTACAGTGTGAAATTCTGCATCAGAATTACATAGGTGACCCACTATGAGGCACATTCCCAAATATCACAACAAAATTACTAAATCAGATTCGATGAGGGTGGAAACTGGGACACTACATTTTAACCATCTCCCAGGTGATTCTTATGTAGATTACATATCTTTAAGTTTGAAATGTACTGGGTTAACTCTTATCAAAGCGAGGAACAGAAAGCAGGTACCTTGAAATCCAACATTCTACTGCATGGGGTTTTGGTTTTAGACATGCTGCATGCAAACTAAACAAGTGACAACATACTAAAACAGGATTACATAGCATCGTAGCTAAGAACACAAGAATCTGAAGCTGTCCTGCTGGGTTCATATTCCAACTCTGCCCCTTCCTAGCTACATGACCTTGGATATGTTATTCAACTCTTTGTGCCTTGACTGATTCATACATAATGAGAGTAATAAGAGGACAACCTCTTAAAGTTTCTATAAGGATTAATTTAAGTAACACTTGTAGAGGGCTTAAAACATTGCCTGACAGGGAGCGGATGTGGCTTAAGCAATTGAGCACACACCTCCTACATGGGAGGTGCCAGGTTTGGTTCCTTGTGCCTCCTGAAAAAACAAAAACAAAAAAACAAGGAAAACAAACCATAAAACCAGCTCAGGGAAGCTGATGTGGCTCAGTGGTTGAGAGCCAGCTTCCCCCATATGAGGTCCCAGGTTCAATCCCTGGTCCCCGATACCTCAAAAAGAAAAAAAAAATTATATATATGGCCTGACATATAATAAACACTCAATAATATTTTTTAAATTGTCTGAAAATTAGCATCATCAAGTATTTTTTTTGCATTGGGGAACCTCCACAGCACCATAACTATAAGTGACCTTGAGCCATAAATAGTAATTTGACCCAGTACAAAAGATTGGGCAAATAAGATAACTTCATGATGACTTGACCATGAAGGAGTTCTAGATGTTAGAAGTTACATAGTCAATAAAGCATATTAAAACCTCATGTCCATGTGGCTAAAATGACATGGTTCACTGGATTTCAAATCTCAACATCATTCCCAAATGAAAGCTAAAATGCACAGATATTTTAATTTACATCATAAGGAATGGGACAAAAACATAGAAGTCTGTACTCAAAGCATGAAGATCAAAATAACAGTAAAGGTGGCAGTAGTAGACGTAGTAATGTTAGCAGATAGCATTTACGTAATACTGTGCTAAGCACTAAACAAACATAATCTTTAATCCCCAAAATGCTATGAGGACATTATTTTTTTCTGATTTTGTAAATCAGGGAGATTAAGAAATTTGCCCAAGTTCACACAAATAGTAAGAAGTGGAACAGGGACTCAAGCCCAGGTGTACTTGTCTCCAAAATCTATGTTCTTCAGTCTATTATCACCTCCTAGATTAACAAAATTCAACACTTACCACTAAAGGCTTACAGATGCCAAGGTGTACAATGCCTGGTGGCACAGCTTTCAACACTTCCACAGCTTCAGCAAGTGTAGTATTATCCAAACAGTGTTCATTGACTGAGATCAAGCGGTCTCCAGGTAAAAGTTCTCCACCTCTTTCTGCTACACCATCTGCTACCAGGGAGCGGATCACAATCACTGATCTTGTCGCATCTAAGGGATCCTAAGAAACAAGCAAAGAAGAAAGATGATTCAATGCCCTGAAAACACATATGCAGCCTTAAGACAGTTTATGATTACTAATGAATCTCCTTTGACAATTGACTTCAGGTGTCCAGCATCAGGATGATATTGTTCCAAAAAGGTCAAAATACATTAAAATACCACTATGTACAGCCACACAAATATTACCTTGTACCAAAGTAAAATTATAACCCTATCACATGCCTGAGCGTTCAATACACATATATTTCTTTTTTAAACTTTGGTGACTGAGATTTTGTTGCACCACAAGAGGTCTGTGTATAGTTGGGAAGATTCTCTGACATCTTCAAGCACAGTCATATCATGGACCAAATACAAGGTCCATCTATTACTCTTCTTGGGCAAAAAGTAGATTCCAAGAGAGGCATATTATGGGAAATCATGCTCCATTCATATGCATTCCACCAGCACACTATGCCCCTGCTAAAGCACTTAAGTTCAGAAAAGACATGGAAACCATGGAAAATTCCACTGCATTAATAAAGTATGTTTGAAAATACTAAAAGTATGAGATGGTGTAAGGGCTCCTAGGTGAGAACTATTCCAGGATATAGAATTGAAGGCCACTTCATGAATAAAACCAATGTGCAAATAGTTCTCATCCACTGGGAACATCCCATATTTTTTATTAAATACTGAATATAACATGTTCACATTTAATAAATGTATTTAGTTCATAAAAACCAGCTTATGTGGGTTTTTTTCTTATTTAAAAATATAAGCCTACTACTAATTTTATTTTATTCAATAAACATTGATACACAGCACTTACTATGTAACAGGCTCTGCGCTAAATGCTGGACAATCATTAGTTCATTTAATCCTGACATTAAACCTGATGCAGGAAGATTTACTGTCTGTATTTTACAGATGAGGAAACTAAGGCTCAGAAAGTTTAAGCAACTTGCCAAAGTCACCCAGATGATAAGTGGCAGAGCCAGGACTCATACCCAGACAATCTAGCAACCGTGCTTTGCTGCTCATGCCTCACTATAACAATAGTCAGAAGAAACTGGAAACAAAGTTGTGAATGGAAAAGAAAGATATACTCATATTCACACTGAAATCTTATATTTGAGAAATCTTATGTTTGAGTGGTCTCTTTTAATTTGTCCTAATGGTGAAGATATTATGGTACTATTACCAAACCTCAAACTTAGCAAGGAAGAGAAAAAAATGATTAAATCACATCACAGAAACATTTACTTTTGTCTATTTTGCAATTGCTTCATTACACATGCTGTTCTAAAAAGGCAAGACTTAAGTAACTTGAGAGTCCACTGCTGCTGGCTTCTATTAAACCCTTCCTGACAAAGTAGAGGAAAACAGCCAAATTTTGTGTTAAAATTATAAGACTTTGGAATTAGCAAAAGAGAATTTGCTAAGTGCCAGTCCATGTCAATTCAAGTGGCTGATGGTTCTTTGGAAGTTTTCTGATCCAGCTGTATATCCCTGTGTTTCAGATATCAGTTAATTTTCAAAGCACTACATCGAATTTTAGCCAAACGGGCCACATTTGAAATCAATAAGAACTACACAGATAATTCCTTGAAAAATACCTTCAAACATAACTTATCTTGGTTTCTTTAACCGTGCCTTTCTACCCCCAAGTCAAGAGACTTGGTAATTTCCTTACATGCCCTGATGTATATAATACCACATATTTATGAAAAGGATTTAAAAATAAAAAATAGTCATGGAAAATCATTAATAATGTTCATAGTGTTAAACTATAATTACACCAATGTTTTCAAGTAGAGGGAGCTATTGCATAGGAAAAGAGAACTAAAAAAATGTACAGTGGTATATCAGCAGGCAATCAGTGCAGTAATATAAAAGAGCTGTCTATTTTGTCACTGGCAACCATGAATCACAACACACTTTTCATTCTGAAATATGAAACCATTACGTTTTTAAGTTTGACACGCTAATAAATAAGCTGTACAATTATGTCCTTCATTTAGGATGTCAGTTTTTTGATGAAAGGCTTTTTTATTGGGGGGGAAGGGAAACTACATAATACCTCATTCTTCTCATGAAATGTACAGCAAGCAGCTAGCATTACTTTATATTAATAATTACTAAACTTTCTTAGAGAAAACTACAACAGTAAAACACACCAAAAGCAAATAAATGACTTCATGAGGTTGGTGTCTGAGCAATCACTGCAGTTTCATATAAAACCGATTCAAAAAGTACGATTTGAAACCTGATGAATAGGTTTTCAAAACTAACCCTGTTGAAATGATAATTAGAAACATATCAAAGGAAGATTAACCAGGAAATAATGAAAATAGAATTCTACCCTTGAAATTTTAATATACTTCCCTAATTGTAGAAAAATCAGTGTGTAGTTATCTACACAAAGCAGTCTTCTTTAAATCTCAAACTAGTAACAGGTGTGCTTGCATACTAAAATGTATTCAGGTTTAGACCTCTAGTTATTCTAAACACTAAATATAATCTACCTCTCCTTTTCCTGGAGGAGAAAACCCAAAGGCAGTTTCTTTGTGACTTACAAATAAGGACAAACCGCCACCTCTAAAGATGCCCCATTATGTATAATTGTTACTTCATTTTCTATGATGATTTTGCTGACTGCATGATTTCCCACATAGCTGAATGAAGTTGCTTTAATGAGTAACAGTCATTTCCTTTCATGGCCATCACGTGGAGCAGCCACCCTATGGAAAAAGAGCAGCTGTTACTGCCTACTGGGGCGGCTGCTATTCTTGAAGCTTTGCTGCATTTAAAAATGCCTAAGAGCTAACCTGATTCAGTCTGCTGCTCATCAGAAAGGTCGGTTTTCCAAAAGTATAGCCCACAGTATCATTCCCACATTATAAAGGTATTTCTCAAGCCCTCTACCCAATCCCTAGACCCCAAATGGATCTTTAAAGTCCCCCATGAGATTTACCACAACTTAAAAATCTTTAATTTTTCTTCTTTTGGCAAATAACACCGCAAGGAACATTGTGTTCAAGAATCAGGATGTTGCTTTAGACTAAACAGCCAATAGAGGGCACTAAAGACCAATCACATAATGTAAGAAACAGCACCTTTGACTATGCAGGCCATTCTCCCTTCTGAAGGAAATTTTTTTCTTTTTAGTCAAAGCCTTGTTGATTATATATACTCTAACAGTGTCCCATATGTTTGTTTCAACTCAACCATTTGTGAAAGTTCCTCCTTACAGCTCGTGTAAATATTACCAAACTCCTATAATCAATTAAGCACAGCATTAGATTGAATGAAATACTTCAAACTTTTGCCAGACACCAGAAAACGGGTGACCTGAATTCTACATTCACTACTTAGCTATGAAATCACAGGTAAACTACCTAGCTGCTCCGTGTTGCAGATGAATAAAATCACCTTACTTGTGTGAAGAGAGGTAGATGAAAGGGTTTTTGAGGTCCCTCTGAGGTATGCTAATGTTTGATATTAGAAAACATATGGTTGATTCCATGTTGGAGGAAATCTGAGTTGACAAATAAGACTCCTTTCCTCCAACAAGCTGAGTGGCATAACCATACACCTGAGAATTCACTTACTTTCCCTTAGCTCTCCAAAGAGCTGCTCATGAACGCATGTCAATTAGATTTCTATCTCTTCTTTTGGATCCTTCCTCCCCACTTCCACTGCCAATACCTTGGTTCATCTGCTCCTCATTTCTTGGCTGTGCAATAGCAACAGTCTCCCAATAGGTCTCTTGGTCTCCATCCTTATCCTCCACCCTACCCTCCTTCAGTCCATTCTCCACAGAGATAACAGAATGATCTTTAAAAATAAAAATGTAACCTCATTTTCTCCTCGGCTTAAAACACTTCAGGATAAAGTCCTAACTCCTTGGTAGAGAAATTCCTTCAGATATGCTGTTCAGTTTCATCTCCTCTCACTTTCCCCTCATGTGACACTGCTGCCCAGATTTGCCCTGCACCTTGTTCTGATAATGCAGAAATATTGAAATTCAGGGACTATGAAATGAACTGGCATGCTTCGTGACACATTGTACATGCCATCCCTTCTACCAATAATGCCTCCGTGGCCTGATTACCACTTGCCTATGTCTTTGCCCCTTCAGTCAGCTCAGATGTTTCCTCCAATGTGAAGTCTTCCCTGACCACCCAAAAAGGACTCAAGTTCTTCCTACTCTGTGATATCCCTAAACCTAGAAGAAAAAAAAAAGACTTTCCATTATAGCATGTACCGTCATATATTTTACTTAATGTCCCTGAGTTCCTACAGTAAGCTAGGTTCTCCTGCTAGATGTATCCATAGCATTTTGCATTTCTCCTGTTATAACACCATTAAACTTCTTTTTTACTGACAATAAGCTTCATGAGTGTAAGGATGTGCTTGCTTCTTTGCTGCTTTATTTCCAGTGCCTGGCACATAAAAGGCACTAAATAGTAGTTGAAATACTGAAGGATTGAACCTATATAGTGTCTTTTCCTTCACTGGACTATACATTCACCAAGGGCAAAGGCCATATCTCATCATGTATAAAGAAAAACAGCAACAACAGTACTGTTAACACTTACTGAACTCCTGCCATGCCAGGCACTTGTCTCAGAATAGTCCTTATTTTAACCCATCTATCCTCACACCACCACCATGAGGTAGGCCCCATTATTATCCCCATTTTTCAGATGAGGAAACTAAGAAAAAGAAAGGTTAAATAACTTAACCTAGCAAACAATTGATAAATGGCAAAGCTAGAATTTAAAACAGCTGGTTAAGCTCCAGAGCCTATGCACTTAGCTACTAACTGATGCTGCTTCTCTATCTTAGGGTATTTACTAATGTCTAGAGAAGGTAAATCTGTTGGAAGAAAACACGCGAAAGTGTGTAAAACTGGGTCACACTTGGCCACTAGAGGTTTACTAAATATTTCAGTGCCTTACTGATAAAGAAGTTAGAGAGCACATAATGTGCAGCATACCTGCATTTACAAGTAAAACACATTTGTTTGCCAAACTCTACATTTACTTTCTCAAGAATCTATCCACTTGGTAAGCATAAGATCACCTTTAGATGAAGAGATACAAACATGTGACAATCATTATGCCCAAATGGATGGGATTCAAAGTTTTCAAAGTGCTCATAAAATGTATTATATGAATATCTGTGTACATTCCCACAGATCAAAGAGAAGAGACTTCACATAAACTACAGCAGAGTGCATCACTTGGGGTAGGGATGTGGTTCAGTTAGGAAATGTGGGCTGTCAGAGACAGGCATATCCACCAGAAGATGTGGATCGCTCTAGCTATGAAGGTGCTGCAAAACTCAATATATGAATACAAGCAAGCAAGTACGGCAAATTCAGCAGAAAGGCATGAAAGAGGAAAACATGAAGAAAAGTGGCCCCGTTTAATAAATTGGTAAATGTATCAGAAAGAGGCATTTTTGGAAACAGGAGGAACATGAGAAGACACACACCGATTCTTACATATGACATCTACATGCTTTGCAGTCAGTCGTACCCCAATAAAAAAAAATTTTTAAAAAAATTAAGACATAAAACGGACTTAACTACATGGACTCGAAATAAAGAATAATCTTTATTTTGCCGTTTTCTTTTTGCTCTTCTCTATCCAGTGCTCCAATTTTTAAAAATATTAACTAAGGGGTTAGGAAGTAAGAGACTGTATAGCAGGATGGCAAAGAGATTGACCATAGTTTATTTCAGATAAAAACTTGGCTACAAGTTACTTTGCTTTTGATAATTTAAAACATAACGATGACCTACTAGAAGCACTTAACTCACAAGAGGAAATATGGTTACTTCTTAGTCTTAATTTTAGGTCATTCAAGTTCTGTGTTGTGTTGTACAGCTCACCAAAGCACATGTTCTTCAGCCGTGTTACAGGAGTACTTCACTAAGATGATGAGATAATTCTAAGGAATGGCTAACAAAAGTAAACAACTCTGAAATATCAAGAGCTCTGCAAAAGAACAATCTACTGACCAATTAATTCAATGCTGTTGTGCACAATATTAAAGAATTAGGCTATTAAGCTTTATTCCACAAATATTTATTTATTTAAGTGCCAGGAAGTATGTTTCAAAGATAGTTTTAAAGAATCTACATACACTAATTTCTGTATAATATAGGCAGCTATCTACATAATATTTGATAAGAGAACTGTTCCAATAACTTTCAACTGAGAAAGCTAAGAAAGCAGCAAGGAGCCAAATATTAGCTTCTTGAAGAGGGTAACTAAAGTGTGGTCACTATTTTTCAAACTAAAGAGTATTAAGTTAAAATCTAAATAAACAGCTAAATAAATTTTCAAAATAAGATCTCAAGGAAGTTGTGAAAATGGAGAAGATAGGAAGAAGATACTAAGTTTAAAAAGGGTGACAGTTAAATATTTCATCGTGGAGGGAGGTGGAACAAGAAATTGTACAAAGAAAGGCAAAGGAAAGTTTCTTTCGCACACTACTGATCTATGCAACTTAAGGAAAACAGTGATCTGCAGATGTTCTAGTGCACAGCTGGCATGAATTAAAATTTCCATTGTGAGCAATGTCACTCAGGAAATAAGAATTCAAAGATTTTAAAAAGGGAGGAAATATCTATAGGAGAGAGAGAAAAGGAAAAAAGATACTCAACCCACTAGTGAGAGGATGGGTGTGGATTAGAAGTCAAGAGACAAGCTTCAAGTCCTAGCTTGGTCATGCTTTGGCCTGGTACAGTTTAACAAGTGTTTTCATTTCTCTGAGTCAGTTTCTTCAATTATGAAATGAGAACGTTGGATATATGACAGGATTCCCTCCCCCAAATCTAAAATCCAATAACTAAATTTGACCGTGTATATTGAGTCAAATTTGTCCTTTATTTTTACCAAAACATTCACAAAACCACTATTAAAGAAAAAAAAAAAAAAAAAAAAAAAAAGTAGGGATTTAATTCAAAACACAGCACCAGCACTGAAAACCAGAGGTGTATATTATAATCACAAATACAAGAATAATTTTCGCTAGAGATTCCTTTTAAGAACTCATAAAAAGGCCACTGACTGCACAAGGTTTAACTTCCTGGGCATTTCACCACCAAAACAAAAGAAGCAAACAACAAAATATGACAACATGTCCTCTTTTATAAGATGAACTAAAACTACATTTTTTTCCCTTTGCCATTTTGAGACAACAACAAAAGACATGTCAGGGACCATTGGTTGAATTAAAATCACTAGAATTGGTCTAGCTGAAGACAGTAGTAGTTGTAATTAATTATTCTAAAAGAGTTTCTTCTGATTTGAACAACAAGGTAAACATTTACTCTTAGGAAACAGGAATAAATGTATTTATATTTGATGTAAGGCAACAGCCAAAGATCCTAATGAATAATGAGCAAGCCATCTTACCTAGGTCTAACCCCATTTTTAACTATTTTGTTATATGGCTAATTACATGAATTACCACAATATCATCATGTACAAATTAAGTGTCTACAAAATACATTCAGTCCACTCAAGATAGATTAAACTGATATGGTTCCTAGCTTCTTGTGTCTTATTACTTCCTAAATACTATTAGGCATTAGGAGTAGGTATTTATGCATCATACATAGTCCCAGAGCACCACAGCAAGCATAGAACATAAAGCAATTAAAAGTAAAATGAAAAAGAAGAAATAGACAAAGGGAAAAAGTGTATGAGCTTGCACAGTCTACATAGCTTTATATTTTAAAAATTCATTTTAAATACCATAATATTTAAAATAGTTCAAGCATGGAGTCCCGTGGAAATCACTTCTTGAAGACTATTACTTTCTCTGATCTATCTCCTTCTAGTCCCTTATTGGAAATTTTACTTGGATATTAGATATTTTACTTGGATTTATCATCTCTTGAAAGTTTGTCATGCTGTAATTCTTTACAAGTTTACCATGCACTCCTGGTAGAGTCACACAGAGAGTACACACAGGCAGACTGTGGTACTCAAGTACAAAGTCATACTCTCTATTAAAATTGTATTAGTTGGAAGTTATTATGATGTAGGGAAAGTTTATAAGCATAAAACTTTTTAAAAGCTTTTCAAATATTAGTTTTGGGATTTATTTTAATTTTCCAAACAAGTCACTCTCAATTCAACCTAAACACAAAAAAAATAATAGCTTAGTGATATTGATCATTTGCAAATGTAAATAATAGTAAATAGTTCATAGAGTTATTAAAAGTATTAAATGAGATGAGGCATGTAAAATGCTTAACATGCTCATAGTAATCACTTCATAAATGCTTTTACTCTTATTATGATGATGACTGTAAAGATAATGATGGAAAAGAAGTTAATAGGAAATATGGGTTTGGGAATATGCCTTACATATTTCCTATTAATTTCTTTTGCCATCCCATTTACTGCTATATAAGTTCACCTGAGCATATGCGACTCAGACCAACAGTACTATCATTTTCAAACCATACATGATGGTATACTTAAATGAAAATAAAGGGTTGAACCTATACTCTCCAGATATGCTGCCTCTTGTCCACCCAAATGCACCTGAAGAGAGGCTCAAATGGCACGAGCTTCCTTAGTCTTCCTCCTCCCTGGAAAGGAAGGAGCCATCTCTAAGCTAGGAGGCTCTTTGAAAACTACTGCTGCATCAAGGATACAGGATGCCCTTCATTCTTTAGAAAAATGTCTGCATTTATTAGTTGTTTTAATCCTTGGAAGGTCAACAGTACCCTGTATCATATAGCAAACAATGAGCAGAATAAAAACTTTGCTAAGTTTGAAGATTTACCAGAGAAGGGCTAAATAGTCCTACTGGGGAATCCAAAGTAAAGCACTCAGTTTATACTCTACAGCAGTGAAAAAACCATATGGCCTCTAAAGAGCTTTGTTTAGGAGGCAGAAGTAGAGGAAAGGAACTATGGACTTCAAGAATAATCTCAGCAGCAAACTGGAAAGACAAAATAATCAAAATTTTTACCATCTTTTAGTTGCTCTTTCCCTTTAATATTTTGGTATCAGTTTCCTCATCCATAAAATGGATGATCACAGGACCTATCTTATACAGTTGTTGAAAGGTTAAATCAGGTACGTTGAACAATGCATAAATAAATTCAATGCATAAATAAAGTGCACTGGACAATGTCTGACACAGAATAAGTAGTACATAATTGTAAGCTCTTTTTACCATGTGATATGGTGGTCAAGTTTTCCAAATAAAAAATTAGAACATAAAGTTTCCCAAAGGATTTTTCATTAAGAGGAATAAAACTTGAAGGCTTTAAAACGTATTAACAGTTCATGGTGGCTAAAGAAAATAAAATATGAAATCAGAATTAACTTGTCAATTTTGGGACATTGCTGTTTCCAGAATGTCTGCTACATGCTTGTCTACCAGGCATGCCTCAAAGCCCTGTGAGGCCACCCTGGATCCAAAGAAATCATCACCACAGAGCCTCTTAGGCCTGTTTCCATCACTGCTAAATTTGTGACATATTATTATTATAAAGAGTTGCTACCGGGGGTGGATGTGGCTCAAATGGTTGGGCGTCCGTCTGCCATATGGAGGGACCTGGGTTCGATCCCTGGGACCTCCCGGTAAAATAAAAAAATATATATATAGAAGGTGCATGGGCTGCCAGGCTCTGTGTGCCGGTGAGCCGCCAGGCACTGGGAGCCATGCAGCACATTGATGACATAACGGGGAGAGATACAAGACGAGATGCTCCGAAAGCTCCGAAAACCAGGAACCAAGGTGGCGCAGGTGGCAGGACACCTCTTTCCTACATCAGAGGGCTGCAGGATTGAATCCTGGTGAAGACTGGAGGAGGAGGATGAGAAGAGATGGCAGGAAACAAACACAAAGAATTGCCCAGCAAATGGACACAAAACAGCAAATGGGAAAGGGGGGGGGGGTTAAATGGATAAAGTAAATAAATAAATCTTTTTTTTTTTTTTTAAAAAAGAGTTGCTACCAAGTCTGTTTCATTTAATAGACCCAAACATACATTTAATTTGCCTATTGTCTGTCTATATCCAATTGAATATAAACTCCATGAGATCAGAGACTTGGTCTACTTTGTTCACTTCTATATCCCCAGTGCCTACAACAGTGACTGGCACAGGAGATGCTCAATAAATATTTGTTAAATGTAAGATCTTTAAAAGGGGCATATCTTTTCATCTTTATATGTCCTCTGCTAGCTTATAATAAGTGAACAATTTCTTTTAAATGAGAGAAAAAATGGTAGACACAGCAAGTCTGTACTCGAATCTATCTTTAAAAATGTTCATCACCATCATTTCAGTAAAGAGTAGCATTTATTATTTTGTGTCTAGAAAAGTATGAGCATTTTATATATATTGTTTTATTTAGTTTTCACAACTTTTAAAGTAAATACCGCTATTTTAGAGATTATTAATTTAGCAAACTAAGAATAAGAAAGACTAATAAACTTGTCCAAAGTCCTAGCAGCGTGTCATAACCTGAATGCAAAAGTGGGACCTTTCTGTTTGGCTCCAGATAACACCTACAAGCAGGGCAGAGCTGAACAGATCACCTTGGGAACGAGAGATCTTCAATACATGTTGTTGATTTGATTCGCTCATTCTGCCATTTTCTAGGAAGGGCTGTGACTTTCATTCTACTATGATTTTCAAGCCTGCCTACACATCAGATGCAAGCATGAACTTACAAAACACACCCATATTTGGAAGTGGAGGAAGACAGGTGATGAAACACCTCTGTGAAAATGAATTTCTACTTTAACTTTTTTTTTTAGTAGTTGTTTTTCTGTTTTTTAACCAAATGGAAAACACAGATACATGGCCAGACTCATGTCCACTAACTCCCTGGAATATCTTGAGCACTTTCCAGGAGAGATAGACTTACTAGGTATTTCAGTAAATCTGGGCATCTCTGTGCTCATATTTTAGCTCTTAGTCAAAATACCATGGTAATTTCATAAATGATAATATTTACAGTTTAGCCATTTCTGAAATACTCACTAAAAAGTAAAACAACAGATATATCATTTTCTGGATCTTCTCCTCAGGCTTCTAGGGTGAAACAGAAACAGTCCTGGAAAAACATTTGTTAAAAGGAGAGCTACCCTATGAGAAACCAACCTCCAGCTGAAAAGCATTTGCTGCCTACCCACTATTCTCTTTCCTCCATTAGACACAATAGGATTTTTTTTTTCTTCCAAATTCGTATTCCAGAGGAGCCATGAAATTCCCGCAAAGTTCAACATCAGGCCTGACTTAAGATCTTTGAGGCCTCCTGCTAACTTCATCCCCCTGCAGCTGCCTCGCTAAGGCAAGCTTTTGATCTGTACTATCTGGATTTCAAGCTGATATATACACAGCCTCTTTGATCTCTTATTAAGTGGCTTCTGGTCTCCTGATGCCTTTAGTTTTGCTGCACTGAGGTTTTTGGAAGTCAGTCATCATCCTGAGAACAGTACAAACTCCACACACCAGGAGTGGGCTCCCTTCATTCACCCACTTTGCAGGCTTGAAAAGCAATATTTAAGCCATGAGAGAATTTCCCCAGTAGCCGCAATCAATCCATTCCATGAGCACACTACGAAGAATTATTTTTCAAATGAAGCAGCTTAAAATGATTTAAAGGATACAGAACTTTCCCATAGAGGGAAAAGAAGCAAATCCCCTGTGAAAAGAACTCATTCAGCTCAGTTGGCATTGGAGTTTACAGTACTTTGATGTTAGTAAAAATAAAAGTGGATAGGAATCAGGGAAGGGCAAAGAGTAGCCTTTATCAGTTTTCCTAAATTCTGTACACAAAAGTGACCTTAAAATGCAGCTGTGTGGCTTGTTCAACATTAAGCTATATGACATATTTCCAAGAATATGGATACAGCCATTAATAGCAGATTGACTGCATTTTGCTTAGTATCCATATCTTAATCCTGCAAGGGTGAATTGGACCCAAAGGACTCTTAAAAAAAAAAACAAAAAACAAAAAAAACCACACACACATACCAAAAAAAAAATTCATACACCAAAAAATAGAAACCTATAGGAATGTTATGAGATCCTTGAGCACTAAAGTCAAACTACCTAATAACTTGAAGTACATCTCTGCCTTCCATATTTTAGATTCTGGAAATAGTATAGTTTTGCACCTGGCTTTTTACTGTAACAACTACATCTAAAAATTATGTGAATACCTATTAAAGTCTATATCTCAAATTCTATAAACTAATCAACCAATATTAATGTAAAGATATAAGGCTTCCACAAGCTACCGAACACTATTTACTGATGATAGTATAATTTACACAAAATCTCAAATCTCTTGACAAAAACTAAAGTACTTAATTTCCCATTTTAAAGTTCAATTTTCTGATATGATTAAAATTGGTAGAAAAAACAGGAACAAACTTTTGGGCATGAATATCATAGTCTGAATATGGTTTATGCCCTCTAAGCTACAAAAGTTAATGAATCAATTACTACCAATATAAAGTTGAAAAAAATTGATGGTTATATACTGCTATCATGTAATCTGTCCATATCATGGATACCATTAGCATTTGCAAATTTATGAATTTCTTACCAGCTTACATCTTATTTTCCAGGAGAATTATCTGAATAAAGAATTGACTCTATATAAGAACGCATCAAATTAAGTGGTCCAAATATACGAGAGTTTCACGAAGAGTTACATTCAGACAATCTTGCAAAAATGCACCAAAATTTAAAATATGCATACTCTTTTGACCAGCATCCCACTTCTAGGAATTTATCACAAAGATTTATTCCCATCCTTTTACAAAAGAGTATAATAAGAATATCTACTGAGGCCTCATTTGAAATAACCTAAATATCCACCAATTGGGTATAAGAGGCTGGTTAAATTATTATACATCAACAATAAAATATTAAGTAGTCATTAAAAATAATTATGTAGCTCTATAAATACCAAAGTGACAGAACATGTAATTACATGGGAAAAAAGCAACGTGCTGAAAGTGTGTATGCTATATCCATTTACATGTAAAAATAACTTAAAAAATAACAACAAAACTATTAAATAACCATATATGTTAAAATCTCTTTATCTCTGGGAGGACGGAAAAGAAAAAGTGGCATTTACCTGGGAAGGAAAGTGAGGGATTATGGTCAGAGGTAGATTTACATATCACAGGATACCTTTATGTTCCTTTGAATTTTTAATACCTATTTTTAAAACATTTTTAATGTACTCAGAAAGTCATTTTGTTGCACAGATAAGAAAAAAGCCAACGTCAAGCCCCAACTACTACATAGAATTTATTCAATTATTTCCTGTAACTTTAAAAAAACTTTTTGAAAGAGAATTCTATCTAGTAGAGTTAATAGTCAACCAAACCGCACCCTAGGTTTTTTCTCACAAATACACAGTATGTCATATCCAAGACTTGGCAATACTGCAATATTTTATATTCATATTATTTGTATTTTATAATCCATTGCCTTTGTTAAGAATAATCAATCACTGTCAATTTTTTTATGGGGGGAATATTTTCATGATTCTTTTTAATGAGTCATCATTTGCCTTTGGCCTTTCAAACAAATTTTTAAGGCATTATTAATAGTATTTACGTATGAATCACCTCTCAATGGCTATGCCATTACGATTTCTATTATTATTTCTTTCAGCATATAAGACAAACCTAATGTCTCTCCAAAACATCTGCTTTGGCAGAAATTGAGTCAGTCCATATCAAGAGGGAAGAGGGAAGAGGGATGAGGAATGGATGTGGGAGGGAGGAGAATTATTGGTTAATAAATTTTACTTTTTAAATCATTGAAATTCAAAAGTACCAAGGATAGAAATATCATGGCTAATGTTCAGAAATTGGCTAATGTCAAACATTTCTAGTGAATTATAATCATGAGGGGTTATACAAAGTTCAACATAAATCAAAACACCAGAAAATATCCACTTGCCATGTGACGAGTTTAATTTACAAGGTCAACCAAAGGTAAACTCCAAAGTCCTAAAATTTTTTCAGGCTTTTCAGCAGAAATTAAAAATTATGGACTCTCAGACTACCTAATAATTACTTCATTATTGAACATTAACCCACGACAAATGACTTGCAGTAACTTAGGACTCACATTTGCAATTATTTTCTTCTGAAGCAATAAACACTAGCTCTTATACAATGCATATGAGCACACCATATTAATTAATTTTTAATACTTACTAAACTTTCATATAAGCATTAAAAATGGGAATACTATTTAGTAGCTTACTCTTTAAGATATGGCATTTTTTGTAAGCTAGAAAAACTAGGATCTGCTCAGTGGGTAATAAAATACACATGGAAAAAAATCACTTTAAAAGGAAAGAAACAGTCCATTATAGAGGTTAAAAGCATTGATTATGGAACAGACTACTTGAGTTCAAATTCCAGTTCTGCCATATTCTAATTGTGTGAGCTTGGGACAAGTTCCTTAACCTCTCTGTGCCTCAGTCTCTCATTTCTAAAATGGAGATATTACTAATACCTACTTCATTCTAGTGTTCCAGGGTTCTAGTTAGGAATACATGAGCTAATATATATAAAGCATTTAGAACAGTACCTAGCACATAAGTAAACAATAAATGTTAGCTATCATTATCATTTTATTGGTATTAATATTAGTATGAGTATTAGTAATATTCCAAGGAATAAAGACATTACATACAAATACTGAGAAAACAAGGCACGGATAACTAAGGCACAAATATGGAAACCACACCTAGAAACTGGCAAGAAACTACTATAAAAACTTGTTAACAAATTTCTGAAGGGTGCCTAGAAACAGACTACGTAGTCAAATCTCAATACTCATACTCTTGACAAGTTATACACATCATTTTCCATGACATACTTGCATCACGCATGATGTTACACAAAGATCACTGACTTCTCTTATGCTACACATACAGAGAAGGATTTTATCTAGCTGCTACAGGAGTAGTGCCTAGTGATATTTGAGGCTAACAAATATTCTACCTCTGTTCAAATCATAAGCCAATCATAGCCACCAAAATACCTACTATCTCTTTGCCCTAAAATATGTGGAGACTTATAATTAGAATTATACTTACTATGTCTTGCCTGTTGCTTTCTCTTGTTCATTTACCCCAACCTAGTTTAAATGACTTTAATGAAAATGAATTTCCACACTTTGCTCTCTGTTCTGACCAAAATATACAGCTGTATGTCAGATTCAGTTCTTTTATTTCAGGCATAAAAGCATGCTTCCTTTCTCTGCTCAGCTTCTATCATACATTCTATCATGTTCTGAAGCACTGACCAGGAGAGAGAGCCACCCTATCGTTCCATGGCCCAATTCAAGATCCTTTATCTGCTGACTAATCTTTTCATAAGGTTGGCTCAATTTATGTAAAAAGCAAATTTCTAACTAATAATCCACAACTGGATAATTCACCTATGGCTCATGAAGAGTTTGCCACATTTTAGAATGCAATTTTACAATTAAATTTAGATTTCACTAAACAAAGGCATCAACTTATTAATTTTCTAATGTTACTAGTTTAAAATGGATATAGTACAAACATACTGCAGCCATCTTTAAGGACAGTATCAAACTTTGTAGTACTTATTTTCTTAGTGGGATGATTGTTAATGATACTCACATTTCTATAACAATGAAACATTTCCCACTTCCTTACACATTATTTCACTTATTTTACAATGATCCTCTGAACTAGACATTGTTAGCCTTATTTCATGGCTGAAGAAATTACATAAACACCAATAATTTCATTGTTGTATATATTGTACATACTTTCTCAGGATCTTTAGGAAGTTCTTATTACTCTAGAAATAAACCCATTAGCAAGGAAAGTAATTAACTGAAATTAATATTAATAAATATTAATAAATTAATATTCCAGAGTAAAAACTTTCATTGTCTTCAATATTGCTAGTGTATGTAGGTCCTGGAAGCTCTATGAGTCTACTAAAGCTTTCTCCCTGTGACTAAGATGTTTCCAGAGTACTTCTTTTTCTTTTTTAAAGATTTATTTATCCCCCCCCCATTGTTTTGTGTTCACTGTCTGCTCTCTGTGTGTTCTTCTGTGTCTGCATGTCTTCGCTTTAGGTGGCACCAAGAACCGATCCTGGGCCCTTCTGGAGTGGAAGAGAGGCTCTCAATCTCTTGTGTCACCTCAGCTTCCTGCTCTGCTGCATCTCTTATTGTCTCTCCTCTGTCTCTTTTTGTTGCGTCATCTTGCTGCACCAGCTCTCCATGCAGGCCAGCACTCCACGTGGACCAGCTCTCTGCACAGACCAGCTTGCCTTTCACCAGGAGGCCCCGGGAATTGAACCCGGGTTCAATTGGTAGACGGGAGCCCAATCACTTGAGCCACATCCGTTTCCCCTCCCGAGTACTTCTTATTCCAAATACGGTAAGCCTGGGGAGCGGGGTGGAATCTGCATTGGCTGTATTCAACTACTTAATAACAGGAGGCATCAAATATAATAGTCAGGAAAGTGGCCTTTCATGACTTTTGCTAAACCTTCACCTGGCCTTGTAAAAAATATTTTTTGAACTTTAGAATTTATTACCTAATTACAACAAGTAAAGGCATAACCAACTAATTACTTGCCAAAAACAAATTTTAAACTGTGTTTACCTGTCATCTAAATGTCACAGTGCATAACATTTCTATCTACCACTGACAAATGATAAAAATATGTGGTACACAACTGTAGGTATCTTAAGACTGAATGTTTTTTCTTTCAGGGTTTAGCTACAGAAGTAAATAAGTTGAGGCCTTTAGTATGAATCAAAGTAGCATTTAGGAAATTAAGTTTTCTATCAGTTTTCTGATAAGCAAAGGCAAAAAGAATATCTAACACATTTTTTGCAGGGAAATTACTTTTTATAATTTGTGCAGAAATAAATGTCTGTATGTGTCTGATGAATGTGAGGATGATGAAAGGGGGAAAAAACTAGACTCTTGTATATAAAGATAGGAATCAAATTATAAAAAGCAATACATGTTATAATGTACACCTATAAAAATGCAGAAAAGAAAAAGCATTCCATAGTTAGAAATGAGTAGATTTTTTAAAAGGGGGGGGGCGGAGCGGATAGCAGATGTAGCTCAGTGGTTGAGCACCTACTCCCCATGTACGAGGTCCCAGATTCAATCCACAGTACCACCTTAAAAAAAAAAAAAGCTTAAAGCTCAGGACTAAACTGTTAAAGATGATTTATTAATTTTTCTTTCCATCTTTTACTGAAGTTTATTTTTTAAGTTCTGGAACACTTCTCTGCCTTAATATGTACAATATTCAAAATACAAAACTCACAGGTAATGTCACTGAAGAGGATAAGAACAACAATTATGATATTAATATTTACTATATAAGAATGAAAAATTTTTCCCATTACAATGGAAATCTAGCTCAACATCTACAACCATATCTGAAAGATGTTTTCTAAATCAAACCCATTTTATCAAAATGGTAAACAAATACTCCCACTGAACCTGTTCATTCAATTCCAGTTAATTTTCACTAACCTTAACTTTATTTAAATATTCTGCAAAAATTTATTAACCATTTACTATATGCTAAGTAACCAGGAGACAATAGGGAGGAGAAAATGACACAGCCCTTGCCATTTGTTTTATATGCCCTAATATTAATCAATATATAAACTTCCATAATCTTATAGTATTGATATTTCCTGATTAAAAATATTTCCTAAAATATCCATTATTTTGAATCAATTAATTCATAATTCAATAATATTCCAAAGAGAAGTTCTAATAACTGAGAGGGCTACCTGGCACATAAATATAGCAGTGTAAACAAAATAGATATAAGCTATTTTAGGAATCTTAAATCATACTGCCAAAATATGGAATTTAATGTTCTTACATAATGCTAAAAGTATTTTTTAAATCTGTTCCTGATTGCCTTATTATACTAAAAAAGAAGAACTGATTTTGATTTCACTTGGCATTTTATGTGCTTTGATAGAGTACATTTTGCTTTATTAAACCACAATGGGTTTAGGCAGCACTAAAGTATTAAAATATACATCTTAAAAGTGAAGAGATTTCTTGCCAACAGTTTTAATTCCCTGTGTTAATCAGAAGTCTAAGATTACTACAGGAACTAGTAAACCACCAGTACAATATAGAGATGTCCTATTGTGACCCTTTTATATTCCTCCCCAAATGCATCAGTAACTTTACCCCCCACCTTACTTCTTCATAATTTTACCAAGAACATTTCTACTTAGATAAGCTTACTGAAATTAATGTTATTTAAATAGGCAAAGATAGAAAAACCTCCATATGGGGAGAGGAGAGGGCAAAGAGAATTGAGAATAACTGCTAATGTGTGTGGGGTTTCTTTCTGGGGTGTTGAAAATGTTCTAAAACTAGATTGTAGTGATGCTTGCACAATTCTGAATTACTAAAAAGCACTGAAGTGTATGCTTTAAGTGGGTGAATTTTATGGTATGCGAAATGTATTTCAATAAAGCTGGAAAAAAATCCTCCATAATAAAGTTCATCAAGTTCTATTCTCTATAAACATCCATAGGTATAAAATTATTGCTTCCCTTATTGTCTGGTTATTATGTCATTCATCATTTTACTCATTAAGGGAGCTATCAATTATAAAGGTAACAATGGAAATAATAATACCCAATTTTGGGATAGTAGCCTTTTTTACCAAATCATTCCGTTTTTCTTAAGTAAGTGTACCTTAAACAATTACCACTTCATATAACTTTAACTAAAACATCAGAAAAACTCTGTGTGAGTTCTTATACCTGGTAATCCAAAATGCTGAATCCCAAGCCTTTACGATCCTTTATTAGCTCAACAATCTTGACTTCAGGAGACCACAGTGCTAATTCCCCATCATCATCTTCTTCAGTATTGACATCTATAGTGTGGTCATCCTGAAATACCAAAGAAGATAAATGCTTCAAAACATTTTCCTTTCAGTTCTGAAAAGAATTAACAAATCAGGAACCTCACAGCTGCTTCTCAAACTGGGAATTCTCTTTGGCATGCGTAGTTTTTCTTTTTTAATCTTTTTAAAAGGGTCATGCACACTCCTGTATAAGATGTTCATAAAAATCCAAGCACTTAAAAATGCAGACTGTTTATGGAGTTTATTTTTAAATGTAAAGTACCTGTTTCAAAGTATTAACACTGACCTCTTATACTTCAATGAGTTCTGTCATCCCATTAGAAGCATAAAAGGAAAAATAGGCAGTTTAAGTGAAAATGAAAACATCAGACAAGGAAGAAGCTTATAGGTTATTTAAGTAGCAATTCATGGAATAACAACAGTGAGAGAGAGAAAGATGCCAGACAGAATAGAGAGAGAGGCCAAAGCAGGATACAGAGAAACCATTTTTGTTGCCTCTAGGAACTTTTCAAGAAGAACTTTATAAGAAAAACACAAAATCCAAGTCTAAAAGGGAATCATGTAAGTCTTAAAACAAGTAAAAATTACTGAGTTGAAATAATGAAAGCCTAATTTTGGAAGAGGTAGCCAGTACAATTGCCCAGCACACAGGTCTTTGGTAACTTTCCTAACTTCACCACAAAGTCTTTCTTTTCCATGCGCCTCCACCTTTTACATAAAAGTCACAGCTATGTGGAATGTGAGGAAGCTAACCGACAGAGGGACAATGAGTGTACTACCCAGAAGGAGAATGGTTGCTTCAACTTTCTGTTTTTATACTATTTATAGCACTGCATTGTTGTTTTCATCCTCCCCCCCCTCCCCCAAATACTCTGAGTTTCTATCAGAAGGTCAAGAATTGTCTTCTTTTTCTTGGGAGCCCTAGCAACAAAATGCCTGGCTCCTGGGCTAGAATGGAAATTGCATGAGAGCTACCACAGAGTTTTCCACGGTTATCCACTCAGCTCACAACAGTGCCTGGCTCCTAATAAGTGCTCAATAAATATTTGTTCAAAACATTAATGAATTTTCCATCTTTGAATGAGTTTTTCTTGAAACTCTTTCTTAATTAAGCTACCAACTAAATAACAATTTTTAAAAGTAAATGTCATAAGACTTACGGTAATCTCAGTAAATAAAATGAAAACATCATTCCTACAAACATACTTTTAAATGACTTGTATAAGAAAATCCAGTTAATGAAATTAAAGTGTGTTAAAAAAATTTCTAATTTGGAAACATAAGACTGCTTACCTAATATGGAAACATGTTTAAAGTTAGGATTGTTCTCAAACTGAAGGTCAATCACCAATCCATGGTGAACAGAGTCTAACCATATGAACAATTTTTAGTTCTTGAATTATGAAACTTGAAACCAATGGGAAAGTTTTAGATCAAGAACCTCCTTATATTTCAGCCTAATACAAGGAAGTGATATACTAAAAAAGAAGACACTTATACCCTCCATTAAAAAGTAAACTTTCAATGACTATGTAATATGATGGGTGTTTTACTGGAACATTTAATACCCTCACTGATTAATCAGTGTACTAGAATTTTGGCTGAGCTGCCTAGCCAGAGAGGGCTTAAGAGTAACATAAGACGGTATTGGGATAAATGAGAAAAGAGAGAGATGGAAAAGAAAGCCAGGATTTTAAGAAACCACATACGATTACAAAGTCCAAGTTTATAGAATGTTCAAGGCATCCAAGGTGTTATAAGATATTATACTCCCACTTGAAATATATTGCTTTTGATACAATCAATTCTGCATAATCCCTGTAATTTACAGAATGGAAAGCAATCAACTAATGGGCAGCAAGGGTGACATTTACCATAACTCAAAGCTGTTGCTCACCTATTGTGGTAAAGAGTGACAGATGGGACCATAGAGTCAGCAAGATAGATTGGTGATTTACACATAAGATTAAAGGCCTTTGTTTTTTATCTACCTTCAGAGGTAAGCCACTGTCTGCATTTTATTTTAGTAAGGATAGAAAAAGAAAATCATAAAAGTGTGGCTTCTGAGTCTACTCCTTGAGATATTTTTTTCCAAAAGATAAACATTTAAAAATAAAAGAGTCTCAATCAATAATCAATGCCTAGTACAGAATAAAAATACTATGAGATACAAAATAGTTTTACGATATAGTTTCTACCCATAAGAAGCTCACAATCTTCTTGGAAAAACAATATTAATATATACTTAAATATTAGCGACTATAAGTCAATTTGAGACTCTTATTTACTTTTAGAAATCAAACAAGGAAGATTGGTGGATTGACAGGAGAATAAATATAGCTAACTTTTACTATTTTCCAGGTATAAGGCATTGTGCTAAGAACTTTGCATACATTACTATTTCATTTTCTGTCCACACAAACTCATGTGATGGTGAAGAATTATAAATAAGCCCATTTTTCAGATGAAGAATATGAAGAACAGAAAGTTATTTACCCAAAGATTCACAATTAAGTGGTAGAGTCAAGATTAGAGCCCAGATACCTTGAAATCTAAACCATATACAGGTAAATGGGAAGATCTAAATAGTGTTAATGAAAATATAATCTAAGAATCTGGAAAGGGGGGAGAGTGGCATAAAGGATGAGGTTACAAATGACATAAAGTGGCAATGCATGTGCTCAAAACTGTTTTAATAATTACAATGCTCTTAAAAGGAGTACAAAAAGCATGGACAGTATTACGTTATTCTCTGACCTACTGATGGCTTTTACATCAATATCTAGACTCACTTCGAAATTGGTCATGGATCTTTATATTTTTAGGGCTCTGAAAAGGAGAAGTCAATTAGATATTCAACACTCACCAACATCTTAAACTTAAGATGAACTGAGATGAACTTGAAGCCCAAAGTAATGGACCCAGGTAATCAATAAAAATGGTTCTCTAAGATCACGGTGCATGCACATTAATGTCACTGACATTTCAAAGCAAAGAAAAGTTTTATGACATTAAATAAAAAGTAACAAATTAATTTGAAGAGCTATGCATTGTTGCCTTTGAGAGCTACTATAGTCCAATTTCTTAAAAAAGGCGGGGGTAGGGGGAGCTTTCCTCCCCTTCCTTCATATTGCAGTACAATAACAAGGTCATTCTTGATGAACGGGCATTCCCATGGGAAAGCAATATATACAATTTAGTACCTCCAGCTCAAGGAGAGAGGCTTCAGTGGTCCTTGGTTCATCTACAAAGGTCTCATCATCAAACAACCGTCGACAGCAAACCAAGGTAAAGGGAGGAGGCACTTCTTTAAGAAAAGAGACTGCTTCTCGGCGAGATTTTCCAAAGAGCTGAACACCATTGACCTAGGAAGATAAGCAATAAGTCAGAACAAAAATCTCCTGTTTATAACAATCTATCAAAATGAAAACAGGATATTGTTTTATTTTCCCTGTAAACAAAGGGCAAACTAATCATATTAGTTTAGTAGTTAACCATTAGCAACCCTTAAAATTTATAAAAACTAAGGCTAACACCTTTTACTCAACTTGGGTAAAAAAAGTAAAAATGTATGCAGAATACGACTCTTACTGGGTTAAGTGACCTGCCTAATTTTTGACACCTCCATGGTGTGGCAGTTTGATATTATTTATGAATTCCAAAAAGAGATATTGATTATGTTTGTAAACTGGTCTGTTCCTCTGGGTGTGATAACCCTTTGATTGTATAACGTTCAGCTGAGATGTCTGATTAAATTACATTACGATTAGGGCTTTTATTCAACCATGTCATCAGAGTGTGACTCAGCGTTGGGTCCCAGACCCCTTGGACTGATAAAATAGACACTCACACAGAAGTAGACATACAGGAGAAGAGAGATGAGCCTGATATTCTACAGCTGACCTTGTGAAGAGAACACAGCAGCTGAGCCCAGAAAGAAACTAGCCCTGGGGACAGAGACAAGCCTTATGTGAGCCTACAGCTGAGAATGGAAGAAGCTGGGACCACGGAGCCTTAAGAGGGAGAAGGAAGGCTGAACTCTCACAGACATTGCCCACCATCTTGTTTCAACACGTGGCAACAGAGTTTGGAAGGGAAATAACCTTGAGTTGGACTCTTTAGGGCCTTGTGACTCTAAGCTTCTACCCCAAATAAATACCCTTTATAAAAGCCAACAGATTTCTGGTACTTTGCATCAGCACCCCTTTGGCTGACTAATACACATGGTTACTCTGATCTACACTCCAATGTTATATATAAACTGTGGCCTATTTCTACCTATCTCTCTTTAAACATATTAAATAGCATTTACAGTCATTTTAAGACTGTTTCACATTTTCATTTCATAAGAATGTCACTATAGACAGTAACATTAATTTTAAGGCTGTTAAAAACTGTTCAACTTACAATGAATAGCTAACAAAATTTAGAATAAATTCTAGGCTGTCAAAATTTAGCATCAGTTCATAGTTTTCTTCCAATCCCATACCTCTTACTGCCATCCGAGAAAAATCACTTCTAAAGAAAAGAAATACACATAACTTTGTAACAGTTACATTCTTATATGCTCTGTTGGTACAACACCAAACGTAGGAAATGTGTCCTTTTTCAAATTGTTTTATGGAAGTATTTCCACATACATTAAAAAAAAGATAACCAACTATTCCCTATTAATAACTAATACCATCACCAAAATATGACCTAGATTTTACATAGTTTTCACCAAAGATGATCTAGAAATATAATGTCTACTATAATTTTTCATACATATGACTTTAGTTCAGAGAGTTCTCATTTCTGTCCATGGTTGCTAAAAGCTGATCTGTCTGCTACTCCCAGAAAGCTAAAGGATGAACACAGTCCAGGCAACAAATATTCTTTTCACGTTTGACTCCTGCCTACACGGAAGGGTTAATCAGCATTATTATTTTTAAAGATATTTCTAGTCTGGCATTAATTTCTAACAGGTGCAGTGCTAACATCCAGATAACTGGCAGGCTGACAAACTACACTGGGAGTAACTGTTCCACTGAATGTGTCACTGCACCAGGGAATAAGGGGACAGAGGGCGGCTGGAAGCAATCCATCTGCAGAGGGCTGAGCCTCAACTCAGTTGTCCCTCAGAACCACTCTGAGGCCTGCAACATACCAAGCACTTAGCCATCAGGCCAGACATAATCTCCCTGCCTCTTAATTATTTACAAAGAAATCACCACATGTTAAAGAGACCTTCATATCTTCAGGGAGCTAGCACTAGAAGAAAAGTAAATATCATCTCCCAGGGCTTTATGATTTATGAAAAATATCCAGGGGACCTGGATCAGCAGTAGATTGAAGGTTTTTCCAAGGAAGAACTGCAAATCGATCTTCACACAAGGGGCAGGGAGGGTCCCATCAGTGGTCAGACCATGTCCACAGTGCCAACTGATGCTACATGCACAGAAAGCTCTCAAATCAACCGAATGGGTTATAACCTAAACTAAAACAAAGCAAGCATATCCAATCAAAGCAGGACTCTATCCATATGCAAGTACTTGTTTGTGTTCCATGTTACTCCAACAACTTGGAAAGTCACTTTTCAGGGTTTTTATCTTGCAGTACATTTAAATATTTATTTAGCTCATTATTAATTCATTTGAATTGTCTTCAATTATTATAGTGAGTGCCTGGTAGTCCTCCTCACTATTCACTATACCTAAAGGGATTGGTCACATTTCCCATTACCAACTCCTACCTAAGGGAATTTATGACTGCTGTAAATAGCTGTTCTGGGCTGGGACTTGGCACAGTGTTCCAACCCCAAAGCATATTTATGTTTCTGGTTTTAAGCTCTGAGGAGTACGTTAAACACACACACACTTGAGTCCAGGAGTTTATTTGGCTAACTTTACAGAGATTTTATTTATATAGTCAATTACTCAAAAAAGCCAATTTTAATTTTCTAATTCACAATATTTCTTGGCTCTACTTGAGACCCTATTAAGTGCTACTAAGTCTCAATTATTCAGATTTTTTGCATAGAAAACACATACACTTCCAGAGTAAATAATATTATTCAAGCACTGTCCCACTATAGTACATCATTCAATCCTCATACTGTCCCATATTGTTATGCTTTTTTCATACTAATCACATCATCAACATCTTACAGTGAGATAAGATACAATTTATATGGATGATATTCTACAACACATAGTGAAGTAGTCATATATTGATGAAGAAACTGATTCCCAAATTAGTTAAGTGAATACCAAGTAACACATGGCTAGCTTGTGGCAAACTCAGAAACAAAAGCAGGTCTTCTGACTTTCGAATTTGTGCTTCTTTCCCAATACCCAGCTCTTTTACCAGAAATCTATACTTAGGAATTTTTAAAAAATGTTCATGCTACCATATTATACCACATTATATTACAAGGTGGTAGGGTAGGTCCATAAGATTCTAATCTTGGCTAAGCCATAGAGGACTCGGTAGATGGCTGGGTTTACCTACACTTGCTCTACTCAGAACCAGCCAACATTTCTTTAGCATCTACCACATACTAGAAGTGAATTGAAAGTGAACTAAACTGGTTTTTACTGATACCACATCTCCCAAATACATCTCATTTCTCAATACCTAATAACTATATATTGTAGCAATGGTCTCCAATCTACAGGTTATCATGTATGATAGCCACAAAGCTCTGCCAATCAGAAGAGAAGGACATGATCTCAACATCAAAAAGAAACTATAAGGCATCTCGTAAAATCTAGGGCATTAATCTCCGAGAAGAGCCCAATACCATTCCCTTGAACACCTCTGAAAATAAGCAACTTACTACAGCTTAAGACAGGACTCCAATACCACGTGTATGGCAGAATGTGATGACTTAGTCACATGACTTCTTCCTTCTGAGCTTGAAATTCAACCCAGAATTTCTCTTAATATATTTCTCTTGGTGGCTGGTCACTACTAATAAATTACATCTGTACCCAACATAAACCTATTTGCTATTCCTGTCGTTTTGCTTTGAGCAGATACAAGTTTTAGAAAGAAATTATCCTAAGGCTACCAGGTTGATTCTATTTAACCCAACCTAGGGCTTCTTATGAATCCAACTCTTGTGAGAATCCTCTTTTATACAGCCTTCTCTAAATCTGACCATTCCCCACATTTCTTTTAGGGGCTTAAGAAGTTGTGTTATGTATTTGTAAAAACAATGAAATGGAAGTCAGAAAACATTAAATAAAGTCATTATTCTACCACTAATTCAGTGTACAAAGTTGGGGAAGCCAGTGCCTTACTTTACCTGTAAAACTGGGGTTTTCAAATGTCAAATGTGTTATCTATAGAACTTTCCATTTTAACAACAACAAAAAAATCTCTCAAGCAAGTCATGTCAAAACAACGGTGCTCTAGAACTTCTTTGGTTGAAAAGAGGCTGGGAAGCACAAGCAAGCCCTCTAGAGGCAGCCATGTTGCGGAAGGGTACTAGTTCCAAGGAGGCAGTTTGAAAAGCAATCAACTGCAGATAAATCCGAGGTCATCCAGCTCTAATCTTTATTAAACTAACCAACAAAGCCTGGAAATAAATGTGGCTCCATGTTCCAAACAAGGATCATTTAAATAAGCACTCAAAGGACATCTCAGGAACCCCAAAAGATGAGGAAAAGGAATTGAAAGATCATTCTTCCATATCACATAAGCTTTTTTTTTAATCTAAGTGGCCCACATTACATTGGCATTGGTGATAATGTAATTACATGGATTTCTGATGAGAACACATTTCCCTAGAACTTCAAAATTCCTTCCCTGAATGGCATCTTTCTCCTTTCATTAATTTTACCTCAAGAAGCTCATCCTCTGGCTGTAGGAGGTTCAATGTAGCAACAGGGCCACCTGGAACAATTGAAGAGATATAATGGTGTCCATCAAAGGAATCCACTTCCACGCCAAGCCTCAGAGTGTGAATAGGCAGCAGCTGCGGCAAAACACAGAGCAATAACATGAAATATGACAAGGACACATCTGGCTGTTAATCCTCCATCAAGTATTATTTTGATATGACAGTCCCATTTCTTGACACCAATCACCAAAATCCCCAAAGATGACAATAATGGGAAAACTAGCTTCAAGTAAAATTAGGAGGTCGTTTGACTTTTTTGTTCTCTCTCCTCTTTTCCTTTTAGATTCTCTAGGGATAAACAGACACAATATCCTCTCTTCAATCTTAAATTCCAGGTACTACAAACTTTCTATATTTCCTAAAATGTATTCTATGCTTCACTTTTCTGCAGGACTCCCATCCCCCAGAACATCCTAATTCCCCTTTATTATTTAATTAATTTCCATTCACACTTAAATACCAAATCAGTGTCACTTCTAGGAAGTCCTTCCTGATGCCTGAATTAAGTGCACCTCTGTCTGGGCTCCAAGAGTAACCTGTGCACATCTCTTTCATGGCGCACAGCACACTGTGGTTAAAGCACTATTTTCTTGATTGTCCCTCCTCCCTGCTTGAATGCAGAGTCTGTTTCTTTTATATCTATAACATCAGGGTCTAGCACAGTACTGGGCACTGAACATGGGCTCATTAAATATTAACTGAATTAATCTATGAAAAATGGTACCTCACATAAGACATCTCTTTGCATCTGGCCAACTTAAGTGAGAACAATTTTCTATTTAAGGAGAGTCATGGGTATGCAATAACGGAGGCAATTATGACTCTACTCCAGGACTGATTCTGTTGCTTTATAAGGGTTTATATGGGGAAGCGGCTGTGGCTCAATCAGTAGGGCTCCCGTTTACCATGTGGGAGGCCCCGGGTTCGGTTCCCGGGGCCTCCTGGTGAGGGCAGGCCCGCCCGCACGGCGTGGTTGGCTGACCTGGCGAGCGCAGGCGGCAAGGGGGGGATGAATGAATAAATAAATAAAATCTTTAAAAAAAAATTTAAAAAAAAAGGGTTTATATGGGCTACAATCTGAGTCAAGGGTTGAGAAACCCTAGCCAATGTCAAAGTAAAGAGATGAGTATTTTAATATTGTTGGTATTCAATAAACTCCATTCCCCTGGCTTCCAAACATGGAATTAATAATTTCTCACTGTAGCTATATAAAATCTAATATGATAAGTGGTACTAATTATGGTTTATATTTTCTATATCAGTAGTCTGTTCCTCTAAAAAAAAAAAAAAAAAAAAAAACATACTTTATAAGGAGAAAACTGCCAGAATGGCATTGTTGTATCCACAACGCAACATTTTCCCTTGTCCTATTTTCTGTGATCCCTTATCTCTGAGCTTATTGTCTCCCCTCAGTTATCTGCTTCAATTATTGTCTCCCCTCAGTTATCTGCTTCAAGTCTCCAGAGTTCCACAAGCCCTGCTGCAGACACCATCTGGCTCATTCCTATCCTACTACAGACAAATATGAAGTGGCAAGCAGTCCAGCTCACACCTTAATGACTTATACTAGGCATGAGGGACTTCTAGTCCTGGATTAACTTTCTGAAAACTAAATGCTGTTGACCACCAAGCACTTGAGAATCTAAAACCATCTCTGGCAATAAGATGTTCTAGCACTCTAAATGGAAGACTGTTTATACTCCAGTTTCCAATTTGTGATTCTTTATTTGCCACTGTTGCCATCTCATTCTCTTATCTAGTCATTGCGCCAATTCACATAAATGTAACGTAAAGTGCTACTGTGCAGTTTTCCAACTCCCTGTTCAGTGATGTCATGTCAATAGCTTGAAACCTGCCATGGTAGAAGTATTTTCACCACAGATATCAGAAAATGTTACAAATCAGGAATGAATTTTTATTTTGCTTTGAGACCTAGATATTTACTAGCAAACTACTAAAACTATCTCTACGATCTAGTTTGGACATGACATCCAGCATATATTTATAGGGTATATGTACAAGGCATTGAACTAAGAGCTGAAAACACAGAACTAGCATCTGATGTGAAAGACAGAATAAACAAGGAAGAAACCAAGCCGATACAGGAAAACAAATAAGTAAATAATTAACCAAACAAGTGAAAAACAAATGTAAATAAATAAGATAATTACTAAAGTTAGTCATCAAAAACATCCCAACTAAGAAAAGCCCAGGAGCAGACATCTTCACAAATGAATTCTGCCAAGCATTCCAGAAGAAACTAACACAAATCCTGCTTAAAGTCTTCCAAAAAATAGAAGTGGAGGGAACATTGCCTAACTCATTCCATGATTCCATTTTTTATTTTTATATTATTTCAAAGTTTTAAAAAAATTGTATTTTATATTATTTTAAAAATCATCATTAATACATATCATTTTCCTATTAAAAAAAAATAATAATAATTGTGATTAGTGCAATGAAGGAACTAATCAGCAGCCCTACAAAGAGCCTGCTTGGGGATACTTGTGGGAGGTGAGTGAAAAAGTTTGAGCAACTGAGTAGATGGTGGTGGCAATTTCTACATAGAAATAAGTGCTCCAAATTAAAACAAAGACATTTCTGTACACAGAGAGGGATCTTTGCTGCTTGTGAAAATAAAAATATGGCCCCATAAAAGATAAAAGGGCTAAGGAAGGAACTGGTTCCAATCTCCACTTCCAGCACTCTCCTTACCACCTCTGATCTATTCACAGGGCTGACTCAATGGGACAGGTGAGGTTGGAAACAGGCTGAAGCAGTGAAGAGCAGCAGAGGCTCACTCAGGGAATCCCTTACGGTCCAGTTACAGGGCTCTGCCCTTCTCTAGTCCATTCCACTAGATTATCTGTAAACACCACATACTCCCCTAGAAACCTAAACTGCGAACAAAACACACATGCTTCATTGTCAATCATGCTGAAAAGATAAACCAGAAATGATGTTTATGAAATCTGTCAATCTAAAAGAGGTTACCTAATATTAGTTTTGAATCTAAATCTGAGTACAGCTGTGTTTCAGGGACTTCATGTTACAATGTTGCAGGCTTCTCTGCAGGAGCAAGACTGTTTAATTACCTGTCCCAACTGCATTTAGCAACTAAACAAATCAACTATTTCATCTGTCTCTTCCAGTTGTCCAACCCTTCCTTATTCTGAGTTCTTAGATAAAAAGCAGAAAGTGCTAAAATGGCAGGAGTGGGTGCTACAGGCTTCAGATTTGATGCCTTCAAACACTGCATGCTATGTTTTTTTAAAAATGCTTATTCAATGCACTTTGCAAGGTATTCTATTTAAATCGACAAAGTTAATGAGGAGCAAGATTTTCATGGTCCTGATATGACAAGTAAAAGATACAAGGAAATGTATCCGAGGAAAGTATGCACATTATATGCTTTACTGTCAGTACCAAAATGATAAAGATCAAATGAGATCAAGAAACCTAGAGGCCTTCAACCTGTGAGAGAGACCTGTCATGAAATAAACCTCAGCCCACTCATTTCCCTGAAAGCTCTACTTTTAGGACCCTAAAACAAGCTATCAAAATGCTCATGTGGGAATATGAACGATGTTGCTTCTGGGGGAAAAAAAACTTCTGGAAAGGGATGCTCCAAAACGTGTCAGCAGAACAGGGGAGGGCATGTCCTAAAGAATTGAACTCAAAATAAAATAAAGCAAGAAGAACTCCATTGGTTCTTGTGACACACAGAGAGAGAGCGCGTACGTGCAATAAATAGTCATTTATATTTAAAGATTAGGGAAACGAATTACTAAATTTACCATAAATAGAAAACAAACTTTCAGAGAATGAAGCTACAACTTTTAACTAATGTGAAACAAAGCAGAATGACCTCCAAAGTTAGGTCTGTTCTAACAGAGGTTATGCAAGACAGTCAATGAACCCATTAAAGCTTTATTTATATTCAGTTTCCTCACCTAATATTTTAATTCTGAGTGTTGAAAAAATACGTAATATGTGCTCTGATGTACAGCAGTATGCTGAAGTTTCTCTCCAGTTACCTAATTCTAAGATCAAGGGTCAGTTGTAATTTATCATGTTAGATATCATTTATGTTACCTGCCTGGCTCATGTGATATTTGAGTTTTTGACACCTGATCTCTCACTTATGACCCTATTTTTGCTCATGGTATCTCCCCCACCTAGAATATCCTTTGTTCTCATTTCTCCAGACCCATTCTTCAGAGCATCGTTCAAATGCCATGCTCCCAATAAGTCTCCTTCAACTGTTTTGAGGATGTAACATCTTCCTCGAAAACATATGAGGCATTTTAGCAATATCCTGAAAGAAATGCTCAAAGGTATAGCACAAAGAAGGGATCAGAATTTCCTTTAGGACCACACCCCAAATGTAGAGAATCAAAATATTGGTGAAGAGGAACAAAATAGGGCATGTGTATTCTGAAAAAGCTCCTCTGATGTTTCTGATATGTTACCTCCTCTCATAGATAACCACTGTTATTAAACTTATTTGATTCTTGTCTTAAGTTCACTCAAAAAGAGAGCAGCAAAGTATTAAATTATAGACTTGAGAATGGTAACAGTGGTTATCTCTAGGAAGAAGTAGGGGATGGGAGGGGGAGAGACTTATTTTTTTCAGCATATACTTCCAAACATTTTGAATTTTATACCTTATTCATATATTATCTACTCAAATGAAAAAAGAAAAGAAAAAAGAATGGCACAAGCTTAGGAGCCACATAGCCCGATTTGCGACCCAGTTTGCCACTTACTAGCTACATATGATCTTGGACAAGTTACTTTACCTGCCTTACTCTGTTTCCACACATTAAAAATGGGAAAGGAGTGAGGATGTGTATATGAGAACTCTATACATTATGCATGATTTTTCTGTAAACCTACAACTACTTTAATTTAAAAAAAGGGGAGGGACCTTCTCTCCAGTTCAGTGGACTCAGTACAACTAACAAAAGGATGATGGTGGACAACGCCCACCACAAAAAAAACAGTATCTATAACTGCAAGCAAGACAGTTCCTTCCATCTGGCCCATGAGATCTAAGCCCCCTCTCAAATGGAAGCAGAGTGAACATCACCATCCCAAAATCTTCGAGATTGAGAAATGAACAAACATAAGGGGGGAATACTATGGAGCAAAGTAGACATTATTATTCTGGTAATGGAAGAACTTGTAACATTGATATAAAGACTGGTTACCAGACGTTCTGAGGGAAGAGAGAGAGAAAAATAGGTGTAACATGGGACATTTTGGGGACATTGGAATTGTTCTGCATGATATTGCAATGACAGATACAAGCTGTTATACATTTTGTCAAAACCTATAAAACTGTGCAGTACAAAGTATATAGCATAATGTAGACTATAGACCATGCTTAGTAGCAATACTTCAATATATGTTTACCAATTGTAACAAATGTTCCACATTAATAAAGGATGTTGTTTGTGGGGGAGAGTGGGGGAGGGGAGAGGGTGGGGTATATGGGAATCCCTTATATATATATATATATTTTTTTTTTTTTCTGACCAAGTCTCGTTTATTGAGCTCCCTTATATTTTTGATGTAACATTTATGTAATCTAAAGCTCCTTTATAAATATAGAAGAATAAAAAAGGTATCACTGAGTACGGCAAAGAAGATACTATATCAATGCTAAGGGTTAATAATGGGGGGGATGTATAAGGGGATATGGGATTTTTCCATTTGGAGTAATGAAAACATTCTGAATGGACTGAGCTGATGACAGCACAACTCTGTAATGAAACTGAGAGCCCCTGAGTGTATACTTTGGATGGACTGTACAAGGCAGGGGACTGTATAACACAGTGATCCCTGTGGTGAATGATGGACTGTGGCTAACAGTACAAATATGAGAAGGTTCCCTTATGAACTATAACAAATATTCAATACTTTATACATGGTATGAATAATAAGATGGTTTGTGGGAAAAATACACTAAATATAAGCTAGGGACTATAGATAATAGTAATATTATGACAATGTTCTTTCATCATTTGTAAAATGTGTCACAATAATGTAAGGTATTGGTGGTGGGGCAATGTATGGGAATCCTGTATGGTATGCATGATTGTTTTGTTAACTCACAACTTCTCAAATAAAAAAAGAACCACCCCCCCAAAAAAAAATGGGAAGGGGAAAAACCTGCTGACCACTTAGGGGTATTGTGAAAAATGAAGGAGAAAATGTATTTAAAGCAAAGAACCAACCAGCAAAACTCACTGCAACTCCTGGAGGACTCAGTATATCTTATTGCTTTAAAAAATTATATTTGCTCATTATAGAGGAGGAAAAAAACATTTTAATGTCCTCTGGCTTGGGAAATATAATTCAGAAGGGAAATAAAATGAAGTTTGTCAATCTGCCTTGTCAAAACTAGAGAAGAGAACATGGCATTTTTGATTCCCATGACAGAAATATGACCAATGGTCACTTCATATCACAATTAATGGTCAGCAGAAAGATCACCAGAATGATCTTAATGCATCTGCTGCATAGTGCTGTGATTATCTTAATAGCAAACACTTGCCAAGAAAGCCATCCCTGAAAATGCAAGTGTCCCCAGATATGGGAAAATGGTTCCTGTGTCATGAGGAACAGCGTCACAGAACCAGTGCAGCTAATGCTCAAGCCGTTGTAAGTAGCTTTCACCTCTCTCTTTCCCCACAACTCCACCCACTTCAACAGAAAATTTTATCCTTCACACTGGCCCACAATATATAAGGTTGCTTCTTATCATCTCTTCAAGGGTGGTGTCCACGGGGTGGTAAATAAGAGCAACCATCTAAAGATGGCTAGACACTTAGGAACACCTACTACAGCCATTAAAGATGATTTTTCCTAATCAGAAAGCTGATGGGACCAAAGGAAAAACCTACAGTTTTGCCCTGAGATCACAGCACTACCCTACTTAAAACCTTCCACTGGTGTCACCCTGCATGGAGAATAAAATCCAAGCCCATCTCTAGGATGGCAAAGCAGCGGCACCCAGGCCTCCTTATCAGCCTCATTTAATAACATTCCACCCTTCATTCAGCTTGACCTACACACCGTGAAGCCACTTCCATTCCATTCCTCCGACATGCCAGCCCTTTCTCAGCACAGGGCCACAGAACCTGCCACTCAGTGGTTCCCCAGCACTCCATCCATGTTCATACCCTTGAAGACTGAACTCAGGCTTTTCCTGACTTCCGCTCTAAAGTGGCAATGCCCAGTTACTTTCTCATTATCCTGTTTATTCCTTTGCAGCACTTCAGACAATCTACAACTATCTTATCAGTGTTTTACTTGTCTATTATCATTCTAAGCTCAAGGAGTACAAACACCTTACCCAATTTGCCTACAACAGATGGTAGCACAGTGTTTGACATATAGTAAGAGCTCAGTACATATTTCAGGAATGAAAGAATGCGCTCGAAGCTGCCACAACCTGCCTCTGCTATATCTGCCTGCATAATTTTGGATGAGTCATTCAACCTATGCAGCCCAGATTACTATCCTAATCTGTGAAATGAGCTTTGACTGGTTAATTAAAGTCTATTTTACATATTGTAAGGAGATCTGGGAAGCTGCTGGGTAAAGACCTAACTTGCAATTATAAAGGGATTTAAAAAACCATACCTCTTCAAAATGAAGGACTAGTCCACAAGTATTTATAATTAAGAATTCAAAGTAAATGGATAAAGAAAACGAAGTATATACATACAATGCAATATATCCGGCTATAAAAAGGAATAAAATTCTGATACATGCTACAACTTGGATGGATCTTGAAAACATTACAATGAGATAAAACAGACATAAAAGGACAAATATTTGAGATATACAAAATATCTTTCTTGAAAGAAAGTAAATAAAAGATTACCAGGGATAGAGACAGAAAGAAGGATGAGGAGCTATTCTTAATAGGTACAGCATTTCTGTTTGGGGTTATGAAAAAATTTGGTAATGTATGATGGTGAAAGTTGCACAACATTGTGAATTCATACCACTGAACTGTACAGTCAAAAATGGTTAAAATGGGAAATTTTATGTGTATATATGTTCTCACAAGAAAATTTAAAAATAAGTAAATACAGAAGGTTCTATAAAGTGAAAAGAAAAAAAGAAAGAAATGTAGGAAAATATAAAAATGTGTGATAATATATGGGAAAAGCACACACTCCTCTCTCACACAAGCACAAGAAGAATGGGTATACCAACTACGAATATGTAAACACATGCAGGTAACAGCTAAACATAAAAAGAGAAGAGAATTATAGGTGAATTTTCTTCCAGTATAAAAATAATAATAAACTTTTAGCCACAATAAAATTTCAATTAAATAATTATGTTTTGAAATAATTTATTTAAAAAGGGAGCATTTAAAGTATCAGGGTCTAAAAGTACTGGAGTTATAAAACTGGGAAACAAAACCACCATGATTCACTATTTCTATTTTTTCCCCCTTTATTAGAGATGGTGTGGGTTTACAGAACAATCATGCATAAAATATAGGATTCCCAAAATACCACCCCACCACCAACACCTTGCAATGGTGTGGGACATCAGCTACAACTGAGAATAGCACATTCCTATAATTTTACTATCAATCAAAATCCAGAGATCACCACCCATGCAGTGCAGATCCACAGAAATTTTTCACATTTTTATTCTGCTACCCTATGTACAATATAACATTTCCCTTTGAATCATATTCAGATATATATATTGCAGTGCTGTTAATTGCATTCACAGCGTTGTGCTACCATCACTACCATCCATTACCAAAACATTTCCCTCATTCCAAATGGGAACCCTGTATATTTTAAGCCTTAATTTCCCATTCCCTATCCCCGTGCCATTCCCTGGTAACCTATATTCTAGGTTCTGACTATATGAGTTTGCTTATTCTTATTGTTTCAAATCAGTGAGATCATACAATATTCGTCTATTTGTGTCTGGTGTATTTCACTTGACACAATGTTTTCAAGGTTCACCCATGTTGTTACATGTATCAGGACTTCATTCCCTTTTATGACTGAATAATATTCCATCATATGTATTTGCCACATTATATTTATCTATTCACTGGTTGGTGGACACTTGGGTTGCTTCCATCTTTATGCAATTGTGAATAATACTGCTATGAACACCTGTGTGCAAATATCTGTTTGACCCTTGCTTTCAATTCTGTTGGGAATATGCCTAGAAGTGGGATTGCTGAGTCACATGGTAGTTCCATATTTAGCTTTCTGAGGAACAGCCAAACTCTCTCACAGTGGCTACACCATTTTAAATTGCTGCCAGCAACGAATGAGTGTTCATATTTTTTTACATCCTCTCCAACACTTGTTATTTTCATTGTTTTTAATAGCAGCCATTATAATGGGTGTGAAATGGTACCTCATTGTGGATTTGATTTGTATTCCTCTAATGGCCAATGATGTGGAACATCTTTTCACGTGCTTTCCTCCCTCCCTCCCTCCCTCCCTCCCTTCCTTTCTCTCTGTTAAAGATTTTATTTATTTATTCCCACCCCCCTTGTTGTTTACACTTGGTGTCTGCTCGTCTTCTCTTTAGGAGGCAACAGGAACTGAACCTAGGACCTCCCATGTGGAAGAGAGGTGCTCAATTGCTTGAGCCACCTCAGCTCCCTGGTTTATTGTTTCTCTCATTGCCTTTCCTCTTTGGGTCTCTTTGTTGCATCAGCTCATCGTGCCTATCTGTCATGCCAGCTCGCCTTCTCCAGGAGGCCCCAGGAACTGAACCTGGGACCTCCCATATGGTAGGCCGGAGCTCAATAACTTGAGCCACATCCACTTCCCTGTATTATCTTCTTTGGAGAGATGTCTGTTCAAGTCTTTTGCCCATTTTTTATTTAGGTATTTTGTGTTTTTGTTAAGTTGAAGGATTACTTTTTATATACTGGGCATTAACCCTTTATCGGATATGTGATTTACAAATATTTTCTCCCATTGTATGATTGTTTGAATTCTGTGAATTCCAGAAAATATTATATTATTGAACTAATCCATTCCTGTCAGTGTGGGGCCCTTTGATTGTAACATGTTCAATTAAGGGGCCCTCTGATTAGATCACTTTTGATTAGATTGATTTAGGGCTTTGACTGGATTATGTCACTGAGGTGTGAAGCAGGTTGGGTCTCCAACCTCTTGGGTCTTATATAAACTGAGAACACAGAAAAAGAAAAGACACAGAAAGGGAGCTCTGCCATGTGAGAGAGGACTAAGGTTTGCCTACAGCTGCAGAAAGACAAAGAAGCCCCAATAGGCTCAAGGAGACAAGGCCCAGGGAGAAATGCCTGATCACCCACAGCTGGGCGTGAGAAGAAAGTAGAGAGAGACCGGCAGACCCACCATCTTGCCTCACCATGTGGCAGGACTCCAGGATCAGACAGCAGCCAACTTTGATGAGAAAGTATCTCTGATGATGTCTTGATTTGGACATTTTTGCAGCTGCAGAACTGTAAGCTTTCACCCCAAATAAATTCCCTTGATAAAAGCCAACCGATTTCTGTATTTTTGAATTGAACAAACTTCTATTTGGCAAACTAAGACACATTGTGTAAGTTGTTGTTTTACTTCTATGATAAAGTCCTTTGAGGAACAAAAGTTTTTTATATTGATGAGGTTTCATTTATCTATTTTTTCTTTTGTTGTTTGTTCTTTGGGTATAAAGTCTAAGAAACCATTGCCTAACACAAGGTCCTGAAGATGCTTCCCAATGTTTCCTTCAAGGAGCTTGTTGATTCTAGCTCTAATATTTGGGTCTTTGATCCATTTTGAATTGATTTTTATATATGCTGTGAGCTAGGTGGTCCTCTTTTTTCTCTTTTCTTTCTTTCTTTTTTTTTTTTTGCAAATGGAGATCCAGTTTTCCCATTTGTTAAAGAAACTATTCTTTCCCAATTGAGTGGTCTTTGCCATATTTTAAAAAATCAGTTGGTCATAAAAGTGAGGAATGATTTCTGAGCTCTCAATTCTATTCCATTGGTCTATATGTCTGTTCCTATGCCAGTACCATGCTATGTTGATTGCTTTGGCTTTGTAATAAGTTTTAAGATCAGGAAGTGTGAGTCTTCCAACTCTATTCTTCTCTTTCAAGATGGCTTTAGCTATTCAGGGCCCCTTACCTTTCCATATAATTTTGATGATTGGCTTTTCCATTTCTGCAAAGAAGGTTGTTGGAATTTTTATTGGGATTGCATTGATCTATAAACTGCTTTGGACAGTATTGACATATTATGGAGATTTAATCTTCCATCCTTGAACATGGTATATCCTTCCATTTATTTAGATCTTATTAATTTCTTTTGGCAATATTTTGTAGTTTTCGTTGTACAATTCCTTTACATCCTTTGTTAGATTTATTCCTAGATATTTGATTCCATTAGTTGCTGTTGTGAATGGAATTTCTTTCTTGATTTCTTTTTCCAATTTTTATTGCTTGTGTATAGAAACAATACTGAGTTTTGGATGTTGATTATGTAGCCCTCTACTTTGTTCAATTGATTTATTAGCTCTAGGAGATGTGCTGTGCGTTTTTTCAGAATGTTTTGTATATAGGATCATTTATTATCTGAAAATAGGAAACATTTTACTTCTTCTTTTCTAATTTGGATGCATTTTATTTCTTTTTCTTGCTTAAATTTCTTAGGCTAGAACTTCCAGCACAATGTTGAATAACAGGGATGATAGTAGACATCCTTTCCTTGTTCCTGATCATAGAGGGAAAGCTTTCAGTCTTTCACTATTAAGTAGGATGCTAGCTGTAGGCTTTTAATATATGCCTTTTATTATGTTGAGGGAGTTTCTTTCTATTCCTAGTGTCCTACATGTTGTTTTTCTTTTTTCAAAGAAACGGTGCTATATTTTTGTCAAATGCCTTTTCTGCATCAGTTTAGATGATCATATGTTATTTGTTTTCCTTCATTCTGTTAAAGTGGTGTATTACATTAATTGATTTTCTTATGCTGAGCCAACCTGGTACACCATGGATAAATCCCAACTGATCATGGTGTATAGTTCTTTTAATATGTTTTTGGATTTGGTTCCCTAGTATATTGTTGAGGATTTTTTGCATACATATTGGTATGTAAATTTTCTTTTGGTCTCTTTATTTGGCTTTGGTTAAGGTGATGTTGGCTTCATAGAAGGAGTAAGGGAGTGTTTCCTCCTCTTCAAAATTTTGGATGAGTTTGAGCAGAATTAGAGTTAAGTCTTCTTGGAATATGATAGAATTCCCATGAAGCCATCTGGTCCTGGGATTTTCTTTGTTGGGATATTTTTGATTACTGATTAAATCTCCTTCTAGTAAGTTGCTTGTTGAGATCTTCTGTTTCTTCTTGCATCAGTATAGGTAGTTTGTGTGTTTCTAAGAATTTGGCCATTTCACCTAGGTTATCTAATTTATTGGCATACAGTTATTCATAGCATCCACTTATAGTCCTTTTTTTTTTAAAGATTTTACTTATTCATTCATTTACCCCCCCCCCCTTGCTGCTTGTGCTCGCTGGGTCAGCTAACCACGCCACGCAGGCGGGCTTGCCTTCACCAGGAGGCCCTGGGGACCGAACCCGGGGCCTCCCATATGGTAAACGGGAGCCCTACTGATTGAGCCACAGCCGCTTCCCGACTTATAGTCCTTTATATTTCAGCAGGATCAGTGATAATGCCACCTTTTACATTTCTGATTTTTGTTATTTGTATCCTCTCTTATTTTCCCTTATCAGTCTAGCTAAAGTTTTGTTGATTATGTTGATCTTTTCAAAGAACTTTTTGTTTTGTTGATTTTTTTCTATTTACTTTTTTGTTTGTATTCTATTTCATTTATCTCTGCTTTGTTCTTTATATCTTTCCTCCTGCTAGCTTTCTATTTGGTTTGCTCTTATTTTTCTAGTTATTCCAGTTTTGAGGTTAGGTCTCTGACTTGAAGTCTAATTTTTTGTGGGTGTGGGTGTGAAGTGTGGTATCTCATTTTTTTTTTTTTTTCATTAAAAAACATATTGATGGGGATGGATGTGGCTCAAATGGTTGGGTGTCCGTCTGCCATATGGAGGGACCTGGGTTCAATTCCCGGGACCACCCAGTAAAACAAAAAAACAAACAAACAAACAAAAAACATATTGAAGTATATCATTCATACATGAACATACATAAACAATAAGTATATAGTAAAAGTTGTGAACTTACAAAACAAACATGCATACCATCATACAGGGCTCTCATACATCACCCCATCGCCAACACCTTGCATTGCTGTGAAATATTTGTTACAAGCTATGAAAGAGCATCATCAAATTATTACTAACTATAGCCTATATATTACATTTGGTGTATTTTCCCCCCAACCAGCCTGATTAGTAACACCCTATATTAGTATTATATATGCTATAATTTATGTGAGAACGTTCTTATATTTGTTCTGTTAACCTCAGTCCTTCTTCTGCCACAGGATTCCCTATGTTATAAAGTCCCATACCTTGTACAACCTATTCAAAGTGTACACTCAGTGGTTCTCATTTTCTTCATAGACTTGTGCTATCATCACCTCAATTTTACAATGTTTTCATTACTCCAAAAGGAAAAAATCCCATATCTTCTTATATACTCCTAATGTTGCCCTTTAGAATTGATATAATTTCTTCTTTGCCATTGCTGCAAAAAATATTACAATATTACTGTTAACTACTGTCCATAAGTTACCTCAGTAGTATTTTTTTCCATGTATCACCATATTCTTAATACTTTGTAAAATAAGAACATTCTTATATTTATACTATTAACCACAATGTTCATCCACCACTGAAATCACTGTTTTACAGATCCTAGATTATCTTCTAGCTTTCTTTCCACTGACATTTATATCCACACACTATCCCCTTTCAACCACAATCATATTTATAAATCATTAGTGTTAGTTATATATACTATAATGTGTTACCACAAGTCTACTCATTTCCAGATATTAAACTAAACTTTATTAAAAATTTTTACATACCATAAGCATCAGCTTCCATTCTCAATCCAATTTCTATCCCCTAGTAACCTATACTCTAGAGTTTACCTCCATGAGCTTACTCATCATATTTCCTAATATTAGTGAAACCATACAATTGTCCTTTCGTGTCTGGCTTATTTCATTCAACATAATGTCCTCAAAGTTCATCTTAATTTCATTTCTTCTTACTGCTGAATAGTATTCCATTGTATGTATATACCAAATTTTGTTTATCTATTCATTGACTGATAGAAAATTGGGTTGTTTCCATATTTTAGGAATTGTGAATATTGCCGCTATGAACATTGATGTGAAAATGCCAGTTTGCATCCTTGCTTTCAGCTCTTCTGAATATATTCCTAGGAACTATATTGCTGGATCATACGGCAGTAATATATTCAGATTCTTGAGGTACGGCAAAAACGACTTCCACAGAAGCTGCACCATTCTACATTCCCACCAACAGTGACAGAATGTTCCTATTTCTCCACATCCTCCCAGCAACTTGTAGTTTTCTGTTTTTTTTTTTTTAATAATGGTCATTTTATAAGGTATAAAATGATATCTCATTATAGTTTTGATCTGCATTTCTGTAATAGCTAGCAATGTTGAACATTTTCTTTTGTGCTTTTTGACCATTTGTATTTCCTCTTTAGAAAAATGTCTATTCACATCTTTTGCCCATTTTTAAATTGGGTTGCTTAGCTTTTTATCATTGAGTTATATGATCATTTATATAACAAGGATATCAAACTCTTATTGGATACGTGCTTCCAAATATTTTCTCCCATTGAATAGACTGCCTTTTTATTTTCTTGACCAAGTCTTTTGAAGAACAAAAGTGTTTAGTTTTGAGAAGGTCCCATTTATCAATTGTTTCTTTTGTTGTTCTTGCTTTGGGTATAAGGTTTAAGAAACTACCACCTACCACAAGATTTTGAAGTTGCTTCCTTATATTTTTTTCTAAAAGATATGGTTGTCCCTTTTATATTTAGGTCTTTGAGCTATTTTTTAGTTAATTTTTGTATAAGGTGTGAGATAGTGGTCCTCCTTCTTTCTTTTGGATATGGATATCCAGTTCGATCAGCACCTTTTTGAATAGACTGTTCTGACCCACCTCGGAGGGCTTGACAGCCTTGTCAAAAAACACTTGAATGGAGATATGAGGACCAATTTCTGAGTTCACAATCTGGATCCATTGGTTAATATGTCTATCTTTATGCCAGTACCATGCTCTTTTTACCACTGTAGCTAAGTAATGTGTTTTTTTTTTTTTTTTTTAAAGATTTTATTTATTTATTCATTCATCCCCCCCTGGCGTGCTTGCCCTCACCAGGAGGCCCTGGGAACCAAACCCGGGGCCTCCCATATGGTAAACGGGAGCCCTACTGATTGAGCCACAGCCGCTTCCCAGTAATGTGCTTTTAAAGTCAGGAAATGAGAGTCCTCCAATTTCATTCCTTTTTAAGACATTTGTGCTATTCAAGGCCCCTTATCCTTCCAAATAAATTTGATAATTGGCTTTTCCATTTATGTAAAAAAGGCTGTTGGAATTTGTATTGAGGTTGCACTGAATTTGTATATCAGTTTTGATAAAATTGACATCTTAATCATATTTAGTCTTCCAATCCCTGAACATGGAATGTCCTTCCATTTATTTAGGTCTTCTTTGGTTTCTTTTAGCAATGTTTTGTAATTTTCTGAATATAGGTCCTTTATGTCCTTGGTTAAGTTTATTCCTAATATTTGCTTCTTTTGGTCACCATTGTAAATGGAATTCTTTTCTGACTTCCTCCTGATTGCTCATTAGTAGTATATAAAAATGCTACTGATTTTTGCATATTAGTCTTGAATCCCACCACTTTGCTGAACTCTATTAGCTCTAAGAGCTTTATTGTGGATTTTTCAGGATTTTCTAGGTATAGGATCATAGCATCAGCGAATAGTGAAAGTTTTACTTCTTCCTTTCCTATTTGGGTGTCTTTTATTTCTTTTTCTTGACTAATTGCTTGAGTTAGAACTTCTAGAACAATATTGAATAACAGTGGTGACAGTGGGCATCACTGTCTTGTTCCCAATCTCAGCGGGAAAGCTTCCAGTGCTTCCCTGTTGAGTATTAGCTGTGGGTTTCTAATATATGCACTTTAGCATATTGATAAAGTTTCCTTCTATTCCTATTTCTCAGGGTGGTTTTTACCAAGAAAGGATGCTGTATTTTGTCAAATGTCTTTTCTGCATCAATTGAGAGGATCATGTGACTTTTCTTCTTCAATTCATTAATGTGGTTCATTATACTATTGTTTATTTGTTTGTTTCCTTATGTTGAACCACCCTTGCATACCTGGGATAAAACCCACCTGATCGTGGTGTTTATTTCTTGTAATGTGATTTTGGATTCGGTTTGTAAGCATTTTGTTGAGGATTTTAACATCTATATTCATTAGAAAAATAGTTCTGTAAATTTCTCTTTTCATAGTATTTTATCTGGCTGTGGTATTAAGATGATACTGGCTTCATAAAATGTTTGGTAGTGGGCCTTCCTGTTTAATTTTTTAGAAGAGCTTGAGCAAGACTGGTATTAGATCATCTTACAATGAATGGCAGAATTCACCTGTGAAGCCATCTGGTCCTGGGTTTTACATTTTTGGAAAGTGTTTGATGACCATTGCAATCTCTTTACTTGTGATTGGTTTGTTAGGGATTTCTATTTCTTCTAGGGTCAGTTTAAGATGTTCTTGTGTTTCTAGGAAATTGTTTGCTTTGTCTACATTGTCTAGTTTGTTGATGTACAAGTGTTCATAGTATGTTCTTTTGATCTCTCTTATTTCTGTGGGGTCAGTGGTAATGTCCCCCCTCTCATTTCTGATTTTATTTGCATCTTCTCTCTTTTCTTTGTCAGTCTAGTTAAGAGTTTGTTGATATTATTGATCTTCTTGAAGAATCAACTTTTGCTTTTGTTGATTCTCTCTATTGACTTTTTTGCCCTCAATTTTATTTATTTCTGCTCTGTTATTTTTCCCCCCTTTGGCTTAGTTTGGGATTAGTTTGCTGTTCTTTGTCTAGTTCCTCCAGGTGTGCAGTTAGGCCTTTGATTTTAGCTATTTCTTCTGTTTGAATGGAAGCATTGAGGGCTATAAGTTATCCTCTCAGCACTGCCTTTCATGTATCACATAGGTTTTGATATGCTGTGTTCTCGTTTTCACTCATCTCAAGATGCTTACTGATTTCTCTTGCAATTTCTTCTTGGACCCACTGATTATTTAAGTGTGTTGTTTAATTTCCAAATATTTGTGAATTTTCCCTTTTTACATCCATCATTGATTTCCAGCTTCATTCCATTATGATCAGAGAAAGTACTTTGTATTATTTCAATCTTTTTAAATTTATTGGGCCCTGTCTTTTAATTCAACATATCGTCTATCCTGGAGAAGGATCCATGAGCACTTGAGAAGAATGTTTATTCTGCTATTTTGAGGTGTAATGCTCTATAACTGTCTGTTAGGTCTAGCTCATTTATTATATTATTTAAGTTCCCTGTTTCCTTATTTATCCTCTGTCCAAATGTTCTATCCAATGCTGAGAGTGGTGTATTGAAGTCTCCAACTATTTATTGTAGAGACATCTAATTCTCCTTTCTGTTTTGCCAGCGTGTGCCTCATGTATCTTGGGGCACTCAGGTTAGTTGGTGCATAATTATTTATTATAGTTATTTCTTCTTAGTGAATTATCCCTTTTATTAATTTATTATGACCTTCTTCATCTCTTATAACAGTTTTGTACTTAAAATCTATTTTTGTCCAATATTAGTTTTGCTACTCCATTTCTTTTTTGATTACTATTTGTGTGGAATATCTTTTTCCAACATTAACTTTCAACATGATTGTGTCCTTACATCTAAGGTGAGTCTCTTGTAGACAGTTTATAGATGGTCCATATTTTTTTCATCCATTCTGTCTATGTCTTTTGATTGGGGAGTTCAACCCATTAGCACTCAATATTATTACTGTAAAGGCATACATACTTCATCCATTTTATCCTTTGGCTTTTCATTTTCACATCTTACTATCATCTGTCTTTTTACCCTTTAAGTTATTCTTAATAAAAACCTTCATTTCTACACTCTTCTCTAAGTCTCTCACCCTTGTCTTTTCCTTTCAGTCTGTAGCACTCCCTTTAGAACAGGAGTTCTTAACAATGGGTCTGTGAGCTTGAACTGAAATTAAAAAAAAAAAAAATTATTCTTGTGGGGACTTGTTGGTACAGTTATGATATATTTATTAAGTAATACACAGTATAGTGTCGACTTAGTAAGGGGTCCATGGTTTTTCACGTGACTGGCAAAGGGATCTGTGGAACAAAATATGTTAAGAACCCCTGCTTTAGAATCTCTTGTAAATCCATCTGATGGTAGCACACTCTCTTAGTTTTTGTTTGTTTCTGAAGACTTTAAACTCACCTCATTTTTGAAGGACGGTTTTGCAGGATAAAGAATTCTTGGCTGGCAGTTTTAGTACCTGAAATACATCATACCACTGTCTTCATGCCTTCATGGTTTCTCATGAGAGACTGGCCCTTAGTCTTATTAAGATTCCCTTGTATGATATGCCTTGCTTTTCTCTTGCCGCTTTCAGAATTCCCTCTTTATCTCTGGTATTTGTCATTCTGAATAGTAGGTGTCTAATTTCTAATTTCACTTCTGATTTCCACCACTAACCCATGGGTTGTTTAAGAGTATGTTTTTAAATTTCCACATATTTGTGAGTTTTCCCTTTCTCCCTCTGTTATTGATTCCTAGCTTCACTCTACTGTGGTCCAAGAATATACATTGTGTGATTTCTATACTTTTGAATTTATTGAGACTTGTTTTGTGACCCAACAAACAGCATCTCCTGGAGAATGATCTATGCGCATATAAGAAAACTGTGTATTCTGCTTTCCTTGGGTGCAGTGTTCTACATTTGTCTGTTAGGTCTAGGTGATTTAGAGTATCATTCTAGTCCTGAATTTCCTTATAATGTTCTATCCATTATTGACAGTGGTATGTTAAAAGTCTCCTACTATTAATGTAGACCTGTCAATTTCTCCCTTCAAATCTGTCAGTATTTGCTTCACATATTTTGGGGTTCTCCTGTTAGGTACATATATATTTATAATTGTTATATCCTCCTGTTGAATTGTCCCCTTTATTTGCATGTAATGACCATCTTTGTCCCTCATAACGGTGTTTCTCTATTTTATATGATATTAGTATAGCCACCCAGCTCTCCTTTGGTTACTACTTACATAGTATAATTTTTTCCATACTTTTGCCATCAAACTACTTGTATCTTTGACTTTAAGGTGAGTCTCTTGCCAACAGCATTTGGTTTGGTCATGTCAATTCCTGCCTTTTGACTAGAGAACTTAATCCATTTACATTTAAAGTCACTACTGATAATACAGGTCTTTCTTCTGCCATTTTGCTATTTAGCCTTTCTAAGTCTTATACCTTTTTTGTTCCTCACTTTAATTGACGCCTACTTTTATATTTCTTTGCTTTCTTGTGTTGTACCATATTGAGTGGCTTCTTATTTCCATCTGGATATATTTTCCATTTGTTTCCTTTATGGTTAGCTTAAGGCTAAAATTTCACCTCCTAAATATATAACAATTATATTTGGTTTGATACCAACTTAATTTCCATAGTATACACATATACTTTTCCTATATCCCCCCATCATTTTTTGTACTTGTTACCACTCATATCTTTGTATACTATATGTCCAAAAATCTGTATTTAGCATTACTTTTTATGCATTTGCATTTTAGCACCTTTAGGGAGTAAGAAGTGGAGTTACATACCAAACAATACAATACAATAATGCTGGCTCACTATTTCTTATATTTTGGCATTGAGCTATATTAATTTAGGCATATATTAAATATTTTAAAATGTAATCCCCTATAACACAAATATCATTGTTCATATTAAGTAGAAGAAAAAATTAAGCTTATCTCCTTCATGTGTTTCCTCAATTGTCCCCTTCTTAATTAAATCTTCCCTCTCCCCTGAACTCCCTGTCCATCTTCTCTGCCTTAATTTTCTCTATTGTATACTAACATTCTACATAACCTATTTATTTTCTGTCTCACCCAACTAAAATAAAAGTTCTATAGGAGAGGGATTTTTTCTGCTTTGTTCTCTGCTGAAATGCCAGTAAAGTACCTAGCACAGAGCAGACCCTCAGTAAATATTTGATGAGCAAATGAATGAATGAACAAACTAACAAATGACCATTTGGATAGTTTCTTTGAGGTAGTTGTGAAAGACTATTCAACTCAAATCCTTTCCACACATATATCAGTCTTATTAAGTACACAGATATATATTGAATAAAGGTTGATCAGGAAAGAAGATAAAGTTAGAAAGACTGGTAGCAAGGAACTAGGGAGTGAAGGTGAGAGAAAACATCATCTGCCTAAAGACAATGGCAGACTTTAAAATGTACACAGTATAGTCATTACCTTTTTTCACTTGTTCTCTTTAACTCATTAAAAAAAAAATATGATGATGCAAGGTCTTACACCTTTGAACTTGAGAGGACAGACAAGTAAAATGAAACTGCTTGATGAACTGAGCCTGATACAGGGGAAGGTTTTACCAAAGGAAAGTCTATGGAAAGCAAAGCTAAGATTTCAGCAGCCCAATAGTAAGAGGAGACTAGGACTAGAGTTCAGGTTCCATCACAGGGAGGAGATTGGCAAACACCCCAGACTCCTAGGAGGGATACTTGGAATACTATGTCTTAGGAGCAAAGGCAAACCAGCGATAAACTGAAGCTTACCGGAAATGCACTTCTGTCTTCTCTCTGAGACAACCACCTCACCACCACCACCAAGACGCACACTCTATCTGCTTATTAGAAAAAAGGATGAAGCCTCTCTGGAGGGAGATACCATCATCTGAAGTCTTAAGTAGCTGTCATAAGCAATGTTGGGCATTCTCAAATTACCAGATGTACCGAAAGACACAATCAAATAACCAATATCAAGAGAAAATGTAGGACAAGAGAAACAGATCCAAAGTTCATCCAGATATTGAAGTTAGTTATTTAAACTCCTTGCATGCTATGATTAATATATCCAAGAAATAAAGAAAAAGACGGTAAATATCAATCTGAAAAAATAAGAATTTCACCAGAGAATTATAATCTAAAGAGGAAACAATGGAAATTTTTAGACTAGAAAAACATAATAATTAAAATTAAACACTCAATGGATGGGGTTTAGCAGCAGATTAGACGCAGGAAATTGAGTAAACTACAAGACAGGTAAATAGAAATTATCCAATAAATATGAGTTTAGAGTAAATTAAAGAACGATTTTAGAAAAAAGCATCATGGACTTATATACTAATATAATAAAAATAATAATCATAGCCTACTCTGTGCCTGTAACTATTCAAGGCACATCATATTTAATTTCACACAACCCATGAGATAGGCACTAATTTATTTCTGCCCTCTTGTACAGACAAAAATGAGACATAGAGAGGTTTTCCCAAGTTTAACAATTAGTGAGTAGATAAACCAGAAACTGAACTCAGGCAGTTTGGCTTGAGAGTCAGTTTGTCCACACAGTGACTGGAAATAAGTTACTCAAAATGCAAACAAAGTTAAGAGGAAAGAAATACTCTCCCATGTATCAGCCACAAAAACTCAAAACTATAAAATAATGGCACATATAACATAAAATTATGGAAGAAAAATACTCATCACAAATCCTTAAAGGAGAAAACGTAACCACCTAAAGAGATACAAAACTTCCCAGGAAATGTTCATGGGACATGCAAAACTCATTTTGAGTATTGTATAGTACTTTTTTTTTTGTTTTTTTTTTCCCAGGTACTGGGGCTGAGGATTGAACGCAGGACCTCATATGTGGGAAGCCAGGGTTCAACCACTGAGCCACATGAGCTCCCTTAAGTTGATTTTGTCGTTTGTTTGCTTGTTGTTTATTTTTGTTTTTAGGGGATACCGGGAACCAAACTCGGAACCTCCCATGTGTGAAGGAGGCATTCAACCACTTCCCCTGCATAACTCATTTTGAGTATTGCATGTGACAGCATGGTTTATATCCCTTGTAGGGTTATAGTATGAATTTTGAAACTATTACAGCAAGAAAACCTTTCCTTGCTAATCATTTGTTGGGAAAGCCAGCCATTTGCCACCTAGAAGGTTTCTCCATGTTTCAATTACCCTGGCCTTTGATTATCCAGAATAGGAAATATAGAATAAATTTGCAGTGAGAGAACACAAAAAAGCATTAGGAAAAAAACTGTAAGGATTACCTTCTGGCAAGTTCCCATTAGAAATAAAACTTATCAAAACTTTTTAAGTTCAAGGAAAACCACTGCCTAAACTTAGAAAAAAAACTTTTTTTTTTTTTTTTTTTGAGAGGGGCCAGGGATTATACCCAGGACCTTGTAAGTGGGAAGCTGGCACTCAACTACTAAGGTACATCAGCTCCCCTGAGTTGGTTTTTTCGTTTGTTTGCTTGTTGTTTATTTTTTTGTTTTTAGAAGGCATTGGAAACTGAACCCAGGACCTCACATGTGGGAAGCAGGCGCTCAACTACTTGAGCTACATCCACTGCCTGCCCCACACTATTATCTTTGAATATCTGCATTTGAAGAATTTTAGCATTTATGGTCTTGATTTTTAGGAACCATTTCTTAAATGACTTTTTATAATATCTAAAGAGCTAACTCTTTGTATACTACTCTGCCTACTATCTCTAAGGTGGGCAAACCAGCGGGATCCCATGTTCTTCCTAGGCTTATCAAACAATTGCCTTTTAAAATAGTGGGAACCCATGACATTTCCAGAAAACATCTAAGCCTAACTTCTAGAAACATTAGGTCATAGCACTAATTTAATTTCGTAAATAAGAATTTAGAGAAAGTTCTTCAAAAAACAAAAAACTGGTAAAAATTTTAAAATAATGCTTACCTTTGAATACTTTTGTAACTCAGCATCATCTGCAATCTGTGTGTCCAAAGTGGCAACCTAAATTTAAAAGAAAATAAGATTTTCAATATTTGTAAAAGCATACCTTTATTTCTTCCTAGGTTTTCTGAAAATATCTGTAAAACCTATGTATTAATAATTCCATTTAACCTACATTTTAGTCTTGTTCTTATATTTCTTATATGTGCAAACATAATATACAATGTAAAATTTGAAAGTATATTTGCAATTTCTTTTTTTTTTTTTTTTTTGGTCCTACATAGTAAACCTTTTTTTTTTTCTTAAAGTATCCAAAAGTTGAACAGAATAGGCAAATATAAAATATATACTATTTTTTTTAATTCATGATCTCTAAAATTTTAATATAATCCTCTATTTATATGGAATCCATAAAAACTTCATTCTTTTGACAAAACCAAGACTATGACTATTTTACTTTCAATTCAGGCCTTAAAACAGTTTGGAAGGTCAATAAAGTCAGATGAGTGGGGAAAAAGTGAAGCAGCTGACTTTCCACAAAAAGCTCAAATTATTTCCCTAGGAGAAACAGCTGGCAAGGATACAAACAAAATGATCTGGTATCTGGTAGGAGACTCATGGAAGACTAAAGCTTTTAATCCTAGCCTAAAACTACTGTTCTATGCTTCAATGGTGGACATCCACCGAAATTTAATCCTTGGTAAGCAAAAGTTCCTTATCGACGATTTGCATCGATAAGTTATTAATAAAATAAGATGCATCTGGAGGGAGGGAATAAGTTAAACAATGATCCAGTTGAAGCTTCTAAAACTACTGTACTTCAGATATGTAGATTCTGGAAGAAACTGAGATAAGAAACATTGGAGTTTGTTCATTCATTTGTTCATTCATTCATTCATTCATTCAGCCTGGCTTCTCCTTTCTGTCCCACTCCCCTTCAGAACACTAAGCTACAATTCTTAGTGAATAAGTTGTAACTTTAAACTCCCAACTTCAAATTCTGTTTCCACATTCTAGTCCCTCTGTTATGACCTTACGCAGTGATAAATGAAATTTGGAAGGGTGATTTTAAGGAGGATAATATTTTAACAAAAAAAGGGACTGTCACAAAACTGGCCATTTGTAAACAATTTACTTTGAATATCAAACTTCTAAGGACAGTAGAAAAGGTCACAGCCTAATGACAGCGTGTGAAGTCCATGAGATAAAGGAGCAGCAATTCTTGAGAACCAATATGCACAGAATTAGCAAGAAGTTTTAAAAAAGTATAAACATGGGGGCAGTGTGGCTCAAATGGTTGGGCGTCTGTCTCCCATATGGAGGGACCTGGGTTCGAATCCCTGGACCTCCCGGTAAAAATGAAAAAAATAAAATAAAAAAGTATAAACTGCTTTGATCCATCTTGATGTCATTGGAAATTTTCTGACAATAGAGTGGCTGGATATTCTGAGTCAAGAAGAGAAACATCTCCGACCAACCAACAAGTAATAATGATAAACATATGTGAAAAAATGTGAAAGACAATAGAAATTTAAAAGGATATTTTATTACTAATGCATTTGGTGAAAACTGTAGAGGCTTTTCTAAGAACAGCTTTCTGCTTTCATGTGGATTCACATGGGGAAATGTAATCAATCCCTTACTCAATGAATCTAATAACAGGTGAAAGGAAGTCTAATGGACCACTGGCACCATAAACTTATACCTAACCTAAATTACTTCCTGTTCTCCCAAAACATTGGATAATCATTCTTTCATTTTTCTCATAAAACTGTAAGATTCTTTGTGAAACATAGGACTAATATCCAGTCTTTTCAGTGTACAATAAAACAAACAGATCATAAAAGCAATCATAAAAATGCCAGCAATTTTAAGCAGCTGATACAGATTATAAATTTAAAGGCAAGCCCTCCCTTTCCTAACATCTTTCTGCCTATTGTCAACTTAAATTGTTTCAGTATGAATGATATGTGCTAATTGTAATTGTAACTGAAGTTTGCATGCAGACCTTAATTGTTCTTACAGCTTAAAATGCTAAAAAAAATAAATAAGTGAGTAAAATAAAAAATAAAATAAAAATCAATTGATCCAATAAAGAAGAATGTAGGAGGAAAAACTAAAAAAACTAAAGGCCAAGTATAGTATTCTTTGATTCTCCCATTTATTTAAATTTTACTGTTAGGAACTTGACAGAAAATGAGATGTGAGTGTTTTTTATTAGAGGATTTTTGACATACCATTACTTCATAATCAGTACCCAATAGGTTTTCCCATCTGGATTTCAGCTCCTTTTCTGGAGAGTCAGGGACTCGTTCTGGATATAAAGAAAAGAATACTGAAACTACTGTGGGCCAAACACTTTTAATGACAAAATTCTTCAAAAACAGCAAAGTTTGAGTAAGAAAAAGGGAAATGAATAAAAAGGAAAATGCATTAACTTAGGACTACTGGGTAAAATAACTCAGAGGTGACTTACAAAACTAATGTAAAATGTAAAGACCAGCTGTGACAAAATTAAGAAGGGGCTTTTGTGGTTCAGGAATATTTTAAAGGGAAGAGAAAATGATAAATCACCAAAGTTTGAATTATATTAGTTTATATGTAAACATACTGTAGTTCACAAGTAAAATGCATCTTGCTTTGCTTTTTAACATGTTTGATCATACAAGGATTTAATTTAAATGTTAATCACTTCAAAGTAGTACCAGTCATCTCACCCATTGGAAATACTGTTACTATCAACAATGCATATCAACATAATCCAATCAGAATTTTCCCATGGGGCAGTTCTAAAGGATTTTCTGGGTTAAGTCAACCACTAAGTTGTATGAACTTTAATATAACAGAAACTTTGGTTTTGCACCGATCTTTTGTGGCTAGTTGGATAACAGGATGTTCTTACCCAAGTGTAACACTGCCTTTGTTGCACAGGTAAGACAATTTTAAAAAGCTATGATACAACATTAATACAATGGTGTAATAATAATTTAGTATATGGGGGAAAGTAAACCTAATGTAATAATGGACAATAGATAGAACTAATTTAATAGATTTTCATCAATTTTAACAAAGGTAGCTACTGTTAAAAAAAAAAAAAAGTGCTATCAACAATAATAACAAATGTTCCACACCAATGCAAAGTGTTGGTGGTGGGGTTGTGTATAGGAATCCAATATTTTTTGCATGATTTGTTTATAAACTCATAATTTCTCTAATGAAATAAAAGTAGATATTATGATCACACATGTATCATCACATCAAAATGACAAATCTAGGACAACAAAACATAGTAACACAGTGGACAATTTAAGTAGGACAGAGGGCATAGAGTAACTATATACCTAAGATAATGATAAAAAAAGGAAAAGAAAAATAGAAAATATTGAAAGGTGATGTAACACCATGGAGAAAACATACGAATGTACATATGAACAGACAGGACACCAAGTGTTACATGGTACAATTAAATGGACACAAAAGGGAAATTTGCCCACATTGCAAGAGACATTGTTCACAGATGTGAGATCTATAAAAAAAATTGAAGCATGGAAATATAAAAAACATTGTATCTTACAAACAAGAACCAGATACAGCATTTCATATAATACAAATTGACTATATAGGTCTAACACCACTAATGGAAAATAAAGCTCTCTCTTGCAATATACCAGACACATGGTTAGAAATTGGAATGCCTTTTCCATGTAAAAAAAAAAAAAAGAAAAGAAGAAGAAGAGGAAGAGGAAGAGGAAGTAGAAAAGCTATGACAGATTGTTAAATATCTGTAAGTGTCTAGTCTGTCCTCCATACAATCTTAGCCAGAAGCTTGGTGTTCATATGAAAGTTTGTCATCTGAATAAGGTTTAACAGTTAAAAGTCAAAGTACCAAAACTATAGTTTCTACTTATATCCATAGTAGTAGCTGAAAATGATCAAACCTCTACTCTTTTTTTTGAAGTAAAAGAAAAGCTGTCTGTTTTGTCATAATATTGGACAAGTCACAGAACACTTGAGACAACTGAGACAGCCATCTGCCTAAAATCAAATGTAACTTGCAAAATCAGCAGCAATATCTCATCTTGTAGGCATATAATTCTTAATTATATAATAGAAATCATTAAGTAAAACAGGCTAACCTCAGAAATCAGAAACTAAAACTAATGAACACCAAGGAACTGAAATTATTAGATTTACAGAAGAACATCCATGAAATAACTATATTAACTGATGTGCTAATTTACTTTTTAGGGTTAACTATCCAAAGAGCCTATTAAAGGCAAAATATCAAATTCAGATGGGTTCTGCACATTTGTGCCTATTCCTGTTAACATTTCCATAAAGTGTTACATTAAAAGTTCTAACATCTTGCCTATTAAATTTTTTCCAGGGAGCAGTTTCTTATCTGATAAGTTAATTAAAACAAAATTTGCAACTCATTGGTTGAATTGTAAGCATAAAAACATGCTACTCAAATGATAGTTCATACATGTGTACAAAATAAAATTTACATTTCACCTACAATCTTTTGATGACATTTTTACCTTTCAGTTGCACAAAAGCAAGCATAGACAGCTATGTTTTACAGCACAACACAAAAGCCTAAGTGTCAGAGACAAGAGATTAACTACTTTCAGCAGCTTGATAAATCCTATGCTACACAAAACAATCAACAAAATGAACAATATTATGATCTGAAACAATTATTCCAATAGTAAAAAACAGAGCTAACTTCATGGCTGTTAAAAGATTTTGGTCTTACTCCCAAACTGAAATTTTACATACTCGTGAAGAAAAAATGTAGTGTAGTTGATCCAAAAAGAGCTAAAACGATATTTCTAAGAATATTTCTAACTTCAAAATGTACTTGATTTTCCCTGATAGTCAAGAGTAAAATCTATCTGGGAATTCAAGTGAATTAAAATAACAATGATTAATTACAACCCACTTGGATCAAAAATAACCAAGTAAATTTCCAAATCATAAGAAATTTTTTTAACCTTAAAAAGAGGTTAACACCTTCCTTCAGGTCATTCTTTCCTGAGACAAAACAATAGTGGTAGGTTGAATTATGTACCCCAGCAAAAACTTGTTCTTTATCTTAATCCCATCCTGTGAATGTGGACCCACTGTAAATAAGACCTACTGAAGATATGATTTTTAGTTGTGGTGTGGCCAACTGAATCAGGAAGGGTCTTAATTCTATTACTGGGAGCCTTATAGAAAAAAAGCCACGGGGAGAAGCCAGAAACTGAAAGTCTAAGGAACCAGGAAGTGAAAGAAGAGGACATCACCATGTGACAGGAAGGCAAAGGAACCCAGGGATGACCAGACCACCAGAACACTACCAACCCCAGGAGTAAGAAGCCTTCCAGCCTCCAAAACTATGAGAAAATAAATTCCTGTTTTTTAAGCTAAAACCAGTTTGTGGTATTTGTCATAGTAGCTGGGACACTAAGACAACAATCAAAGCCAAAAACTTTCCTCCCACAAAATTTCTCTGGAACATAGATGCTGTTATCTATTTCAAGGAGTTTCATTCAAATGACAAGGCTTTCCTGAGCACCTCTGTGCAGAAAATTGAGACAGTTACAAAGTGTCCTTGCTAGGGAAGCAGACATGGCTCAAGCAACTGACCTCTCTCCTACCACATGGGAGGTCCCGGGTTGGGTTCCCAGTGCCTCCTATAGAAGAACAAGACCGCGAGCTGATGTGACAGGCTGGCGTGGTGAGCTGACGCAACAAGATGATGCAACAAAAAACACAGGGAGGAAAACATAATGAGAGACACAATAAAGCAGGGAGCAGAGGTGGCTCAAGTGATTAGGCGCCTCCCTCCACATCAGAGGTCCTGGGTTCAGTTCCCGGTGCCTCCTAAAAAGACAGCCAGCACACAACAAACAGACACAGCAAATGCAAACAACAAGGGGATGGGGAGAAATAAATTTTAAAAATTAATCTTCTTTTAAAAATGTGCTTGCTGAACACAGTCAATCAGAACAGTTGAGGTTTCAAAGTATAAAAGTAAAGGGACAAAGTTGAAAATCAATTACAAATAAAATGAAAGAATAAATATATAGCAGACTGAGAATCTTGTGCAACATATAAAAATATATATACCACCATTAATTTTTATGGTGAAAAGGAAGCATCAGTATATGTTTACAGATAGCTATTTATCTATAGATGTATCAATAATAATATACAAGCTAAATTATCTAGCAATTAAAAGTGCTAAGAACAAGATGAAAAAAGTCATCACATACCATGTGATCACATACTACGCATCCAAAATTAATATAATTAAACAAAGATTAAACAAGAATAATTTGGTAAACCCTGCCATCAATGTTAAAGTATTGATATTAAGAATAATCTATTTTACAGCTCTAAAATGCCTCAAATCCCTCACATTACATTAACAACAAAGAGCTAAAATGGTTAACAAATGAGAAATTCTAATTACACCACAGTGAATGCTTTGTGCCTACCCAATTCTTCTAAGGCTTGTATGTTGTCATTTTTTAGATTATCCATTCTTTTTTCAATGTCATCTTCATCATCCAAATTAGTTTCTGTTTCCACTGCTCCAGTTAGAAAGAGGGCTGGTGTTTTTGGTGGTTCTGTAGCAGTCCCTAAAATAAGGATTGCAAATTTGAATCATTAGTAGCTTAAAACCATATTTAAATGAGCTTACTTCACTTTGTTTCACTACCTTATTACAAGCATTTCAAATAACTTACATATATGAATTTCTTTATCTAAAATGCCATGTATGATAACCAATCAATTCCTTAAAAAATAAATTTGTTGGGGAACTGATGTAGCTTAAGTGTTTGGGCACCTAATTTCTATGTACAATGTCCTAGTTTTGATCCCCTGTACCTCCTAAAAACAAACAAATGCAAAAACCAATTCTCATTGGGGAGCAGATATAGCTCAGTGGTTGAGCACCTGCTTCCCATGTACAAGGTCCTGGGTTCAATCCCTAGTACCTCCCAAAAAAAATAAAAAATAAATTTGTTGATAGTATTGAAAAAAATAACGATCACAAGAGGAAAGTGAAGTCAATGGTAAGGCAGTAGTCAGTACCTTTCAATCTACACCAGGAAAGGGAAAAGAACACTAAGGTCTTATATTCCTACTGCTCTTATGAGCCAGAAGCCAGGACATGTAGAATCAGCCAGTCCAATTGTCCTGGGCTCCCCTAGGTTCTGCATGACATCATCATAAGTATCACAAACAAGTCTATGCAGGTAACCTTAAGAACTGGAAGGCAGTTGCAGATACATTGCCCTGGCCACATATGGAGATTCTTTCCTTAAACAAATTGAAATAAGTAAAGTAACAGGAGTTATCCAAAGTTTTCAATCTCAAGTATGCAAGTCACTATGTTTCTTACGTATAAGAAAGGTTGAACAAGAGTCATTTTTAAGATATTTCTTAAATAATAATCACACATCGATTATAAAATATTCATACCAAATATATATAACATGGATCTAATTAAGACTTTAGATCAAGCTTCCAGCTCACAGTAAACATAGGGGACACAGGAACAAAGTAAATGAAACAACAAGGAAACAAATTTAGGATGTGGCATTCTAATGAAAAATGAACTGATAAAGTCTATGCCATGGGGCAGAGGTAGAGGATGTGTCTACATTAAAACACCAAAGAGAATTAACAATGCAATAACTGCAATGCATGATTGGATCTTGGTTTTCTGGGAAGAAGAGAATGGGAGGGATATTTTGGTTTGGGAAACTGGGGAGATTTAAGTGTGGATTGAATGTTTTATATTAGGGAATTACTATTGATTTTCTTATATGTGATAATGGTATTATGATAATGTAAAAGAATATCCTTATTTGTAGAAGGTACAGTCTGAAATATGTAGGGATAAAGGGTCATAATGTTTACTACTCACTCTGAAATAGTTCAGGAAAAAAGATAATAGGTGAAACAAAGATGGCAAAATGTTAAGTGTTGGATCTAAATTGTAGGATTATGAATATTCATTATATTCTTTTTCTGTTCTGTGTGTTTGAAAACTTTTACAACAAAAAGTTGAAAAAGATAGTTAAAAGTTCCGGGGGATGGATGTGGCTCAAATGGTTGGGCATCTGTCTCCCATATGGAGGGACCCGGGTTCAATACCTGGGACCTCCCGGTAAAAAAAATAAAAATAAAAGTTCCTATCATCATAAGACGAGATTTTAAATAATACCGAGGCTTTTTTAGATCATTAATCTACCCACTAAATGCTCACCAGAAGCTGTAAGTACAGCTGGGGGGAAAAGCTACACACTAACAGAATTTATAGCAGAAAGCAGTACATGATGTGACTGTGTCCTAAAACAAGGTATACAAAGAGTAGGGATAAGGTTTCAAATGGTAGAGGGAGATATTATGAAAGATCTGGAAGTTGTGCAGTTTGTTTCAGTAAAACAGACTTTTAAATGCCAGCTATTGGGGATTGAATCACATCACCCACAACTCCTAACCCCTGGTCCTGTGGGTATGAACCCATCTGTAAATATGGCCTTTGAAGATGCTATTATGAGTTAAGGTGGGAACTCATTTGTGAATAGGATTTTCAAAGAGCCTATGTAGATGAGGCCAAATTGAATCAGGGTGAGCCTTAATCCATATGACCAAAGTCCTTAAAAGCAAAGGAAATTGGGATGTAGTTAGTTAGTAGAAGCCAAAAGTCAGTAGAAGCCACAAGTCAGTAGAAATCAGAGGAGTGGATACAAGGAGAGGGGGAGGGAGGCGGCTGTGGCTCAATCAGTAGGGCTCCCTTTTACCATATGGGAGGCCCCGGGTTCGGTTCCCGGGGCCTCCTGGTGGGGGCGGGCCCGCCCGCGCGGCGTGGTTGGCTGACCCGGCAAGCGCAAGCAGCAGGGGGGGGATAAACGAATAAATAAATAAAATCTTTAAAAAAAAAAAAAAAAAAAAAAGGAGAGGGGGAATACCATGTGACAAGGGATTGCAGGAATGCTACAGTCTCTGGGAGAAAGCAAGCCCTGTCAAAACCTTGATGTTTGTCTTCTATCCTCCAAAACTTTGAGAGAATAAATTAATGTTCTTTAAGTCAACCCACTGTGTGATATTTGTTACAGCAGCTCTGACAAGGCATGCAAAGCTGTGTTACATGGGCAGGGAGCAAGGGGAATAGCAGCTCCTCTACATTATAGTAGAACAGTCCACACATGAAACCGACGATTATACCGTAATGTGCTAGATGCTACAGTAGACGTTCTTCAAAAGGCACCAGGAAAGCACATAGAAAGGATGACCAAACCATGGAGGAAAGGGTGCAGATTTAGATTCAGGTCTTGAGATCTTATACAACCTAATAATGTAGATATGCCCAATAAAGAACTGCTATTTCATAGATGACAGACTTCTTTTAGTAGAATAGACTGAAGCCAAGGGCTCTATCAGATCTATTGAAAACCATTTATATAAATATTTATGTAAACCTTTTAAAGTCAATATGGCATTTGCATAATTTGTACTATTTAGGCAATTTTAAATTTCATACATAGAATACAGTTGACAGGGCATCTGTCTTTCACCAGCAAAAATTCTACCATCTCATAAAACTTAAAAAGTTTCCATTTAAATATAAATCAATATTAGTTGAAAGCAAAGGCTTCCAAGCTCATTACATCTTCAGAGGAATATTCCTTGAGAAAGCAAAAAACTTTATTCATCTTCTTACAAATTCTAATGGAGTATTTCTCACTCACTATTATATAAATAGTCATTTTCAATTGAATGTTTGTTCCCATGACTGTAAACTTTTTTTCTTTTCCTGAGGTACCGGGGCCAGGGATTGAACCCAGGACCTCATATGGGGGAAGGTGGCACTCAACTGCTAAGGTACACAGGCTTCCCTGAGTTGGTTTTTTTTTTTTTTTTTCAGGAGGCATAGGGAACCAAACCCGGGACCTCCCGTGTGGGAGGCAGGTGCTCAACTGCTTGAGCCACATCCACTCCCCGACTGTCAATTTTTGTTGACCTATGTATTTATAAGTTGATAATTTAAAAATTGACATGTATATAATGGTGTATTTGTTCCCTAATGAAAATTTACTATTCTTATAAACAAAACAAAAAAATTTTAGAAACAAAAATGCTCTTGATAGAAATTCCAGCCACATTCATGTTTTGTTTTCTCTCACTATATTTTAGAAAGTAAATCAAGAGTCAGATTAGAATACAACAAAGCATTACAAGTAATATGAAACCTGAAGGTCACAAAATGCCAATGCATTAGCCAAATTAGAATGCCTGGAACTATTCAAATATGAGTAATAAATGAAATTTGGAAACTTTGGGGGGAAAATTATTTACATATGCATTTAAAGACGCTCTCAGAGTTTAGTGCATGTCAGGGTTTATGCCCTAACATTTTGACTGGTACATTTTAATAGGCCAAAGGAAACTTCCCTTCAATGCACAAATGAGCTGATTCATTTCTCCATCATTGCATTACACAAGGTGAGCAATTTTTCTAAGTTAGGCTCACAGAGGATCTCTATAACTGAGCTGTTCTTCCAAACTCAGACTACATGAAGAGGAGGGGTAGTGGAAAGCATTACCTCTGTCTGAAGGCCATTCAAGTGCAGGAGCAGATAAGGATGTCTTTCTTCGCACTAGGGTTAGGTGTACCACCTGGCCTGCATTTCGCAATACTTCAACAACATCCTGGTTGGCAAAACCCTCAATATTCACACCATCAACCTAAAACATTAAGTGATACTTTAAGGAACAGAGGTTTCAAGTTAGCTACTCTTTTTAATTCTGGCAAGGCAGAATAAAATTAGGCAATTCATTTTATTCCAGACACAATTTATATTAGACTTCAGAAAGTACTTTTTATTAAGGATGCAAAACTAGTAGTAAAACTGCCCTAAACAAACAAACAAACAAACAACAACACACAAAAAAAAAACTAGTGGTAAAACATGCTGACAAATTTCCTGTCAAATTACAAAGCAAATTCACATTTGTACTTTATGTCACACATTTTAACCAAAAGCCTGAAAGAGGTAAAGGGTCTTATTCTCTAATGTTGTTCAAGATTCAAAGTGCCATAATAGATGGTCAAATGTTATACATAGCTCTCAAGATGTATTACTAGAACCTATTATTACTAAAATTGAATAGGTCATCCAATAATGCTCCCCTCAATTACACCATTATGTGTTATTTTCCAGAAGAAACACACTGATCTCACAGCATTAGGTATTCTAGTGTTCTGAAAAAAGTATGTCCGAGAAAGGTATTCTAGCCCAATTCCACATTTCTTAAGTCCATTGGGACCAACGGGTTCCTCTCTCAATCTTCAGGCTAGTCAAACCATAGGATTTTCTCCAAAGAGTCTACTGCTATTGCTGGTCTTGTTCTCAAGTTTCTCCTAGTCAAAAAACTACTGTCATGAAGAAACGAAAAGAACTAGTAATGGCATATCAATTATATATAAATTGGGGGAGTTTAAAGAATATAAAGAGGGGCTTAAAAATAGTTTCTAGGAGAATGCTAGAACATATTTCAACTATCTATGTATGTATATATAATTTTTTTCCTACCAATACAGTTAATGCATCTTTTTTTCCCTGATAGTTAAAAAGAAAAAGAAAATAAGAAAATTTAGGACCATTAGAGTTCCAAATGGAGATTTCACTCTACTAACAAATTTTTGAAACCTTATGAAAATACAGTAACCCATTCCCTACTCAAACATATTATACTGAAGATCAGCTTTTTTTTTTTTTTTTACTTCATTCAATTCTGAAACAGAAGGCAGTTACTTACAGCAACTATTTTGTCATTCACTTGAATTTGCCCATTGTGGCATGCAGCACTGCCAGGTATTACACTTTTCACATAAATTCCTGATACTTCCCCTGCAGGTACACAAACACATGGAAAAAAAGGAAGAAACCTCTAATTAGGCCTTGATTGCAAAATTCATATCAAGAGCTTAATTAGCTAAATGGGCTGACTAGAGGCTTTATAAATACTATTTTGAACACAAGCAGAGAAATTGATGGATTATTTAAAACTGTCAACATCACAGGTGACCAGAATTCAAAATGTCTTGACTGATGACTATTCTTTCGAAAAAAATAATCAGTAATGGAACCTTGATGAAATGTACTTCAATATAAACTGGAATTCAGTAGAGCCCAGGTCAAACCTGGCCCTCTTCTCTTGGTCTATCTCCATTCTCACTGCTGACTTGGCAGAAGCTTTCATCATTTTTCACTAGCACTATGACAAGAGACTCCCAACAGATCTTCCTGCCCATATTTAATTCCTTGCTCATGTTACACTGTTAGATTCCCCAAACACAAACAAAAGAACAGTACACAGGGTCCTGAAAAAACCATAATGAAGTCAGCAACATGAAATAATCCTTATAATATAAAATGAAGTATGCAAATAGAAACAAATGACTATATAAATAATTACAATTATATAAAAAGTATGCATGCCTATGGGACTAGAACTAGAAGGGAAACTGGAAAATGAATCTGGAAGATTTTACATTTTTATTTTTAATGTCACATGAACTTAAACTACTATCTTTAGAATTAAAATAACATCAATGGATTCCTATTGCCAACATAATAAAATGTAAATTTCATAGAATCACATTCAAGGTCCTCCATAATCTAACCCAAACTTCTTTTTTTTTTATTTCTTCTTCTACTACATCCCTCTACCAACACAGAAGTCCAGCTACACACTCTTACAATTCTACCAAAACTTCCAGCATTTTCACAATTTTACTCTTTTTCTCATTTCATTCTTTTTCCTGTCAACCTTACACTCTCTATCAAAATCCTTCTCCTTTTCTATGCCTAGCTCAAAGGAATTCTTTGTGAATTCTCCATTTCCCTCTGTCAAGCTGAATCTTTCTTCTGCTATACCATAACATTTTGCTTGTATCTCTGCTAAAACATGTATTTCATTTACCCCTAAACAAATGAAAGTTGTTTATATGTTTGTCTCTTTGAATAGACTATTCTTATATTTGTCTTTTTTTATCCTCCTCTAGAACTTGCAACGCCAATAAATGGAGCAGAGCAAAAATTATTTTGAAAGACTACATTTCTGGATTCACCATCACCCTACCTCTCCCTACTACCATTCCAAAAACTTCTTAAAGAAGTGAAATGAAGCTCTTCTTTATTCAGTAACATAATATCAAATTTTCTCAATTTTCTATCAATATTTCACTTCTATTTTACTTCTATTTCTATATTGTTAGGTTGATTGGAACACCCTGAAAGCTTAATATAATAAAGGTTCAAAAGCCATAAGTTTAGGAAATAAGCCAGCTTTCCCCAATAGGTTAAGTCTGCTTAGAGAAACCATTTGATATGGTCTTTGCAACATTATTATACAATCCATACTTAGCTTTTGGGGACTCATTTAAATTCTGAACCTACAAAAGGTGGCACATAGAAATATCTAACGGTTTGAAGATAGATATTTCATTAGGCTAAAATAGCACAAGGTGGTCTGACATGAATTTCATTCAGGACTTTGAATATATTAGCACTCTTAATTTTTCCACCTGCCATAAGTATGCAAGATAATAGTTTTTTTTATTTTTTTTATTTTTTATTTTTATTTTATTTTATTTTTTCTTTTTTTTTATTTTTAACAAACCCTTGTGTCGAGGGCTGACTTTCAATAGATCGCAGCGAGGGAGCTGCTCTGCTACGTACGAAACCCCGACCCAGAAGCAGGTCGTCTACGAGTGGTTTAGCACCAGGTTCCCCACGAACGTGCGGTGCGTGACGGGCGAGGGGGCGGCCCCCTTTCCGGCCGTGCCCCGTTTCCCGGGAGGACGGGTTCTCCGCACCGGACCCTGGTCCCGACGCGTGGCGGGGGACGCCGCACGCGCGGGCGCGCGCGACGGCCCGCCGGCGGGGACGGCGGGGGACCGGCTATCCGAGGCCAACCGAGGCTCCACGGCGCTGCCTTATCGTTCCGCCTGGGCGGGATTCTGACTTAGAGGCGTTCAGTCATAATCCCACAGATGGTAGCTTCGCCCCATTGGCTCCTCAGCCAAGCACCAAGATAATAATTTTTAAGAGAAATCAGCTCTCTAATCTTGCTATTAAAAAAAAACTAGAACATTTCATAACTCTGAATCTTTATGTTATTGGCAAATATTTGCAGGAAAAGATTCATTTTTTCTTTCTCTAACAATTCTCTTAAAATACTAGAGTTATTCATACATTGAAAATTATCAAAGCTTTACATATAGGAGTTAAGGGATCATTATTCAGAGAGACTTGGGTCATGTGTTTATTCTAACAATGTGTTTTCTTTATAAGAAAGGAAGATAATTCTAATTAAAATATTTAATTTTAGTGACTAAAACTTTCAGTGACTAAATATTTTTCCATGATATAATAACACTTTCTGAAATATGAAATATATATGTAGTAATGATTTTACTTTGTCACATGATATATAAATATATAACAGTCACAATATTAAAATGTTTATTTTAGAAACAAGAGATACTTCAATTTAATGTGTTATACACTGAGTAGGACAATTAAATTCTTTTACTAATGACTATCAAAGCCAGCTAATAAAACTATTGAGATATAACTCTGATTCTCTAATAATGAAAAAGTAACTGGTTGTTATAGTTTCATGGTTTTAATATTCCATGTTTAAATTAAAATCTGCAGGTATTTAATTTTACTGTCTAGAAACCTTACCTTCCTTTACAATTATTTCCAAGTATAAAATAGAAATGATTTATTTACCTGTATGAGGTGTTCCAACATAGCCAACAATTCTAATCCCAAGACTCTGTCCATCCTTTTTAATGAGTTCAACATCATAAGTTTCAAAAGGAGAATTGTCCTAAAAGAAAAAATTAAATTTAATTATATGTAATGTTTAGCTGCATAGTCAATTTATGCATGGTTTGTCAAGTATTTTCTTTGCAACTGTTGGAAGCAGAATTTTAAGATAGTCCTCACAGTCTTTGTCCCCTGGTGCTACTCCATGATTATGTTACCTGGCCAAAGAGAGCTTATCCAGGCACATCTAATCTAATCACATAAGTCCTTTAAAAACTGGGAGTTTTCTCCAGCTGGTGGCAGAAGTATATAAAAATATATAAAAGATCTCAATTTGGGGTATGCTCAAAATAATTCTTAGTAGAAAAACTGCTCTCAGGAAGAGATGGAAAAAAGTCATAATGGTATATTAACCAGTGCCACTGACTGGTTTGAAAATGGAGGGTTCATGTGAGAAGAAATATTGGTAGCTTTAAGGAGCTGAAAGAGGGCCTCAGCTGACAGCCAAAAAGGAAGCAGGGACTTCCTACAGCTGCAAGGAACTGTATTCTGCCAACAATCTGAATGAGCTTGGAAGTGAATTTGTTCCCAGGGCATCCAGATAAGAGTCCAGACCAGCAGCTTTTGTTAGACTCTGAGCAGAGAGCCCAGCCACACCTACCCAGACTTTTGACCTACAGAACTATGAACTATGATCTAATAAATGCACGTTGTTTTACTCCACTAAGTTTGTGATAATTTGTTATACAACAGAAAACTAGTACAGTAAATTAGGAAAAAATTTCAGGATAAACTGGAATCTGAAAGAACTGCAAAGAAAACTTTTGAAACAAAAGGTAAGACTAATTATTATACTATTAAACACATTGACCTAAAACTATTTTCATTACTTGTCTTATAATTTAAAATATTTCTGCAAAAGAATAGATGTCTAAGAACAAAATGCCTTGCTTTCAATTCAAAACATTAACATCAGAAAGCAAGTAAATAATTGAAAGGGATTTCTTTAAAAAAGAAAGATACAGGTGACTAACTTTCCTTTACATCACAAACACTGTCCTAACTCTTAGGAAAAGAACATGCATTCCATTTCTTGTTAAAGAATAGTGGAGAAAGTACACATTTTAGCCTCAGTTCCCTCAATAAATCATTAAGATGACAACAAAGGAATATATAAAGTATGTGGGGAGGGTGGTAAAACCATAAGAACAAAGAAATGAAGTATACATTTAGCTTTCATTCTTCATATAAAACATTTCCTTTCTATTTCTACACCAAATTTAGTTACTATAAAGATTAAGTGAAAGGTTAAAACATTAGCATTTTGTTTGGAGAAGACACAGAAAATATATAAGCTTTATTAAAGTCATAAAACTAATAGAAAAATTCCAAAATGAAATATGATTTTCAAAAAAACCATTTCATTACTCCAAAAAGAAAAAGAAAAATGGTTGTTTTTTCTTATTGAAATGGTCCTAAAATTTTCTGTTGTGATGAATGCACAACATTGTAATTATACTAAAAGCCATTGATTATACACTTTGGATAGATCTATGGTATGTGAATATATCTCAATAAAACTGCTGAATAATTTTTTTTTTAATATGGTAAAAAGAATACTCATAAGAATTATAAAGGGGAGCAGATGTAGATTAAGTGGTTGAGCACCTGCTTCCCATGTATGAGGTCCCAGGTTAGATCCCCAGTACCTCCTAAAAACAAAACAAACAAATGAAAAAGCCAACTCTCACTGGGGAGAGATGTAGCTCAGTGGTTGAGCACCTGCTTCCCATGTATGAGGTTCTGGGTTCAATCTCTGGCACCTCCTTAAAAAAAAAAAATGAATTATAAGAACATTAAATCATGACTCTTAAAGAATTAAACAACTGGAATCACAGAAAGAAGTATTTTACTAACTCTGATTCTGATTTTTTAGAAATACACATGATGCCATCATTGACAGCTACCTGACAATATATAATTGAGACTTGCTATATTATGACACTATGCCATTGATGTAAAAGGGAGAGAAATTTCATAGAGGGCCTGATCAGTTTTCAAACCAACTCTCCTTGAATCTGCTGTGAAATTCAGCTGATTCAAGTAAGAGAAGTCATTAATCTGTGCTAATGAAATGAGCTGGACTATAAAATAAAACTCTGAGGTCTACACAGGAGAGACCTCTTTATAATTTTCATCACCCAAGACTTACAGAGTTTCCACTTATCACACAGCTACATGGTCCCTAGAAAGTAAGAGGCTCCAGAGAACTAGAGCAAAGGAGGGAAAAGAAAATGATTGAACCATGATTTGGAGAGAAAAAAAAAGTTTTCAATATCTTAGACAAAATTTCCACTCACATGGTACCAAGTAGAGAAATGCAAACAATTCACTAGAAGATACCAAGTGGCCCCTCAGATGCTGGTGACGTTGCCTGCCACCCCTACCCACCATAACCATTTCTCTTCTCTTTTCTCTTACATCTCATCCTTCTTTTTTAAAACTTTTTTTTTTTTTTTTTTTGCTTTTGCCTTATTATTTCTTGATTCAGATCCTGTAAGATAGCTTGGAATAGACCAGAAAGATTTGAATTCAAATGCCAGCCTTGCAAAGTTGCAAACATGTTTTTTATTTTTTTCAAATTTGAAGTTATTTGGACTTCAGTATCCTCATCTATAAAATGGCTGATATGACCCATCTTGCAGGAATATCATGAGGATTTTAGATGATCCAGACAATTCTAAGTGCTTGATAACAGTTAATAATAATGATTACTATTATATTAATAATATATCATTACATCAATACATAAAATATTATATTAATACATACTGTAGCCTATTTATATATCATTTTGCAAATGTTTGTATGTATTGTGAGAATTTTGATTTTTACCCATAATAAAAAAAAAAAAATACATACTGTATTGTCAAACATTGTATAATAATAATTAACATCCATTCCCTTTTGCCAATCTGTTCCTATCAGTGATAAATCTCATACATTGAATGATATTTACAGTTTCCCCTCCACCATTTTGATGTCTCCCCATCATTCTAATAAAATAGTCATAGCATTATTATTATTCTCAAATTTGCAGATGAGCAGCTGAGGCTTAGGGAGGTTCATGACTTACCCGAGAAACAGCAAGAAAAAAAAATCAAACATGTCTAATGGCTTCAAAGGGTTCTCCTTCTGCCACGAATCACTGACAAGTATTTAGTCAGTATTCACACTAGTGTTATGCGCTGAGATGAAGGGGTTTCTAGGCTCACAGTGTATCCTACCCAGTATTTGATATAAGATGAAACAATGATTTGTATACTCACAGAACCAGAGCTCTGGTTGGCCATGGCAGGCAGGGCAACAGGTAAGGCTGCAGGAGTAGGAGGGGTTACTGAAATTTCACCAATGGGGTCTCTAGCAACAAGCATCCTGACGGAATTCCCACAGTTCCTCAGCACCTGTGCAACCTGCTCACTGGTCATTCCCTGAACATTTGTGCCACCAATTTTCAAGATGTGGTCCCCTGTCTGGAGTCTCCCATCCTTTAATGCAAGAAAAAGAAAATTATTCTGAGAAACCAATGATCTAACTTCACAAGTTAATAACAATTCATCAGACTTTCAGTTTTGGCAATACGGCTGACAAAAAAAAAAACTACATAAACATGCTGAATAGAGTATCTTTTCAACAATTGTCTGAATTAACAGTAAAGTGAGGGGATTCTCTATAGAACAAAAGAAGACAGGAGGGCTCAAAACAAGAAGAGTAATCAGAATTCTAAAACAGGCATTCACTTAAGAACATATATGCATGCCTAATGGCCCAGAGGGCCAGGACATTAATGACCATGGATGCAAGGAAGAGAATAAAAAGCCTTGGACCTCAAAGGGAAGAAGATCAGACCAAAAGCCTTCAATACAAAGCTAGGAACTTCAAAGGCCAAAAGGCTCAGTGGCATGCTTGAGGATCAGCAAGATGCCAGTGTGGCTGGAACAAGAATGAACCAAGGGAAAAGTAGCCAAAGAGATGAGATAGTTAACAGGGAGCCAGAGAGTGCAGGGCATTTGCTCTGAGCTATGGGAAGGGAAGTCATTGGACGGTTCTAAACAGAGGAGTGACATCTGACTTACCTTTTTTTTTTAATATATATTTTTATTTTTTTCTAAAAGATACTTAGATTACATAAAATATTACATAAAAATACATATATAAGGGATTCCCATATGCCCCAGTCCCCACACTTCCCACTTTCCCTTTTAACAAGACCACTCTAGCTTCTGTCCTGAAAATAGACTATAGAGGAGAAAACAATGGAAGCTGAAATAGCAGTTGGGAGACTACAGAAATAATCTAGAAAGAGATAAAAATAGCTTAGACTAAGTTAGCAATTGGGAGTTTTGAGAAGTGAGATTCTGGGTGCATTTTTTTTTTTTTTTTATTTTTTTTTTTTTGCGGGGGAAGAAGCAAAGAGAGAGAGAGAGAGAGAGAGAGAGAGAGAGAGCTTTATTGAGGAAGTACAGAGCATAAATACTCTTTAGGCTGGGGGCAGTCCCTCAGCCGATGGTGGAGGCTTATCATTGGGAGGATCTGCTGATAGCTTCTTCCTGGGGTATGGGGAGAAAAAGTAATCCGAACTCCCACATTTGTAGCTTGGGCAACTGCAAAGACAGCTCCCAGGAATTGAGATAAAGGTTCCGTGTAATATTTTGGGTAATCTAAGCTCCTCTTAAAATATATGTATATATATATATAAATAACATTTTTGTAAGCGAATACACATATATGCATACATATTTATATATCATTTTGCAAATGTTTGTATGTATTGTGAGAATTTTGATTTTTACCCATAATAAAAAATAAATAAATAAATAAATAAATAAATAAATAAATAAATAAATAAATAAATAAAAACTTTAAAAAAAAAAGAAGACTACAGAGAGTGTGGTCTACGATGTGAACTGTGGTCTATGGTTGGTGGCAAGGCCCCAGGATGTGTAAGTCCATTGAGGGTGGGAGATGTTTGTGTGGGATGTGGTTGGAGGTGTGGGAGGTGGGCAACATGGGAATCCCAGTGGGTTCCGTGTAATATTTTAGGTAATCTAAGCACCTCTTAAAATATATTTATATATATATAAATAACATTTTTGTAAGCAAATGCACATATATGCATATATATTTATATATCATTATACAAATAGTGGTATATATTGTGAAAATTTTGATTTTTACCCACAATAAAAAATAAATAAATTAAAAAAAAAAAAAAGAAGACTACAAAGAAACAGATTGGTGGGGAGTGGAAATCGGGAGTTCAGTTTTAGAGATATTTAATGAGATGCCTATTAGGTATACAGCTAGATAAAGGAATCTGGGAGTTCAAGGGAAAGGTCTAAACTACACATTTAAATTTGGGAGTCATTACCATATAGGAGATATTTAAAATCATGGTTCTTGATGAGTACAGAGAAAGGATATGTATGTTCTATTTCTTAAGCTGGGTGATATGTACATTGGTGTTTATTACTATTTTAAATGTACATATACATTACATAAACTTTTTATACGTATGATATATTTCATACAAAGAAAAGTTAAAAATATAATTTATCAAAATGTGTATCAGTTTTAAATGTTTATCATTCCCTTTCCTCCATTTGTTAAATTTTTTAAACAGCTGATCCATTTGCATTTTTATAAAATTTATTTCATCAGAAATTTTGAACCCTCTTCACTTTTTTTTTTTTTTTTAAAGATTTTATTTATTTATTCATTTATCCCCCCCTTGCTGCTTGTGCTCGCTGGGTCAGCTAACCACGCCGTGCGGGCGGGCTTGCCTTCACCAGGAGGCCCTGGGAACCGAACCCGGGGCCTCCCATATGGTAAACGGGAGCCCTACTGATTGAGCCACAGCCGCTTCCCATCTCTTCACTTATCTTAAGCACAGTATTTTAAGGATACCATAGTGTCAATAAAGCCAGTAAATTGAAATAAATAAAATAAAATAAAATAAAATATATTATACCTTCAAGAGCACCTTACAGATCAAAAATCACTTTTCTTTTCATATATCATCTTATTCAGAGGTCAAATTTCAAATGAAAAAACAGATTCATAAAGGCTGACTGACTTGACTAACATCAAAAAGCTAGTAAGTGACAGAACGGAAACTTAACCCAAGTTACCTCACTGAAGAACTGTTCTCATTAAGTTATTTGCCTTACACTCCACTCATGTCTCCAGGGTAGCATTTCTGTAGCAAGCTAATTTCTTATAAACAAAGACTGCTAGTAGACTAAATTTAGTATTTTCCTATTCCTCACGAAACTGCCTCTAACTGCCAAAAACCTTAAATAAAATGAAGATGAAAAATTGATATTTTGCAACTAGGAGAGAAAAATTAGCCTGAGAATAAGAAAAATGATCCATTGGGTCAGGACAGTTCTAAAGCTTCAAATTCCTGGTTCCAGATGGCACCATCTATTTTTATTTCTTATAAGTTGTAGATAAAATTCTGAAGGAGGAAATTTTTTTAAAAACGTTAAGACTAAAAAGTCTATCACTCATCCTTCCTTTTCTCCAATTTCCCAGGAATCTGGATAAATGAAGGGGTTGAATCAAAACACTGAGTACAAAATTTTGTGTTTTCTGTGAACTCTGCACAAGGTGCTAAAGGAAATGAAATGAAAATGAAATTAAGGTAATGAAAAAGCAATTCAATTCAAGAAACATTTCGAAAAACTTAGTGAAAGGAACCAGATTCAAGGAGGAAATTATCATTATGACAACCGGAAGAAAGATTTGCTGTATTTTCACTTTCAGTGGTCCTGATGAAAAACAAGGGTAAAGCTGCCTCTGTGAATCAAACCATCCCTGAGCAGAATTATGTCCTGACCAAGGAATAAAAAACATATCTAATATTTTCACACCTGGCTTGGCCAAAGAAGGGAATTTAACCATAAAGTATATATTCAGTCACTTCCTAGGTCTTATGCTTTTTTTTCCCATTTTACCTCAAATCTTAATTTAAAGTGATGTAGTTAATTTGCATCTGTCACTGAAAGGCAAACATTTTCTTCCTTACAGAAAAACAGGTGTTCTCGGGAATTTATAAGTGCAAAAACAGTCATTAGCCAGATTGATAGGAAAGACACGAAAATGACAGCTACCTTGTCTAAGGCCAAGAGCCCCAATCATTGCACTTTACTGCTATTTCCTGATCAACATTCTCCTTCCATAACCTGTCTACTGTGCAAGGAAACTAACAGGAATAAAGTCATATTTGTTCTTTAACTAGAAATCATAAATCAAAGAAAGCCAATAAATAGCCATGCCAAGATTCAAACACATAGTGTGCTACTCAAATATTCAAATATAAAATTTTATTAACCCATAGATTCTTTCAAAAGACAAAACAAAATCATGCATTTGGCTAAAGATAGTGTGGAAGGCAGAAAAAGTATAACAGCTGATGTAACAGGGTACATCACATTATTACAGCTAAAACACTGAGTATCCATTACACAGTTAAAAAAAATAAAGAGGAAAAAAATTTTAACCCAAGTTAGCTGTTTTTGGATAGAAAAAACATTACTTTGCATTATAAGTTCTCACAGGATTATACATGATCATTTCAATCCACAAAATATCTGAAAACCTATAGGAATTCAGGCCTGAGCTACAAATGAAGTAAATAAAATTTCTTTGTTTCTTCAAAAACTGCAAAATGGCACAAAATGCTTACACTACTCAGAAAGTGAAAATCATTACTAAACTATAAACATATTCCAGGCCTGGTCCATTACTGATCTTTAATCAAAAAGCAATGTGACACTGACAGAAAACAGCAACTTTAAAAAATAAACAAACATTCTTTCCCTCAAGGAATTGAAGGAAGGCATTAATGGAAGTACACTTATCCTATTCAACTCAAATTCCTATACAGCCCTCATCAACTGACTTTTAAGGATAAGGAAAAATCTGTTTATAGGATCATTTAAAGCAAAATTATTGGGGGTCGGATGTGGCTCAACTGGTTGGGCGTCCGTCTCCCATATGGAGGGACCCGGGTTCGCTCCCCGGGACCTCCCGGTAAGAAAAGAAAAAAAAAAAGCAAAATTATTTGAGAATAACCACCTGCCCAATGGCCTCATGCTGGGCTTTGCTTAATCAGGGTCAAGTTCCTCACAGTCCACACCCACCCTCAATCCTTGTTTGGTTCCATTCCTTCTTGGTGTTAAAAGTTACTGGACGGCAAATATGATCAATTGCCTTGTACCAACACATCAAATAATTCATGACATCTTTTAAATAGGCTGTATCTTATGTATTGTAATGGTCACTTTCTGGAAGAAAAATTGAATAACCCAGTGTAACCTAATTTTCCTAGAATTCCTCCAGATCACATGAAAGATGTTTCTGCAAAATAAAGAGGTTCTACACTACGTGTTATTAAAAAAAATAAAAAATAAAAAAATTCTAGTTGCTGAAAAATTTTTGAAACTATTGCCATAACTGAATAGAAAACTCTAAAGATGGGTATTTCAGATATGATAGGTGCATTTTGGAGAGTATCTGAGGCATACAGGTAATAGGCCTTTTAGCTCCCTTTACATCATACCATGTTATTTCCCTATCCATGGAATTGGCCCTGATTACATTAACCGATTGGTCATTACAATTAGATCTCAATAAATGTTTTCAAAGAGCTTCACATAAATCAATATATTTTTAAAAATGAATGCTAATTTCTATTTCATTTACTTTATAACATTAGAGACAGTAGACAGCAGGATAAGTAAGGGCTTTGGAGTCAGAGGCTTTACTTTGGACAAGCTGTATGCCCATGGTCAGCTGTTTGACCTAAATCTCACATTCTCTTAAGCAAAATGAAAATAAATTCCTTTTTTACTGAGTTGTGAGCACTGAACACAATATTATATGTAAAATATTTAGCCTATTGCCTTGCTCACAGCAAGTGTTCAAGTGCATTAATTTTGTGATGAGTCTTAAAGTAGCAGTGACTTACGTGTTCTTTGCCACATTCTCTCAGCTCTAACTCATCTTTTAACTATATACATTGACTGATGTGTAAAAACAAAAGGAAATATAAGGAATTATTTTATGAAACCTTTTATTTTATTTTTTTTTTTTAAAGATTTTTATTTATTTATTCATTTATCTCCCCCTTGCTGCTTGTGCTCGCCGGGCCAGCCAACCACGCCGTGCGGGCAGGCCCGCCCCCACCAGGAGGCCCCGGGAACCGAACCTGGGGCCTCCCACATGGCAAACGGGAGCCCTACTGATTGAGCCACAGCCGCTTCCCTATGAAACCTTTTAAATAAGAAATATTGACTTCTTTTTCTAACTTCCTATTATAGAATTTTGTATTCTTTGGGAAAAAAATATTAATTAATCCCTTTAACAGAATATCAATATAGCTTTATGACCATTAGCAATCCTGATCACATCTGAGCTAATGACCTAAGACATTCATATCCCCTTATCATGAAGACTGCCACAGTCAACAGTGACCATTAATTTTCAAAACATGTTGATTTTAATTAAAATAATTATTTCTTCTAATTTTTTGTAAAGCCATGATCAGGCTGCATGAGCAACAACTTGTAAAGACTTACATCAATGCACAGTTAACTCAGGGAGAACTCAACTTCTCTAAATTCATGCCAAATAAAAGAACTGGGTAAAAAGAGGGATAGGGAACTAATAGACATTATGCTAAGCACTTTACATTGGTTAACACTTAATGCTCATATAACCTTTTTGCATGGCAAGCATGATTATCCCCTGTACAGAGAAGAGTTAGAATAGTAGGTCTAAGACTGCTGTCCTGGGAAGGGCCTGCTTGCAAAGTCTGCCATTGTCTGGAATCTGGGAACTTAAGATTTTGGGAGGGTTATCACCATTCTCTGATAAAAACACCTCACTGTGCCTGAACTATTTATGCAAATAGTGTGGTTTATGTTGAACACTTGCTTTCCTTCTGGGGGTCTGGATTTTAGTATATGCGAGACAGTCTGTGGCTCTGTGACCAGTCCCTAGTAAAAATTCTAGGCACTGAGTACTAATGGTAATCTATTATTATTTTTTTGCTTGTGAAGATATACCATTAAACTTTTGATACGAATTTGATGACTTCTGATAACAATCATTTGATTAAGGGGTAAATTTGCAGGCTCTCTTGTTGTCTTAAACCATATAATCCCTTTCCTGTATCTTTGCTTGTGCTTTTGGATTTCCTAGAATTTATCCATCTGATTTGAATTTGGCCCCGAATTAAGGTCTATCGTAGAGGATTAGTCTTTAAGAAACAGGTGATCAAGAGACTTGTTCACTACTGTAAAACCACTACCTGCACATAGGAGGAACTAAATAAATATTTGTTGAATGAATAAATGAATAAAAGGTTGTAAATTTAAAAAAAATTAAAAAAATTTGTTGCCAGAGGATTTAAGCATGTCCTATATGACTTCCAAGAGAATATTCTTAGAAACTTGTCCCTGGTTTCCTCCACACTTTGCTCATGCATCTTTCCCCTCTGTTGCTTATGCTTTGTATCTGTCCACTGTAACTAACCATAGTTGTGAAACCTCCCAGAAAATCATCAAATCTGGGGGGATCTTTGGGACCCCCGACATATCCCTGTTTTAGAAACAAGGAATTAAGACAGAAGTAATTTGTTTAGGGTTAGTGGTAGATTCGAGACTCAAGCTTTCATCTGTCTGTCTTCAGAGATCACACTCTATGATCCTAAGTTTTTTCCTTTCAGAGAAACCTATTCAAGATCTAGATGGATTGAGAAGAACTTCTCCAAAAGCAGATAACGTGGAGGGTGTGTGATACATCTCGTGCCACAGAGGGGTAATAGATAGGGTGCTGCCGGTGGCATTACTATGTGAGTTACAGCATAACATTGAGTAGAACCAAGGAACAATAGAGCAGGCATGAGGAAGGAGATTTGGATTATTGTGAGAAAGTTGAAGAGGTTCGTTTTTCTGCCATTAGCTGAAGTGAGAGGAGGAAAGAAATGGATAGGACAGAATACTGCTCTGTCCCTTGTCTAAACCTCACCAGATTCCCTCCAGGGAAAAATCAATAGCTCTATTATTCCTAGAGCTGGCTATTCCCAGAAGATAGGTTTGACTACCCTGGACAAGTATAATTCAGGAGAAGGAAAATATTGTGATAAACTTTGGATAAACAGATTTATGCAGCAAAGCACAGGCTTCAGAGTGAAACAGACCTGGGCTTATTCCTGACTTTGTCACTAAAGTAACCATGGGCAATGTTTAAATCGTTTCCATATTTGTTTCAGGAGTACATGAGATAATGTATATTAAGCAGATGCAATGCCCAGCAAAAGCACTTGCTTCTCCATTATCCATTATGACTCTCTGATGGACAACAACTCCACCCTACCCCTCACCACCCAGTGCCCTCCTTGATGATCTGAAATAGGCATGAACCCTTCCAGTAAAAGGTGAAAGTCAGACACAGGCTTTTCCCAAAAGTGCCTCAAAGGAATTAATCTGGGAAACTCTGCACACTATATTCTCCTCGTGAACATTCATAATGCACATTAGTATATTAAAAGCTTAGAAAATTCTTATAGCAAAGAAACCTATTTGATTTTGTTTAACTTGGTGTTTTCTAAATTTATTTGAGCCTTTGTTTTTCACAATAACCACTTGATCTTTTTCATTTTGAAATTTGCTACTCCAGCAAACAAGCATATTAAAGTTTTTAAGGGGTGGGAGGGGACATAGAGGAGAGATATAAAAATACAATATTATGAAATTTCATGTCTCCAGGTTTTAAATATATATATATATATATATATATTTAAAAACCTTAAAGAATATCATTTGGTTGTGCATAGATGTGTTTTGAACACCCATAAAATGACCATATTTATATAATCAGCTTCAGATGTCTAAATCAGCAGTACTCAAACTTTTTTGGTCTGAGAACCCCTTTAATCTCCTAAAAATTACTGAGCATGGTGGAGTGGGGATTATAAAAGGGCATAAAGAAATTTTAGGGGGCAATGGATATGGTCATAATCTTAATTGTGGGGATGCATATATTCACAACTAAATACATGTCAAAATTTATCAAATGGTATACTTTCTTTTTTTTTTTTTAAAGATTTATTTATTTACTTTACCCATTTTAAACCCCCTCTTCCCCATTTGCTGTTTTGTGTCCATTCGCTGGGCAATTCTCTGTATCTGTTTTCTACCATCTCTTCTCATCATCTTCCAATGTAGGAGAGAGGTGTTCTGCCACCTGCGCTACCTCGGTTCCTGGCTTTCGGAGCATCTCGTCTTGTCTCTCCCCTGCACCTCTCTCCTGTTACGTCATCATCTTGCTGCATGGCTCCCGGGGCCTGGCGGCTCACCAGCACACACAGCCTGGCAGCCCATGTGCCTTCTATATATTTTTTTAATTTTACCGGGAGGTCCTGGGGATCGAACCCAGGTCCCTCCATATGGCAGACGGACACCCAACCATTTGAGCCACATCCACCCCCAGTATACTTTCAATATGTGCAACTTACTTTAAGTCAATTATACTCCAATAAAGCTGTAAAAAAAAATTACTGAAAACCACAGAGCTTTTGTTTATGTGGGTTATATATACCAATATCTGATTTAGAAATTAGAATTGAGAAATTTAAAGAATATTTATGTATTAATTCATTTAACATAACAATAATAAACCTACTACATGTTAACGTAACATTTTTTATTTAAAAGAAGTATACTTTCAACAAAAAAAAATTAGCAAATAGACCACATTTTTAATAATTCTGCAAATCTCTTTAATATCTGTCTTCAAAGGTAGGTGAATTTTCACATCTGCTTCAGCATTCATTATGTTCTGAAATGTCATTTTGGTTGAAGTATATGAAGAAAATCTGCCCTCAATCTTACATATAGTTGGAAAAGGGAGGAGTATTTTAATAGCCTTTTCAGATAATTGTGGATATTCTTAAAAATTAAAAACTTTTTATTTTTAAATAATTTTAAACTTACAGGACAGTTGCAAAAATAATACAAATCCCATACTGAGAATGCTAACACACCCCTGGCTCTGCCAGATACCAAGATACAATGATTTTTACATTTTGCCACATTTAAGTGTCATTCCATAAATCCATCTGTCAATCCATCCATTTATCAATACAGGCATACATACATACGTACATCTATATATAGATCTTCTGAACATTTGAGAGTCAATTGCATATATCACACTTTTTGAACATATAATAAATACTTCCATGTACATTTCCTAAGAACAAGGATATTCACTTATGTAACTACCTTAAGTGCAGTTATGAAGTTCAAAAAACTTAACATTGATATAAATAAAGCTTAAAGTCAATATTACAAATTTTCCATACGTCCCAATATCCAACATCCTTTTGAGCAGATTTCTCCTCCATTATTAGATCTTATCCAGGATCAAACATTGCATTTGTCTATCATTGTCTCTTTAGTTGCTCTTTCTTATTTAATTGCGGAAACATAAGTACAACATAAACTTTACATCTCACTCACTTCCAGGCAACCATTCAGTGGGATTAATCACACTCACAATATTGCACTACCCTCGCCTCCATCGAATACCAGGTCTTTCTCATCACCACAAACAGAAACCCTACCCCTATTATATACTAACTCCCAAATTCCCTGTCCCCTACCTCTAGTAACCTGTACTCTATGTTTTCTCTATGGGCTTGCATATTCTCTGTTATTGTCTTTGTAGTTAGCATGGGGTTTAAATTTAATATTATAAATCTACAACAATGTGGTTTGGTTTGATATCAACTTGACTTCAATAACATTCACACACATGTTCCTATACCCCTCCTGGCCCCCCACCTTAATTAGTTCTTCTCTCAAATTATATATTTATACATTATAAGTTCAAAACCATTACTTATCATTACTTTTTTAAAAAAATTTATTCCCCCCTTGATGATTGTGCTTGCTGTGTCCATTTGCTTTTGGGTTTTTCTGGGTCTGCTTGTCTCCCTTTGCTGAGTCATTTGCTGCATCGGCTCACCGAGCTGCGCGGGCCGGCTTGCCTTCACCAGGAGGCCTCGGGAATCGAACCCAAGGCCTCCCATATGGTAAACAGGAGCCCAACCAATTGAGCCACAGTCACTTCCCCTTATCATTACTTTTTAAACAATTATGTTTTAAATTCTGTAGGAAGTAAAAAGCAGACTTACAAACCAAAAATACAATCGTACTGGCATTATATTTACTCATGTCCTTACCTTTACAAGAGATATTTATTTCTTCATGTGGCTTTGCTCTATTGTCTAGTGTCCTTTCCTTTTACCCTGAAGAACTTCCTTCAGCATTTCTTATAGGACCATTCTAGTGTTGATGAATTCCCTCAGCTTCTGTTTATCTGGGAATGTCTTAATCTCTCTCTCATTTTTGAAAGACAGTTTTGTCAGATATAGAATTCTTGAGTGGCAATTTTTTTCCTTTTAGTACTTTAAATATGTCATCCCACTGCCTTTTCCCTCCATGGTTTCTGATGAGAAATTGGCAATTAATCTTATTGAAGCTCCCTTGTATGTTACACATTGAAGCTTTCAGAATTCTCTCCTTACCTTTAGCAATTAACAGTATGATTATAACATGCCACAGCATGGATCTCTTTGGGTTTATCCTGTTTGGAGTTTGTTGAGCATCTTGGATATGTATATTAATGTCTTTCATTAAAATTGATAAGTTTTCAGCCACTGTTTCTTTGAATAGTCTTTTTGCTCCTTTCTCTTTCTACTCCTGGGATTCCCACAATGTGTAAATTGGTACAGTTGATGGTGTCCCACAGGTCTCTCAGGCTCCGTTCACTTTTCTTCTTTCTTTTTTCTTTCTGCTTCTCAGACTGAATGATTTCAGTTGTCTTATCTTCAAGTTCACTGATTCTTTCTTCTGCCAGCTCCAATCTGCTGTTGAATTCCTCTAAGGAATTTTAAACTTCTGATACTTCTGGTCTTCTACTGTTTGGATCCTTTTTATAATTCCCACCTCTTTATTGATTTTCTCTATGTGTTCATCTATCATTTTCCTGATTGCCTGTATTTTTTTGTCTATGTTTTCCTTTAGCTCTTTGGGCATATTTAGATATTTAGGACCTTTTTTTTTTTTTTTTTTAAAGGTACTGGGGGCCAGGGATTGAACCTGGGATCTCATATGTCAGAAGCTGGCACTCAACCACTGTGCCACATCAGCTTCCCTGAGTTGGTTGTTTGTTTTGCTTGCTTTTTTGTTTTATCAGGAGACACTGGGAACCAAAACCAGGACCTCCCATGTGGGAGGCAGGCACTCAATTGCTTGAGCCACATCTGCTCCCAGGACCATTTTTTAAAAGTCTTTATCTGGTATGTCCCAGGTCTAATCCTCTTTTTCGATTGTTTCTAATTTTTTAATTTCCTTTGCAGATCTCACTTCTTGTTTCTTTGTATGTTTTGTAATCTTTGTTGCAACCTGGATATTTTAATATTTTAACTTGTTATCTTTGGAATTTAGACTCTAAGGTGTTTGTTCCTTAAGCTTGTATCCAGCTAGAGTTATCACTGAGATCTCCTTCTTTGCAGATTGGCCTATGGGAGTCCTCTCTTTCAGTGCTTAACCATACAATGAGTATAAAGAACAGCCTGAGGCAAAAGCATATAGAGTCCTCCTCAGTGTTTTCTGCACATACATCTTGTCCTAGGCATGCATGCACCGTGTGGCCCTAGGAATACCCTTATTTACACATACCCAAATGTCCTCATTCCTCTAGGAAAGTGTTTTGCCATGATCCCAGGCACTGCCTTGTATGTCCCACAGCCAATAAACCTTTGCTCCAGGCAGCTGCAATTTGACTGCTCTCCTACAGAGGTGTGGAGGAAAGTTTTGTGAGCTGCCTTCTACATGCAGGGCAAGTTCTGGAATGGTGATTTGTGAATGCCCTGCTTCAGTGCCTTAGGCCACCACCAGACAGACTGGCACTGACATACATAGTCCCCATATATGCACAAGGGTTACTTTGATCCCTTAGGAACTGGGACCAGGGATCTGCACTCAGAATGCAAGCCAGTTCCATGCCAACCTGGTGAGGGGGATAGAAGAGAGGCAAGCAAGGGCACCAGAAGATCCTACCATTTTCAGTTTACTTTATCTTGATTCAGAGTTCATCCTGTTACTGCAATCCTTTAACTGTGATCTGGAGCTTTGAGAGAGGTGTTTCTGCCAGTTGTGCTTGCTGTTCAAAGTTTCTAAGGGGGGTGGCGAGGTCTGGAGTGTCTGATTCTACCATCCTGATCAGGATGGAGTCTCTTAAATATTATTCTTGAAACTATACCAAAACTTCATAAGAGGTGGTTGCAATGCAGAATATGAAACCAAACAACAAACTTCTCAGACACTTTTTATTTAAAATCCATTGGTCTATCTTGAATTTTGAATGTATCTTTTACCCATATATAACTTTTTTACATTATCCATTAGTCTTTGGAAAAATATGGTTCACAGACTTATGCAGCTCTTTTAAATATTGACATATTTATTATATAATACTGAAAAAATCATATTAATTACTATCAACAATAATCTTATCAGGAAAGACTTTAAATATTGGGAAGCTGTCAAGCTCATGGTAAAACACAAGTTTTCCAAAATTATAATGTTTGCCTGAAAGCTCAAATTTTATCATTGCCAACAAATACTGTCAGTTGTTTTCCTTGAAGTGACAGGCTCACTTCATTTTCAAGAAAATGTCTGTCAAATACACAAGTCTGAATAACCAGTTTGTCAGGTATTCTTTCAATAATAAAAACACTTCCATTTTTTTAAAAGACTAGAAAATTCTCACAAATGGTTTTCCTCAAGACAACCATTACATTTCCGTATATAGCAGAAGTACTTTGTGGTACTTTCCATTTTGTCACAGAATATCAAAAAGATGCATATTCAACATGGTATATGTAATTAATGCCATGGAGTTGTACACTTAAAAATTGTTAAAATGGAAAATATTATGATATATATTTTTCTACCAAAATAAATAAATGTGAAAAATAAAAAAAATCAAGGGGAAATAATCTTTGAGAAAAAAAAAAGGCAAAGCAAAAGCCTGAATTCTGCTTCAAAAAAATAAGACGTGCATTCAAAAATGAAAATTAAATAAAATTAATAATTTTTACTGCATCATAAAAATTTTTCTTAAATGAAATTGGCAATCTTTTTTCTTTATTGTGGCAACAGATGGTGGTGAAGAATACCAAGACTATTGGTATAGTTAGTTTGATTCCCCTGCCTTGGTTTCACACTAAGGCACTAGCAGTTTTATTCACCACTGCTTTTGAATCATCAGTGAAAATGTAAAAATGTAAAGGACTAATAATTCCTTAGAATTATTATGAAAGTTGTTTTGATCTCGTGGACCAAGGGTATCAAGGATCAACAGAAGCACTTTGAGAAACACTTCTTTAAATAATACATTTATATGCTGAAAGGACACTAAGAATATAAGTGGCACCACAACTTATAAAAGGTGGAACAATCTTGATTAGAAATGCGGAGCTATGGGGAAGCGGCTGTGGCTCAATCAGTAGGGCTCCCGTTTACCATATGGGAGGCCCCGGGTTCGGTTCCCGGGGCCTCCTGGTGAAGGCAAGCCCGCCCGCACGGCGTGGTTAGCTGACCCAGCGAGCACGAGTAGCAAGGGGGGGATAAATGAATAAATAAATAAAATCTTTAAAAAAAAAAAAAAAAAGAAATGCGGAGCTACGGGACTTGTTTCAAATCTACATTTGCATAGCAAGTTCATTTTTACTTACGTTTATTTGAAAGGATAAATTTATATGTAACTAGATATTAACCAGTGAAATTTAGATATTATTCTGACTGTGGGAATAAATAGTTATTTCTGATTTATTATTGACCTCTTATATAATACGGGATCATTATTAAGTGGCTCTATCACCAAATTTCTAAACATGTAGTACTTAACATTTTTTTCAGTGTAAAACTAAGGCAAAGACAGTTGGTAAGTTTTTAAATGGCCTACTTTCTGTTAAACTGCTTGAACACTTCTATATAATGAAGGGTATTGTATATTTGGTTACCATGTACAATACTGGGACAAATGTTTATCATCACAGTGCTTTCTGATTTTAATATTTAGGCCCTTAAAAGATACGCTAGGGAAGAATGATACAGATTTTCAAAGTGCAATACACATTAACAACACTTTTCAATAAAAAATATTATCTTCTGATGGAACTTAGAAGTCTGTCATAGGCAGGAAAAAAAAAATGTTAAATTAGGAAGTTTCCTCAGAGTGTATATTCACACTTATAGAATAAGCCATTTTTAAGCTATACTTAAATTCTAGTTATTGAATCATACATCCTAGTAACCCATTTTATAAAATCATGTTTCAATCCATACAATATAAATTTTATAACACCAAAATGATATGAGAGAAGATCCACTTACTCTATCTGCTAATCCTCCAGGCACTATGGTCCTCACAACCACGCCACTTGATTTGCCTCCAACTATTCCAAAACCTAATCCAGAGCCATCATTAATGAGCTCAACATCTTCAATACGACCCCAACAAATCTACAAATTAATGACAAGAGCCACAAGTGTCAGTAAAACACAGGTTCTTAGCCTTCCAACACAGTAAGTACTAATGTAACAGATAAACAACAGATTGAACACTCATTCGTTCAACAAAATGAACAAATTGATTCATTCATATTTAGCAACTTTCTAGAAGCTAAAAGATATATAAAGATAATCCTTTGGTCCCTGGCCTTAAGAAGGAGAAGGGAAGAACTAAAACATAAATAATTGAAATACACACAGAATATTGTTGTCATAAGGCACTGTAGCTCCAAGAAGACAAGAAGAGGGTGGCATTTGAATTGTACTACAGAGAAGGAAGATATTCTAGCAAAAGGAAAATGTAAGAGCAAAGCTGGGCCAGATAACAAAATGTGTCAAAGATATTGGTCAAAAGATTGGATTTAACTAGGTAAGTAACTGGGAATAATGGAGATTTTAAAAGCGGTAATATTAGGATCAAAGCACTGATTGAGGCAGATTAATCTGGCAGCAAGGTGAAGAATGAAATGGTAAGAAGGACACAAGGTGAAAAGATGAATTTAAGAGATACAAAGTAGGCCCAACTGAGGATATCAGTAATAGGAATACAGAAATCAGACTGAGAGAGAGAAGCATTTTTCCTTTAACTAGCAGGCTTCCACAAGAAATGTACATTAAATTCACATAATCAAACTGCAGAATAAAACTCTCCCTTTCAAAATCATTAGGGCATACTCATTTCTTTCCTTTCTAACAATTTTTCTATTATACTAAGTTGGGAAGTAACCATGCAAAATTAAATGTTAAAATAACTATTAATAATTTCATGGCTGGAACATTACCTGGAAAGTAAAAATCCTTGCTAAAAAATGTATGCCTGGGGGAGCGAGTGTAGCTCAGTGGCTGAGCACCTGCTCCCCATGTACAAGGTCTTGGGTTCAATCCCTAGTACTTCCTCAAAACAAACAAACAAAAACAACAGACATTAAAAAGTATGCCTGAATTAACTGAAGAGCTAATATTCATAGGGTTTTATGCTGCACCAGCCACTGTACTTAGCTCTTTACTTACTTTCTCATTTAATTCTCACAAAGTCTCTGTGATGTAGATACTGTTATTAGTCCCAAATAACAGAGGATGAAACTGGGTTGTGCAGAAATTAAGAAATCTATCCAGTGTGATATAGTTAGGAAATAGAAGAACTGGTCTTGACCCCACCTAAATCAGACTCAAAAGCCTTTGCTCTTAACCACTATGCTAAGCAATCTCCCAGTTTGTTCATTCTATTTATGTATACTGTGCTTTTTAAATATTACCGATTACAAAAGTGAAAATAGCTACACATTAATTTGTGTTGTAACCATGTACTGCTCCCAGTCTATTTTTTCCTTTTGTCCCAATGAATGAAAATTAAATAAATCAGCTAGCACTTAGTGTTATAAGATAATAAGATTTATTAGCTTGCATTTGGAAGATGCATGCCAAAATCTGGGAAATGTTACAAATTAAGTTTAAGGATTCCCAAAAGAGACATATACTTTTACTTTATTCTTTTAAAATGTTTGGTGTAGACTGTAATTAAAAAACTGCTACAATTTTATAATACCAATAATCTAGTCTTAAATTGCAACATATATTACAAAAATAATGTTTTTGAAATAATCAAATCTTACTTAGACACTCAACAGTAAATCTTTAATAAAACTTCTCAGCTTAATTAATTAACTGGCTACATCACCAAGAAACACAGACTTTTTTCAATACCAAATAAATTACACCTAATATTTCAATGTCCCCTCTATATTAAATAATAATCTTAAATAAGACTCATAGGACCTTGAAGAGACAAAATACAAAAACATACAAATAACACTTTCATGATACATCTTATTTAAATACGCTAATGCATTTGGAGATAGGATCATCTTGTTTAAACTATGACAAGTAAAATGACACCTTCTAAATGTCTTTATTCTTTTTATGGCATAATTGCAAATTAATCATTTTTCCAAACTTGCAACTCACTGGTTCAGGCAGAGTTGTATCTCTTGGGCTGGAAGAAGTACGGATTTTTGTATGGACTGGTTCCCTGGCCACAACCAGATGCAAAGATCCAGTGGTTTGTTGTAATAAAGCAATTGCTTGCTGATGAGAAATGTTCTGATCCAACGGTATGTGATTAATGGCCAATATTTGATCATTTTCCTTTAACCTTTGATCCCTTAATAAAGGAAAGAAAAATTGAAGTCATATAATAGTCTCACTAAAAATCTGTTATGAAAGTTAGCAGCTTATTGCTTATAACATTACTTCACTTAGTACATTTATTCAAACAATTATTTAATTATAAAAAAACAATAGAACTCTTCAGGGCACTTTTTATCAAAACACTTATTGACTAATTAACCAGTTAGGCATTGTGTCCCTGAACACACACACCCATTTTAAAAGCCAACTGGTGGGGAGCAGATGCTGCTCAGTGGTTGAGCGCCTGCTTCCCATGTACAAGGTCCTGGGTTCAATCCCCGGTACCTCCTAAAAAAAAGAACAAAAAAAGCCAATTGGCTAGAAAGATAAACAAAAACAATCAACAGGGCCTCGCTGCCAACATTTCACAACAATGGACACTGCCCCCATTATTGCACAAACCTGTACTCCTGAACCTTTTCCCATCTGATTTCCTCCCAAACTGCAATGGGGAAACTAAATTCTCAAATTCACAAATAACCTCTCCCCACACACTCAGCTCACCCAGTCATCACTGTCCTTCATTTCTCCAACATTTGTCAATAGAAGATTTGAGATTACATTCAAATCTGTATCTGAGTCCTCATCTCTGTCCCACATACCAATCTCCCCAAATGCTAACCAAGGTAAAAAGGAATGTTTTTCAAAGAAATTAGCATAATCTCTAGACAAAAAAATTATAGTTAATATTTATTGAGCACTCATGAGCCAAGTACTGTGCTAAGTGATTTACATGCATTATATCATTTAACCCTCATAATCACCTTTTAAAGTACTCATTTGTTAAATTTTACATACAAGTAATTGACACCTAGACAAGTTTAGCTAAGTATTCTGACTCTAATTTGTTAAAGTAAAGTGTATCCTGAGGACAGCCTAGAATTTACTCTGTCCTGGTTTGCTGTATTTGACTTTATCATCTCCCAGACATTACCTATATGGATACAATTCTTCCTTATCATTCTTTGCCTCTTTTGCACCCACCCATCCCCTCCTTTCTGTTCCCAAAGCCAACCCTCCAGTCAAGATCCTTATCTGATACCTAAAATCTAACTTGCAAAGGTTTCTTTTTCTAGGTTCTCTTCATCCCTGCACTTCCCTATTCAAAATATCCAATGATTATCTACTGGTATTGACAAACAAGGAGAGGAGCAGAAGCAAGCAAGCAAACTCGTGTCATGACTGTGTCATAAAAAGAACAATTTTAACCTTCAAAATATAGGACAGAAAAGAGAATAATTTTTTTAATGAATTAAATTTAGAATATGAGTAGTCCATTTTATTGGCCCTTACATGTCTCAGTTCACAGGAGATTAGCAAAATTTTGACATAGACAAGAAATTGGTAGTTATTAACCTTTAGGACAAAATGTATACTTGGTTGGCATTCAAAGACCTCTACATCTGGCCCCAAAGTACTCTTCCAATTTGTTTTCCTCCCTACAAAAACCCCTTCTCCAACTACTTTGATCTCTTTCCCTCACAAATATTTTTGGCATTTCCTGCTTGGGTGTGAAATGTTTCCTCTCTCTCTAACGTCCTTTCACACTGCTTACCCAAATTTAATCCAGCCTTCACAATCCAGCTGAGTCTTCCGCTCCATTACTTACCTTATTACAACACTCATTTATCACTTTCTGAATATTCATTTATACTTTGTACACTGTCCACAGAGCCTTCCCTATTCAATTTGAAGTTTTCTGAGGACAGGGACTTACACATTTTAAATTCTCCCTTGGAACTATGCAAGTTGAATATTTCAACTTTTTAAAATAAGATTACTGATGATTTTTTATTTTGCATCCAAAATCACTGAGGATTGTCCTGTGAATACTGTAAGTATACATGGCCCAGACACTTGGTGTGGAAAAGGTGAGAAAAACAATGATTTGGGCCAATCAGATGATGAAAAGCAGGATTTCCAACAGAGTTCCAGAAGGTCAGGCTTGGCTTCTGCAGTTCTAATGAAGCAGCAAGAACATCACAGGGGTGGGAAGCGGGGAGTTAACTACCAGATGCTCCTTGAGTGGCCTGTGTTCATATCAGGGGCAGAGGTCTAATTAGCTGACTAGTGAGGGAAAAGCTCAGGGGCCTCCCTAGAACTTACATGGCTAGGGAGATTCTGAACTGCTTGCCAGCAAACTCAGGCTTGCTGCCTATCTCCTCCTCTTCAATTCGCAGAAGCTGGTAGTATTTGGTCAAGCGCTCAAGGGGTACCTGTCTTGATCTGCCCAGCACAGAGTTCTACCACCAAGTCAGCAATGAAGGTATCCTCAGTCTCACCAGAGCAATGAGATACCATGACATCCCACCCATTGGAGGATACCCCACCCATTGGAGCGGGCCAGTTTGCATGCCTGAAGATATGCATATGCAGCCACAGAGTCGATCTAGTTCACTTTGAGCAGGAGACAGTTGCGTGCTTTTCACTCGTGGCCTTGGTAATTTGCTTTGAGTTGGTCATGGTGTGATCATCCCTCACAACCTGGATTCCTACACTAGCAAAGAAATTCTTCCAAGCTTCCCAGTCATCCTGGCTAAAGGAATTTTTGATAGATACAACTGGGTAGACCTTGATGAACAACTTGTACACATCTGCCAGCTTTTCAGGCATGATGTATCTGCTGGGGTCATCAGAAAACCTGAAGTCCCCGTCATACTTCCCAGACCTGGAAAACTCAGAGGCAGTTATGTCCATGCCAATTACAACCTCATCAGCATAGCGAGCTTCCTCAGTTGCATTCTGAAGCAGTTCTTGGGCTTCTTTAGTTTCTAGGATGTCAGGAGCAAACCCACATTCATCCCCCACATTGATGGCATCTTTCCAATATTTCTCCTGGATGACATTCTTCAGGTTGGTGATGTTGAGTGAAATAAACCATGCACAAAAAGACAAATATCATATGCTCTCACTTAATATGAAATAATTAGAATAAGCAAATTCAGAGAGTCAAAAACTAGAATGCAAGTTACAAGGGCCAGGGTAGGGGTAGGGAATGGGGAATTCATGCTTAATTGGTACAAAACTTCTGTTTGGGATGATGGAAAAGTTTGGTAATGGATACTGGTGATGGTATCACAATGCTGTGATTGTGAATTATTAAATACTCTAGAATGTGGTTAAAAAGGAAAATTTTAGGTTGCATATATGTTACTAAAATTAAAAAAAAAAAACCACAGGACCGTTCAACACAGTGAACCCTAATGTAAACTATGGACTATAGTTAATATTACAATTATCATATTCTTTCATCAATTGTAACAAAAGTACCACACTAATGCAAAGTGATAATAATAGGGAAAACTGCATTCCAGTGTTTCTGCTCAATAAAAATCTTCAGGCTGTGGTAACCAGTGCACATGGCTTCCCTGATGTTTGCTACACCAACAGGGAAGATCATTAACTCCAGCATGGCCAGCTTGCTGTCAGCACAAGAACCACCACTGTTCATACTGAAAGCGGGAACTGGCAGCATGGCTTAGGAATTGCCAGCCAAGTTAGCAATTTGACAGTACAGGGGAACCCCTTGCTCAATGGCTCCAGCCTGTAGACAGGAAGGGACACTCCCAGAATGGTGTTTGCACCAAATTTAGATTTATTTTCAGTTCCATCCATCTCTATCATCAGCTTGTCAATTTTCTCCTGTTCCATAATACTTGATTTCTTGCTAACCAGGAAGGTACAGTGGGGTTTTTTTTGTTTTTTTTTTTTGAGGTACCAGGGCCAGGGATTGAACCCAGGACATATATGGGAAGCCAGCACTCAACCCCTGAGCCATATAAGCTCCCCTGAGCTGGTTTTATCATTTGTTTAGCTTGTTGTTTGTTTTTGTTTTTTCTAGGTGGCACCGGAAACTGAACCCGGGACCTCCTATGTGGGAAGCAGGCGCTCAACCACTTGAGTCACACCTGATCCCCAGTGCGGAGGTTTTATTGATTGCTCAACATCACTGAGATACCTTTTCCCATATATTGGGTTTTGTTATTGTCCTGTAACTCATGGTCTCATAGAGCTAAGTCTTCAGAGCTGGGCATGGCAGCTCTGAAGAGAACTTTTGCAGGGAAGATATCAACCTCAATGGTGGGATTTCCACAAAAGTGGAAGATCTATCTGGCAATGATCTTGAGAACAGACATGGTGAATTTCTGGCCGCCAGTTTTCATTGTCCAGAAAAGAAGCAGGGTGCTGCATATGCCATGAGGAGGTTAAGCTGGTGAGGTTTGGGTACCCCAAGTTCTCGAGCTCCTCTTGAATATTTCAGTTTTTGATGCCAAAATTGTGGTTGGCTCTCACAATAGATCATGTAGCTTTAAAAATATTGTTTAAAGGGACTCTATTCTCTACCAGAAGAATAGCTAGAGGACAGGCAGAAAGGGCCTGGAAAAAAATCGTCTAGGATTTAGGGCACGAGGGGAAGCCTGGATACCACCCAGAGGAGAGTGACAAAGGAAAAGAATCACCACCACAAAGCTGTGAGTTAAAAGCCTCAGCTGCCAATGCCTGCACCCTCCCCCACACTACAGACACTTGAATTCTCAGGCCTCAGGGCTGGCAGCTACAGACAAAGGGGGCCCCAGAGATCTACATCCCCAGGAAAGAGGAGAGAAAGAGATACAACCTAAAGCTGACTCAGCTTTTGACCCACAAATTTGGTCCCCTGTGGATAGATCATCAGCTGCACCATTCAACATTCCCACCAACAGTGAATAAGCATTCCTATTTCTCCACATCCTCTCCAACATTTGTAGTTTTCTGTTTTTTTAATAGCAGTCATTCTAACAGGAGTGAAATGATCTCATTGAAGTTTTGTTGTGTATTTGTTTTTGTTTTTGTTTTTTGAGGTATCAGAGATACCCAGGACCTCATTTGTGGGAAGCCAGAGCTCAACCCCTGAGCCACATTGGCTCCCTCTCCTTGTAGTTTTGATTTGCATTTCCCTAATAGCTAGTGATGTTGAACATCCTTTCATGTGCTTTTTTGCCATTTGTATTTCTTCCTTGGAAAAGCAGGAATAGAATTCGTTTTACTGTTACTATTTACTATTTAACTTTCCCATACTATTACAAAGAATTCCCAATTAATAATATAACATTGAATTCATTTTTTCTAGTCCCCCCATCATAACATTCAGAAATTATGAATTTCCAGGACTTTGGGAGCCAACAAGTCTTAGGCAGATGCTCAAATAACAGTTCTACGTAGAAAGTCCTATGAAAGGAAAAGCTAATTGAGACCATGCAAGACCCTTTAAAGCCCTTATTGCTGGCCCCAGCTTTTCTTCTGCCCCTTTACTGCACCATCCTTCACTAAGCTTCCCCACCACTTTAGTTTAAGCCACATGCCCAAGCACACAAGCTGTGTTCCATCTTCCATCTCTGTATTGGACTACTAGTCAAGACAGTCTCTACTCCTCCCCTTGACCTCGTCCTGCTTTCTATAGACCCCACTGTCTTCCCTCAAAACTTCCTTCAAATCTCTCTTTACTGCCTTGGTCTTGGTCAAGGCTCTTTACTATAAATGCTCAAATAATCAATTGCCTCTATTTTGAGAGAAATGATCTCAATTCATTATTACATATTTATAAGTATGGAGAAACTGAGACATAAGCATTCAGGAGAAGGGTAAGCATTGATGCTGCTTTTGTTGACCATTTTATACCCAACTGTAAAAGTATCAAAAACCTTCAATCAGCAGCAGCAAAGACTGCCAAATCACTCAATCCAATCCATTTCTGACTCTAAGTACCCGGAGTTAGGCCAAACTCCACAGGTTAAGGGCAATCCTCTACAAGGTTGCCCTTCTGGCACCAGTCACAAGTTCGGAAGCGTCCGCTGTCCACATTTCTGACCAACTAGCTACAAATTCTTGGGGTATCTCCACTCTCTCAAGTTTGATAATTCATGGGAACAATTCACAAAACTCACTGGAAGTGCTTCACTTACAATTATAGTTTTATTATAGTAAAAGGATACAAATAAGAAGGCAAAAGAAGAGACACATAAGGTAAGGTCTGGGAGGATCTCACACACAAGCTTTCCTGTCCTCTCCATGTAGTCATAATGCATCACTCTCATAGCACAGCAACGATGTATTTTCTTAATCATGGAAGCTCTTCGGAGCTTCAAGTGACCTGAGTTTATATGGGATCTCATTATGTACGCATGACTGATAAAATGTCCACATGGTTGCATTCAACCTGCACCCCCAGAGGCCAAGGAGGTTGACTGATATGAGGTGGCCCAAAGCCTCAACACCCTGAAACTTCAGGGGTGGTTGACCCCTCCTTGTGGTCTCATTAGGATATAAACTATCAAGTGTGGTCCTGGGCCCACCATGAAGAACAAAAGACAATCCTATCACAGAAAATTCTAAAGACTCAGAAGTTGCTTCCCCAGGAACTAAGGACAAGGCCAGCTAAGTTTTTCATTATACTGTACTGTTTCAGTTTCCTAGGCTGCTCAAGAAAATACCATGAAATGTGTTGGCTTAAACAATGGGAATTTATTAGCTTAGTTTTGAGGCTAAAAGAAAGTCCAAATCAAGATATCATCAAGGGGAAACGGATGTGGCTCAAGCGGTTGGGCATCCGTCTACCATATGGAAGGACCCGGGTTCGATCCCCGGGACCTCCTGGTAAAATTTCTTTAAAAATTAATTAATTAAATAAATAATAATAATAAAGATATATTTTTTAAAAAAGATATCATCAAGGCGAAACTTTCTCCCACAAGACTGTGGCATTCTGAGACTGGCTCTCAGCATTCCTTGGCTCCTCTGTCACATGGCAAGGTATGTGGCAACATCTCCTGGTCTCTCCCTTCTGTTCCAGGTTCCTTTCATTTCAGCATCCAGCTGCTTCCTGTCTGGATTTTTCTCGGTATCTGAATTTCATTCAGTTTATACTCCAGTAATAGGACTAAGACCCATCCTGATTGAGGTGGGTTACACCTTAATTATACCTGAATTAGCCTCATCAAACTACTTACATGGGTCCACGCCCACAGGAATAGTCCCCAGCTACAGAGCAAATAGCAGACTGTGTACTGCAGCGCCTGTATACTGCAGTGGCTGTGGAAGGAGGAGATACAGGGGTTTTCTTCCCCAAGAAAAGGGTAGAGGGAGGGACACATCCTACAGCAAATACAGATTTTGACCAGTAAACTAGGTCTGCTACATTGGAGGTACACTTCCAGGCTGGGTGGAGCCGAGACCTGTTTGCTCTGAGAGCTGGCAGGGAGTTAAAGATAATTTGCCTTCTCAAACATCTTCCTTACTGCCCTGGGCTGGTTGCTGAAGAGGCAGAGGGCGGGAGGGTGTGGGCAGGCCAAGGCTGGAAAGCAGCCTCTGAGAAAGTTTGGTTGTGAGGCTTGGCAAGCCCTGAGGATGATACCTCTGAACAACCGACCCACCTGAGGAGTTACACTGAATGCATTCCCCACTAGCACCTGGGGTTTGAGCTGAGAGGTCTGGCTAAGAGTGCCATGTGCTGGCCAGACAAGAAAAGTGCATGAAAAATAAAAACATATAAATAAAAGAGGCAAGCAGGTGCTTTTACTGCCACCCTCTCCAAGGTCCTTAGAAACTGGCCTGCATTCTATTACTGGGGTCTTAGCCTAGTCTGAGCAGTTAAACAGGGGCAATCCTAAATATCTAGAATGAGTTGGACCAAGAGTCAAAGAAAAGTAGTAGCACACAGCTACTTAACAGTAAATCCCTAGGCAAGAGAAACTGAATATCAGCATAAACTCAGCATCAGAATCAGCTGTCTAGACGTCAGCAAAAAATTTACAAGCCATACAAAGAAAAAGGAAGATACGACTCAGACAACCAAACAAATCAAAGCTCCAGATAAGATACAGGACTTGAAAAGTTAATCAATGAGGTTCATATGAATCTCCTAAATCAAATCATGGAGTTGAAGGACAACATGGCTAAAGAAATAAAAGACATTAAGAAGACATTGAGCACAAAGAAAAATTTGAAATCTTGTATAGAAAAATAACAGAGCTTCTGGGAATGAAAGACAGAATAAGTGAGGTTAAAAATACAATAGAGGGAAACGGATGTGGCTCAAGAGGTTCGGCATCCGCCTACCATATGGAGAGACCGGGGTTCGATCCCCGGTACCTCCCGGTAAAAAAAAAAAAAAAAAAAAAAAAATACAATAGAGGTGATAATCCCCTATGTGTGTGTTAATCCCCTATGAAATACTCATTCCTCATTCCCCTCTTTGTTCACTCTTGGATCTTCCAGGCTGGGCTGGCAAGGCACAGAGACAGAGATTTACCAGAGGTGAGGTCAGAAAGCTTGTTTTCCATCTGGAAGGGCCATAAAGGGGTAAACAACCAAAACTTTGGGGTTGAGAAGGGATGTCATATTTTTAAAACTTTATGAATTGCTGGATTCTAGCAGTCCTACAAGAACAAAAGTTCCTCTTCAGGACAATATAACGAAATCCAATCTTGATAACATGACATCCATAATGTCCACTATAAAATCAAAAATTGCTAGACTTCCAAAGAAAAAGGAAAATATCACCATATTGAAAGAAAGTAGTTAATAGAAACTGACCAGGAGATGTGCCAATATTGGATTTAAAATACAAATACAAGTCAGCAGTTAATATGAAGTTTAAAATCTTGATGGAAAACCTGGACTAAATGGTTGATGAAATAAGAGAAACTCTTAAAAGTGACTTAAAGGAGGAAGCAGATGTGACTCAAGTGATTAAGCTTCTGCCTACCACATGGGAGGTCCCGGGTTCAGCTCTCGGTGCCTCCTAAAGAAGATGAGCAAGACAGCAAGTGGGTGTGATAGGCTGGCACAGTGAGCTGATGCAACAAGATGATGCAACAAGAGATACAAGGAGGAAAACATAATGAGAGACAGAACAAAGCAGGGAGTAGAGGTGGCAAAAACGATCAGACACCTCCCTAACCACATGGGAGGTCCTGGGTTTGGTTCCCAGTGCCTCCAAAAGAGAAGACAAGTACACAATGAACAGACACAGCAAGTGCAAATGACAAGGGGGTGGGGACAAATAAATGAGTCTTTTTTAAAAAGTGACTTAAAGGAAATTCTAGGAGTAAAAAGTATAACACCTGAAATGAAAAATTCAAATAATTCCAGTAACAAGAAAGAGTGGCAACAAATAAAAAATTTAGCCTTACAAATTCCAGCATTAGTAGAGAAAATAAACACAAAAAACTTTAAAAAGATTGAGGAAAACTTAAGCAGTATAGATGACAGATACAGAAATTGCAACATCCAAATAGATGTTACACAACAGGGGAACAGAGAGAATGGGGAGGATGAACTAGCCAAAGAAATGAGAAAGAAGAAAAATCTTCAGAATTTCAAGAATACAGAAAAAATTCTTAAAGCTGCCATTGAATAAAAAGTGTTGATAGATGAAGGAGCAATACTAACATTGGCAGCAGATTTTTCATCAGCTACCTTGGATATTAGGAAGCAGTGGATAAATATCTTCAACATTCTGAGAGAAAATGATTTGGAACCAAAACTTCTATGCCAAGCTAAATTAGCATTTAAATGTGATGGTGAAATACAGTCATTTTCAGACCTGAAAAGCCTCAGAAAATGTACTGCCCACAAATTTTTTATGAAAGAATTACTGAAAGATGTATTCTCACTAGATGAAAAAATAAATCAAGGAGGAAGAAGATATGGGATTCAAGAAAAAGTGGGCAAAACTCTAATAGATTCAAAGCATGGGGGTGGGAGAACAACCAATGATGGTTTGAGCTTTTTGTTTATTAAAGAGGTAAAAGTTGCTGAGCCAGAGGAGATGACAAATTTAGAGGCTCAGGAGGAAGAATCTTCAGAGTAGAAGGAGAAAGCAGCCCCTGAGTTGGAAGAAAAAGAGTCCTCAGAACTGGAGAAGGAAGAGGAAGGAGAAGACTTAGAACTGGAAGAGGAGAGAAAAGAGACCTCAGGGCTGGAGGAGGAGGGAGAAGACACCTCAGGTTTACATGAGGAACAAGACTCAACCTTTCAGGGTCATACTGTAGTAGATAAAAAGCATGAAGTTAGGGAATAACCAGGGATGACTCTGAGATTTTCAGCAAAGAGGTAGAGGATACTGAACCAGAGCAAAAAAGAAGAGTCAGCATGGGAAATGGAGGAGGATTTAACATGGGAAGAAAGAAAGACCTCTGAAGGAAAAGTGATAAAGACTACCTTCAAGACTGAGAAAGAAGAGCCTCAAATGGACTTAAAGAGGGGGGGTGGATGTGGCTCAAATGGTTGGGCGTCCGTCTGCCATATGGAGGGATCTGGATTCGATCCCTGGGACCTCCCAGTAAAATAAAAAAATATATATATAGAGAGAGAAGGTGCATGGACTGCCAGGCTCTGTGTGCCGGTGAGCTGCCAGGCCCCGGGAGCCATGCAGCAAAGTGATGACAGAACAGAAGAGAGATGCAGGGGAGAGACAAGATGAGATGCTCCGAAAGCTCCGAAAACCAGGAACCAAGGTGGCGCAGGTGGCAGAACACCTCTCTCCTACACGGGAGGTCTCCAGGATCGAATCCTGGTAAAGACTGGAGGAGGAGGATGAGAAGAGATGGCAGGAAACAGACACAGAGAATTGCCCAGCGAATGGACACATAACAGCAAACAGGGAAGGGGGGGGTAAAATGGATAAAGTAAATAAATAAATCTTTAAAAAAAAAATGGACTTAAAGAAATTCCCTTTAGTTACTGTGTTTGGGATTCTGATAAGAAAAAGTTGGTAAAACACCAAATAGTAGACAAAACCCAGAAGGAAGAGAATACAGATAGGCTCCAAAGTCAGGACACCCTCTCCAACTTTACATTTATCCTCTCTCTCAGAATCACTGAAGATAAGTTATGGTAAACAGAATAAGCATTTGTGTACAAATGTGAGTACTCCATCAGGAGTCACCAAACTTTTGAGGAAAACCAGAAAAGAAAGACAGAAAATTCTGCAAACAGAAAAGCAAGCATCCAAAGGAACAGACTTAAGACAGGCAACAGAAGAAAACTTTAGAAAACATGCAAATAATACCTTCAGAGAGAAACAAGAAGAGATTGAGAAGGTTAAAAAGTATTAGTCAGAAGTGTTGGAAAATAAAAACTGAATAGATGCATTGCATAGCAGAATGGACACACTTAAAGAAAAAGCCAACAATCTAGAAGTTCAAATTGAAATGCAAGTGACCAAGCAGATAATAAATAAAGGTTAAGAAGCATAGAGGAAGGAACCAGAAGATCCAATATTTGTTTGATAGGAATTCCAGAAAACTACAATAAAGGGAAAAGAGGAGAGGAAATACTTAGAGAAAAAATTGAAGAAAACTTTCCAGGGCTAAAGCAAAATTTGAGCCTTGAAATTATCAGTGCCTACTGAGTACCCAATAAGACCAATGAAATGAGACTCATTCCTAGACACATCTTGGTGACATTTTGGGATGCCAATGATAAAGAGAAAATCCTAAAGGTTTCCAGAGCAAGAAAAGAGATAACCTACAAAGGACCAAGAATCAGATTGATAGCAGATTTTTCATTGGACACACTAGATGCTAGAAGTAAATGGAGCAATATCATGAAAGTTTTACAGGAAAACAATTTTGAACCTAGAATCCTATACCCAGCCAAACTTGCATTCAATTTTGAGGGCAAAAGAAAGCTATTTTTGGATATTGAAGAATTCAGAGGGGGAAAAAAACAATTCAGGAAATTTATTTCTTGCATACCCTCTTTGAAAGAATTACTGGCAGATATAGTGTAGCACTCCAAAGTGACTACAAACACATACGTACACTATCCTTTCCTCCCAATATTTACAACCAACCAAAATCAGCAAGTAAATCTGGAAAATAAAACACCCATCTCTATCCAGAAAGTGTAGATGGACAGCTAACAGCATACTTGGGGATGAGGGGAGAGGAAGGTTATAGGTATTGGATGTCAGTAAAGTTAAAGTTATATAAAGAAAAACAAGAGTAATCACCATAGGTTGTATAGGAGTAAATTTTCTATAACCACAGAGAGGGAGGGGGATATCAGTCAATGTAACCATAGACAGGAAAAGGTGGAGGGAAAGAAATAGAAAAACACAGGGGAAAAGATAGCAAGATAAAATTAAAAGAAACAAATGCAAAAGGCTGAAATACTATTGAGAAATCTATTTCATAAATGTTATCATCATGATGTAAATCTTGGATCTTTGTTTTTCCTTTGAATATGCTTAATTTGCTTATTGTTTATAAAATTTTCCATTTTACATCCTCTGAAAAAATACAATAGAAGCACACAACTGCAGATTTGAAATCATAGACGGAAGAATCAGTGACACAGAGGAAAAAAACAACTGAAATTGAAGAGAAAGAAGACCAGAGAGAGAAAAGAATGGAAAAAAATTGAGCAGGGGCTTAGGGAGTTGAATGATAACATGAAGCACACCAACATACGTGTTATGAGTGTTCCAGAAGGAGACGAGAAGGGAAAGGGGGCAGAAAGAGTATTTGAGGAAATAATGGCTGAAAATTTCCTAACTCTCACGAAAGATATGAATATACGTGTCTGGGAAGCACAGCGTACTCCAGTTAGAATAAATCCAAATAGACCTACCCCAAGACACATAATAAGCAGAATGCCAAATGCCAAAGATAAAGTAAAATTTCTGAAAGCAGCAAGTGAAAACCCAAATATCATATACAAGGGACGTCCAATGTGGCAGTTTGAGATTATTTATGAATCCCAAAAAGAGAAAGATTTTGTTTGTAAACTAATCTATTCCTTTGGGTGTGATACCCTTTGTCTGCATTAAATTCAGCTAAGATGTTTTTTTATTAGACTACCCATTAAGATTAGGCTTTTTTTATTTGACTACATCAAAGGGTGTGACTCAGGTTCAGTCCCCACCCCCTTGCTGGGTCTGATATAAATGGACACTCACCCAAGAAGACACAGAGGAGAGAACTTTGTCATTCTTGATCCTGCCATATGACAGAAAGGAGAAGGGTCAAACAGCTAAAGCCCCAGGGAGAGATGGACCATTTGCCTGATAGCTTACAGCTGAACTTGGGAAGAGAGCAGAGACTGACATAGGAAGCCCTGAGAGACAAGCCCTATGCCATTCTGCAACTGAAATCAGGAAGAAACACTGTGCCCCCAGAGCCTCAAGAGGAAGAGGAAGCCCAGAGAAGAAGGCTGAAACCTGGCAGAGATTGTCTGCCATCTTGCTTCAACATGTGGTGGCTGACTTTGATGAGAAAGTACCTCTTATGGTACCTTTAGTTGTACTTTCCATGGTCTTGGGACTGTAAGCTTTTACCCCAAATAAATATCCTTTATAAAAGCCAACAGATTTCTGGTACTTTGTATTGGCACAACTTTGGCAGAACAATACATCCAATAAGACTGAGGATTTCTCTAAAAACCATGGAGGCAAAAAGGCAGTGACATGATATAATTACAGTACTGAAAGAGAAAAATTGCCAGCTAAGAATTCTTTATCTGGCAAAACTGTCCTTCAAATATGATGGTAAGCTTAAAATATTCACAGATAAACAGAACTAAGAGAGTTCATAAACAAGAATCCATTTCTGCAGGAAACACTAAAGGAAGTTCTGCAGCCAGAAAATAAAAGGCAAGAGAGAGAAGCTTAGAGGAGAGTGAAGACGAACAGAAAGGAAAACCAAATAGGTAGAAAAGAGAGGACAAAAACAAGAAATGACATATGAAAGCCAAAAGATAAAATGGCTGAAGTAAGTAATGTCTTTTTGTTGTTGTTATAAGTAATGTCTTTTCAGTAATAACATTGAATTTTAATGGATTAAACTTCCCAATCAAAAGACTAACAGAATGGATAAGAAAACATAAGCCATCCATATGCTGACTGCGGGAGACTCACCTTAGACCCAAGGGTGCAAATAGACTGAAAGTGAAAGGTTGGAAAAAGATATTTCACACACATAGTAAAAGAGAGCAGGAGTAGCTATACTGGTGTCAGACAAAATAGACTTTAAATGCAAAAAAGTGATAAGAGATGCAGAGGCTGTATTAGTCAGCCAAAGGGGTGCTGATGCAAAGTACCAGAACTCTGTTGACTTTTATAATGGGTATTTATTTGGGGTGGAAGCTTACAATTACAAGGCCTTAGAGAGTCTACCTCAAAGTTATTGCCTCACCAAAGTCTGTTGCCACGTGCTGAAGCAAAATGGTGGGCAGTGTCTGTGAGAGTTCAACCTTTCTCTTTTCTCTTAAGGCTCTGTGGAGCCAGCTTCTTTCTATCTCAGCTGTAGGCAGGCATAAGGCTCATCTTTCTCCCCGGGGCTAGTTTCTATGGAGCACTCTCTCTTCCTACGTATCTGCCTCTCTGTGTTCTCCTTCTCCATGTGTTTAATTCCATGTGAGAGTCTGTTTTATCAACCCTACATGCCCTAATGACGTGGTCAAATAAAAGTCCTAATCTTGATTTAATAAAGTGAAAGTGAAACCTTTGAATCTAATACAATCTAATACACCCAGAGGAACAGAACATTTTACAAACACAATCCAATATCTATTTTTGGAATTCATAAATAGTATCAAACTGCTACAGATGCCATTATATTTTAATAAAAGGGACAATGCACCAGAAAGAAATAAGTCATAGTTGTCCTATGCACCTAACCAGGGTACCCCAAAATACATGAGGCAAAATCTGGCAAATCTGAAGGGAGAAACAGACATTTCTACAATAATAGTTGGAAACTACAACACACTACTCGTATTAGTCAGTCAAAGGGGAGCTGATATAAAATACCAGAAATCGGTTGGCTTTTATAAAGGGTATTTATTTGGGGTAGAAGCCCGCAGTTTCCAGGCCATAAAGCATAAGTTACTTCCTTCACCAAAGTCTATTGCCATGTGTTAGAGCAGGATTGATGCCAATGTCTGTGACGGTTCAGGCTTCCTGGGTTCCTCTCCTCCTGGGGCTTGCCTGTCTCTGGGCTCAGCAACTCTGCTATCTCCACAAGGTCAGCTATAGACTAATATGCTCTCTGGGCTTTTGCCTCTCTCCACAAGGCCAGCTCTAGACTATCAGGCAAATGGCTCATCTCTTTTCCCAGGGCCTTCTCTCCTTCCTCATGACCAAGCTCCTCTGTGTGCTTACTTCTCAGGGATCCAGCTCAAAACTCAGCATCAGAACTCCAACTCTGTCCTTTGCCATGTCTTTTATCTCTGAGTCCCCACCCCTTGTTGGGGTACCCTATTGACATGGCCCAATCAAAGTCTTCATCATTATTTAATCAAGTAAAAGTGAAACCTCTCTAATTATGTCCAAAGGAAAAAACCAGTTTACAAACATAATCCAGTATTTCTTTTTAGAATTCATCAATAATATCAAACTGCTACACCACTCATGTCATTAGATAGAACAACTAGACAGAAGATCAACAAGGAAACAGAGAATAGCCAAAAACATCCTAAAAAAGAAGAGTAAAGTCCGAAGGCTCACACTCCCTGACCCTGAAGTATATTATAAAGTTACAGTGGTCAAAATAGCATGGTATTGGCATAAAGATAGACACACTGATGAATGAAATCAAATTGAGAGTTCAGAAATAGACTCTCACCTCTGTGGTCAACTGATTTCTGATAAGACTACCAGTCCACTTTTTTGGGATGGAACAGCCTCTTCAATAAATAGTACTTGGAGAACTGGGTATCCACAAACAAAAGAAAGAAGGAGGACCCCTATCTCACTCCCTATTCAAGAATCAACTCAAAATGGATCAAAGACCTAAACATAAAAGCCAGGACCATAAAACTCCTAAAAGATAATGCAGGGAAACACCTACAAGACCATGTAGTAGATAGTGTTCTCTTAAACCTTACACCCAAAGTACAAGCAAACAAAGAAAAAAAAAAGATAAATGGGACCTCCTCAAAATTAAACATTTCTACACCCCCAAAGACCTTTATGAAGAGGGTAACAAGGCAGCCTATTCAATGGGAGAAAATATTTGGAAATCACACATCTGACAAGGATCTTATATTCATAATATATAAAGAGATCCTACAAGTCAACAATAAAAAGACAAATAACCCAATTAAAAATGGGCAAAAAGCTGGAGGAAGCAGAAGAAGAAGCTACACGTGCCAACGCTTCTCGGCGTAAACTCCAGCGGGAATTGGATGATGCCACCGAAGCCAACGAGGGCCTGAGCCGCGAGGTCAGCACTCTGAAGAACCGGCTGAGGCGTGGTGGCCCAATCAGCTTTTCTTCAAGCCGATCTGGCCGGCGCCAGCTGCACATCGAGGGGGCTTCCCTAGAGCTGTCCAACAACGACACAGAAAGCAAAACCAGTGATGTCAATGAGATGCAGCCACCCCAGTCAGAATAGTCATAGGAAGCCAGCAGAGGTGATACAGTGGGACACGCAGGAACTCACCGGCACCAGCCTATCTGGGGCCTCCTACGGATTGAGGAAATTGGCAAGCTACAAGATTCCTCATGGAAAGATCAACTGTGTCTTAAGGCTTTCCAGCCTACCCATACTGTATCCTGCTTCAAATTTAGGTACAATTGCTCCCTTTTATATATATATACACATACACCAGACACACATATTAAACAGATTGTCTCTTCAAAAAAAAAAAAAAAAAAAAAATGGGCAAAAGACCTGAAAAGACATTTTTCTAAAGAAAAAAATACAAATAGTGAAAAACAAGAAAAAATGCTCAGCATCACTGGCTATTAGGGAAATATATAGCAAAGCTACAACGTGATATCGTTTCACACCTATAAGAATGGCCACTATTAAGAAAACAGAAAACTACCAGTGTTGGAGAGGATGTGAAGAGATAGGAATGCTTACTCACTACTGGTGGGAATGTAGAATGGTTACCGCCACTGTGGAAGTCTGTTTAGCAGGTCCTAGTGAAGTTAGATATAGATCTACCATGTGATCTGGCAATACCGCTGCTAGGTATATCTCTAGAAGAACTGAGAGCAGTGACACAAACAGACCTTTGCACACTGATGTTCCTAGTGACATTATTGCCAAAAGATAGAAACAACCCAGGCGTACATCAACTGAAGAATGGATAAACTGTGGTATATACACATGATGGAATATTAAGCAGCTGTAAGAAGAAATGAAGTCGTAAATCGTATGACAACTTGTAGGAACCTGGAGGACATTAAGTTGAGTGAAGCAAGCCAGGCACAAAAGGACAAATATTGTATGACTTTGGTATTATGAACTAAATATAATGAACAAACTCATGGAGTCAATAGCTACAATATAAGTCACCAGAAAAAAGAATGCGGTTAAGGAATGGAAAGCTGAGGTTTAATCTGTACAGAATTGGTAAAAAATTGTTTGTAAATGTTTGGAAATGAATAGAAATGGTGAAAGTACTTCATAGGATTTATAATTAGTAGCGCTAACATATGGGTATGATGGTTGGTTTGTTTTTTACTTTTTGTGGGCTTTTTTGGAGTAATGAAAATGCTCTTATATTGATTGAATTGGTGAATCTACAACCCAGTGATTATACCAAATGCCATTGATTGTACACTTTAGATAAATTGTATGATTTATGAACAACAACAAAAAAATAATAGGGTGGGTTGGGGGGAAAATACACCAAATGTAAGATATGGACTATAATCAGTAGTAATACTTTGATGCTGCTCTTTCGTAATTTGTTACAAATGTTTCACAACAACACAAGTTGTTTGTAGTAGGATAATGTATGGGAGCCCTCTATGATGTTATACATGTCTGTTTTGTAAGTTCACAACTTTTACTATACACTTATTGTTTATGTATGTTCATACATGAATATATACTTCAATAAATTATTTTTAAAATGAAAAAAATATATATGTATTGTATACCATAGCAGCATTATCCACAATAGCCAAAAAGTGAAAACAACCAAAAGTGTTTTTTAAGATGAACGGATACACAAAATGTGGTATATCCATGTCATAGAATACTACTGAGCCATAAAAAGGAATGAAATTCTAATACATGCTACGATATGAATGAACCATGAAAACATTACGCTAAATTAAATGACCCAGACACAAAAGAGCAAATTATTGTATGATTCCACTTACATTAAATATCTAGAATAAGCAAATTCATGGAGACAGAAAGTAGAGTAGAAGTTACCAGGGGTTGGGGGCAAGGAAGAATGAAGAGTTATTACTTAATGGACACATAATTACAATTTGGGGTGATGAAAACTTTTTGGTAATGGATGATAGTGATGGTAACACAACATTGTAAACGTAATTAATGCCACTGAATTGTACCCTTAAAAATGGCTAAAGTGGTAAATTTCATGTTCTATATGTTACCAAAATAAGATTTTTAAAAATATATATTTATAAATGGCATATATCATGCTACTTTGCATATTGCCAGGAGAGTAAAAATAATAGTAAAATATATATTGAACATTTACTATGGATTGGACACTACACTATGTAATTATTCATAGTATTTTATCTGTATCTCACCATAGCATTGCCATTTTACAGATCAAGAGACTAAGACTTCGCAGATTTAAGTAACTTGACCAAGATCACAAAGCTAGTGAGAGAACCAACATTCAAACCCAGTCTATAAGACTTCTTTGCCTTGTGAAACTGTAAGTATTCTCCTTCTAATAAAAGATTCCCACCCCAAATAACCCTGACTCATAGGTGTTGGTTCTATCTCTATATCCTTGAGAATCAGAGGTTGCATGTATTCAATTTCATATATGGTAGATCTGGAAAATACTGTAATATTTGGCATAGGGAATGTGACTAGGTTCTTGAGAATAACCTGATATAAGAATGGAGAATTAAGTGCTAAATGCAGGGGCAACTGTATAGATTAGAGACAGAAGTGCCTAAAGTATACAGTATTGGTAGGTTAATCTGCTATTCAACTGCTTATCAATAGTACAGAAAGTAGGGGACGGATGTGGCTCAAATGGTTGGGCGTCCGTCTCTCATGTGGGGGGACCTGGGTTCAATCCCCGGGACCTCCCGGTAAAAAAAAAAAAAAAAAAAAAAATAGTACAGAAAGTAGACTAGTGTTTGGCAGGGAATGGGAATTAGGAAGGAACTGGGACAGCTAATAGGTCTGATGTTTCTTTTTGGGTAGGGGAAATGTTCCGATATTAGGAAATGGAGATGGTCACACAACACTGTTAATACACTATAAAACACTGAATAGTACAGGTTAAAATGGTGAAGTTTATATTATGTGAATTTTATCTCAATAGTCATTTTAAAAGTAGGAAAAAAAAAAAAAGGTGGACCAAAGTTAATAAGCTTTTTGTCAAGGGACTTGACAGACTTAAGTAGGCTAATGTTAAGCCAATTGTAAGTCCAGGTTTATCCAGGATTGCATATGCTTCCCAGAATAGTCCTAGTGTCTCAGTGTCATTATTAATACCACCCCCCTTTCACTCCCCAAACTGTCCCAATTTGTATATGGGACACACTGAATCCAAGGCCTCTAGCTATACACACCCATTAGATGGAAATTGATTAGTTCTGAATTTTGAGTTGAGGAGACTCCTAATTCCCCCATGAATAAAGACTATGAATTTGAAAATATAATTCAATAGAGAATTTTTATAATAGAAAACTGAAACTGTTGCTTATAATTCTAACAAGCAGTAGTAATGTACTGAATAGAGTGCTTCTTAAATGAATAAAAAACCAAAGACCTGAAATCAAATGGACACAAAATATAAGACTTGCACACACCCATTAAAAATAAAACAAAGGCACAAATGCAATATGAGGATGACATAGTCTTTAGAGTCCTTTTAATTGATTTTTAAAAAGCTGCTGTTTTAATCTTAAGTTTAATAAGCAATATAATATGCAGGTGAGAATTTCAACATTCCTATCCTACTGATCAGACCACAGCTAAAATATCATGTTCAACTGTGAGTGAGTGTGATGGAGTGGAAAGAGCACCAGCTTTACAGTCAGTCTTGGAACTGCATCATAGTTTCAGCAGTAATAGCAGGGCGACTATATGTAAGGTCTTTCTGAGCCTCTGCTTTCTAATCTATGAAATGGAGTAATGATACCCCCTTAGCTGAACTGCTGCCACAGATGTTTGCAAGAACATCCGCAAAAGCCCTGATGAATGCACGGGAAGAGCTTAAGTATTAGTTGCTATTGTTTTTTATTACTAGTTTCTTATTCACATCGCAATACTGTTTTTATTGTCAGGAAAAAATTAGTAAAAAGCAAAATGCACATCTTCCTCACCTGTCTGCTACACTCCCTGGCTGTACTTCCTTCACAAAGATATCAACTTCTCCCAGACTTTGACTTCTAAGAGCCACCACGCTGAATCCAAGGCCTCCAGTTGAGCGCCGTTCTATATTTATATATTCAATTTGCCTTCCCTAAAGAGGGGGGATTTAAACACAAAAGTCAACACACTCTTTCCACAGAAGTGAAATTGTGTAGCCCAAAACAGCTTCTCCTAAGTCATCTCTATAAAACCAAACAATCTCAGTGTTTCAGTAATAAATTATTTCTGGAAACTCTCTTACTTTCAGTAGAACCTAAGAGGGAATATGCAGTGTTCTACTACCTCAGCCTGACAGTTAAGTCCTTGCATCAACTTGGCAAGGTTATGTTGTCCAATTTTTGGTCAAGCAAACACTTGTCTGACTGTTACTGTGAGGACATTTCGTGGACTTAAATCACCAGTAAATTGATTATACCTATGGCTGATTACATTGATTACATCTATAATCAACTAAGGAGATAGCCTTCAACAATGAGAGAAGTCTCATCCAATCAGCTGAAGGCTTTGAAAAGGAGAAGTGGCGATTTCAGCAGTCAGTAGAGAGAATTTCTACTTCTACTTCAACCAGTCAGCTTCTCCTGGGAAGTTCATCGAAAACATTCATTGGAGTGCCCGGCTTGCGGCCTGCCCTATGGAATTTGACTTACCCTTCCCCACTGTCGCATGAGACAATTCTTATGAGCTCTCATAATATTTATGTTTTGTTCTGTTTTTTTCTGTTTCCCTAGGGAACCTTGACTAATAGAGAGAGGTATTTTCACACTTCATTCACATTTTATGAGATGAATCTCAAGCTGGATGAAAGCTCCTGAAAAAAATGTCCTTTCCCATAGTATACTCGAAATTATTTTTTACACTGAATTTCCCTAAATTCTTTGATGCAAAATATATATTTTTAAGTGAGGAAAGCAAATTAGGTATGGCAAATATATGCTGAGCTTAAGTCAGAACTAGCTGCACATCTTAGCATTCTGTTTTTAATTATATTGTGATGAATTCATATTCCTTTTTATTAGGTCAATACAAAAGACCATGAAAAAGGCCACCATTCATATTAGTTTCACCTGTGACTCCCAGGTATTTTATTTGTTTAGTTAGTAATTGCATTTATATCATGAGAACTTCATAAAGGTAATCAACTAACAAGCATCAGATAAAAATAACTATTAAAAGAGTCAAATGAAAGGGATTAAGCTATAAAGCCAAAAAAGGAGTTAGGTAAAGAATATTATATAACTATTGTGGTTCTACCAGATTCTTTTTAACTTTCAAACTCAAATTTCATTTTTAAAGGCACTTATTAGAAGGTGAGATGAGCAAACACCAAAACTAATATACCCCAAAAATTCAATTATTATTTAATTTTTAATAGGTATGAGGGATGAAATTGAATCACCCTGTCAAACATTTCTCTAGGTTTTCCAAATTATAAATTAGTTCTAACTCTCATTAATTTTGTTTTGATATAAAATTAACAACAGCTTTGATAGCATTTTATTACTTTTGGTAGAGATAGTATATATAACTTTCCTTCTATGATCCAAAGCAATAAGAATTTCTTTCCTTACAAGTGTAGAAATGTGTCAAACTGAAGTTATTGTCTAAAAGTTCTCCTCTCCATGCACATGGATACTTATGTAATTTTGCGTCAATAAATTTCTAACACAAATGTTAGAAACAGCATCAATTCCACCTAACAATATAAAAACATGAGCAAACAAAATACACAGTAACACATTTTTAAGGCAAAAGAGCATGGGTTTCATTTTTAACCTGTAACAGGAAAAATAAAGCTAAATATTCCTGTAACAGAATATAACTTCACCTGCGCCATCTGTTGAATGACTGAGTTAAAGTCTTCATTTCCTGACTTAGGAGCCCAAGGAAATAACCCAGATACAGTCAAGTTATTAGAGGGTCTGTGGGCATTCCCCTTAGTAATGGAACCATCTGTAAACACCAATAAACCTTTCCTAGAAAAATCAAAGTTGGCTGAACAATCTGAAGGTATATGGCTGAGCTGTGGGAGAGAAAAACAAAAAAGATCATCAATAGAAACCTATAAGGAAAGCAAATTATTTCTATTTATCAAATATTATATTTTGACCATTACATGTGCAATTTGCTTATTAAATATAATCATGTAGGAGAAACAAGGTAAAAATACATGAATCTCTGTTTATAATGCTAGAACATTTTTTTTAGTATTACACAAAATGTCACAGCTTAAAATTTGTTCTTATTTCCTGACTCCTACCACTACCCCTAAGTTAGTAGTATGTATACTAATATCTCATTACACTTCACATACACATATACATCACATACACATATACATCCAGACAAATAAACATGCATGTAAGACAATGAGCTCTTTTGCATTTACCTTTATATTTCCATGTGGGAAGCCACAAAACATCTGCAAGTAGTATACAACAATATTAACAGTAGCAATATTTACTAAGAGCTTGTGGATGAGCCAGGCACTGTGCCTAAGGCCTTTACATATGTAATCTCATTGAATCCTTACATCAATCCTGAGATACTATTATTATCCCATGTTGTGAATGTGTAAACTGAGACACACAGCGGTGGAGTAACTTTCCCAGATTACGTAGCAAGTGATTCACAGAGACAGTTAAACATTAGTAGAAAGATGAGAACATGGGGAGCAGGAAAATAGAGGTTAATATTTTAAATATCATTTGGCTGATACAACTGCCAATACACAGTGGAATAAAGGTAACATTAAGATTGAATGCGGAAAAAAAAAAAGAATAAACATGGGAGCAAATGTGGCTCACATGGTTGAGCTCCTGCTTCCCCATGGGAGGTCCCAGATTCGGTGCCCAATGCCTTCTAAAAAAACAAACAAACAAACAAACCAAGAAACCAACTCAGGGGAACCAATATGGCTCCAAAGTTGAGAGCCAGCTTCCCACATACGAGGTCCCATGTGTAATCCCCGGCCCCGGAATCTCAGAAAAAAAAAGAACAAATGGGAACAGGACCTCATAAAAAAAATCAACGCACCTTGGGATTTTACAGTTATATGGATAAAATATGATTATGTACATAAAAACAGCTAATTTATACAAACATAAAGGGATGTCATTATGGTGAGGTGGTTAGTCCAGTAATAGTAACAGATTTGTACTGATCTTTCTCAATTTCAAGTGCTACCAACAGCATTCACTGTTGCAATATGGGACTTGTTCTGACCAGGGAATACAGAAAGCTAACCTTCAATATGAAGTTTGCTAAAATCATGGTATTAAATTTTTGTCTAAAGAAAGAAATACACAGAAAGATATATGTGCAGAGTTCAATCCTTAATTAGCTCTGAATAGGTTACTAAATATTTTGGAGCATTTTAGTTTATCAGCAAAAAAAATGTTTTTCCTCAAATTTTGTTAATTTTCACCTATTAATAACTCTGCTACTTTATCTTCAATCACATTTAAAATTCTGCCCAAATTAAATCTATAGGACAGCTACCATTAAAGTTCATTTTCCAGAATAGATTATTTAAAACCAACTTACCATTCCTGACCCCATAACTCAGCACCCTATATAGAATGATTTACATCATTCTATATAGAGGTGCTATGTATTTGTATTTTTTAATCCAAGAACTATGTATTTAGGGCCTGCAAGAGTCCAGGTAGTATGGTATATATAGTGCAGGAAACATAAATGAATATTAAAACACCAGAAATAATTCTTCCAAGGATTTTATAATCTGAATATCCATGATGTGAGACAACAAATACTTGACAAGTATTGAGAGTTATAAATAACATGCTACCAGGGCATGGTTACTTCTTGTTAGAAAAATAGACTTCAAGAAGAAAATACATTTAAACTAAAGCACTGATTTATAATTTTGAAGGAAAAGTTGAGAATTCTCAAAGCATCTGAGCTTTACATATTGAAGTAGGTACAAAAACCACATTCTAAGACCAAGCACAAAATTTATTATTATCAACATTTTTAAAACTATCCATGCCACAGGTCACAAATCCCAATCCAGTCTCTTTGCAGAACTAAGAGTATTTGGAGATACTTCATCCAGCTCTCTCTCTCTCTTTCTCCTATCTTTCTTTGCTGGCTTAAATAAATCATCACATAAAAATCCAATGGGTAACTTACTTGCCCCTTTAGTTGCCTGATGGACTGCTGAAGTGTGAGTATCTGGTTGAAGAGAGGACTCCTTAGCATCTCATAAAACATAGAAAGCCTCTCATTCTGAGATGTGTCACCCTTTTCCTGTAATTTCATTTTCAGGCGATCAAGAACCTGCAGGACCTGCAATTTATCTTGGTTGAAGAAGGATAATCAGAGTATAAGTTAAATCCCATCTAATATTCTTTAATCGTTCATTCATTACTTTATTTATAGAACTATATATCTAGTATACCTGCGGCAGGATTTTCAGGCATTTTGAGTTATTCACTTGAATCACGTTTAAAGAAATCTAAAGAAAAGTTTAAAAATACAAAAGATTAATTTCCATTAGTGTATATATATTTATAGTCCTACAGAAAAATTAAAGAAAACCTCAAGCACAATCTTCATCAAAAGACTCCCCTCCGGGGAACACAAATTAAAACCACAATGAGTTACTACTACACACCCATTTAAGTAGATAAAATTAAATTTTTAAAAAAGATAATATCAAGCATTTGGTGAGGATATAATGCACTCCCATACATTGCTAGTGGGGATGTAAAACAGCACACTTTGAAAAACTGTTTGGCAGTTTCTTCTAAACTTAATAACACACTTACCATATGACCCAGTAATTCCACTCCTAAATACTTACCCAAGAAAATAAAAGCATATGCCCATAAAAAGACCTGTACATGAATGTTAATAACAGCTTTATTTATAAAAACCCCAAACTAGAAGTCAAAATGTCTAATAACAGATGAAGGGATAAACAAGTTATAGTATATAAACACAATGAAATACTCAGAAATAAAATGAACAACCTGGATGACTCTCAAAAACATTATGTTGAGGGAAAGAAACCAGACCAAAATAAAATGATACAAACTATATGATTCCATTCATATGAAATCCAAGAACTGGTAAATCTAAACTATGTTTAGGTTAGTTTGCCTGGGGCAGGGTGGCAAAGGAAGCTTTGAAGGGGTTCAAGGAAGCTTTTTGGGGTAATAGAAATGTTCTGTATTTTGACTGGGGTGCTATTTACATGGATGTATATATTTGTCAAAATTTACTGAATTACATATTTTAAATGGGCTCATTCTGCTGTAAGTAAATTACACTTAATAAAATAGATTTTTAGAAAGGATCCTAAGATAAGGAAGAATATCCAAATTAAAGAATCAAGATTTTAGAGGTTTTTAAAAAAAGCCCCTAGCTACATGAATGATCCCAGACCCTTACTAAACATCTGAGTCTCCAAAAGAAAACCACCCAACACAGTCATCTCTATGGATAAAGTTTTTTAATTCCAGTGACTTGCTCAAAATAGTCTAAAATGCAATGTAATCTAAAAAAAAACAACAACAAAAAACCAAAAACTACCAGACGCCTTTCCTATAACCAAAATGGCATTTTCACCATGGTAATTTTTACAGTGGTAGACTGTTATAATGAACCAAAGAAATATGAGAATTAGACAATCATAATTTTCTTATACTAATTTAGGATACAAAGACTGGATGAGATATTTACCTTCTAATTCAAGGTCATTAAGCAAGAAAGTCTATTAAAATCAATAAGCGATACCATCAGCACTGATAAAAGATCTAAATCTTCCACCCAAATGTTCTCTGTATTCAATGCAAACTACCAAGAAAACTACTGAACGAAGCAATACTTCTGATGTGCCCAGCATCTCAACTGTGTATCCCTTACAAGTACCCACTGACAGGATGGGCAGTTACAATGGCACTGTCATTTGATACAGGAGCAGAGAGCCCAAAAGACCCACAAGAACATTACTAAGAGTATTAGGGAAGCGGATGTGGTTCAAGTGACTGAGCTCCTGCCTACCACATGGGAGGTCCCAGGTTCGGTTCCCATGCCCCCTGGAGAAGATGAGCAAGACAGCAAGCTGATGCAACAAGGAGATACAAAGAGGAAACACAATGAGAGAGACAACAAAATCAGGGAGTAGAGGTGGCTCAAACTATTGAGCACCTCTCTCTCACATGAGAGGTCCCAGGTTCAGTTCCTGGTGCCTCCTAAAGAGAAGATGAGCAGACACAGAGGGCACACAACGAATGGACACAGAGCAGACAGCAACCACAAACAACGAGGGGGAGGTGATAAATAAATAAAATAAATCTTTTTTAAAAAAAGTATTAATGTGGTCAACACATCACGCTCTCTAAATCAAAGAATAAAACAAGGACTGTTTTTACTGTCAGAATGGTAGTGTTTTTAAATTAATAACAGCCTGTACTCCTGATGATATTGAAAAACAGGGGGAAAATTAATTTGCACAACCTTTTAGGAGAACAATTTTGCAGAATCTATCAATATATTCTCTTCTACCCAGAATAACTATTCCTGAGTATATCTTCTAAAGAAATATTTGTCAAAGGTCACAAACATATGTATGCAAGGATATTTGCTGCAGCATTGTTTTTAATAACAAAAGTCCTAGAAAAATTAAACTATCTATAGCTATTGGTCATTCATACATTAAAGTAGGTCTGACTGGGAACAGGAAGGAAATGGTTAACAAAAAAGCCTGTGGCTCACTCAGGCTAGGAATTCTCAACAGGACACTAGACCTCCAGGCAAATATGCTAATTGTTTTCACTAGATAACAATGTGGCGCCTTAGATTTAGGAACCCAAGGGAAAACATGCTCCTAATCTTAATCCATTCCTATGGGTGTGAACTCATTGTAAACTGGACCATTTGATGAGGTTACCTCAGTTAAAGTGTGGCCCAACTGAATCAAGATGGCCCACTGTATGGTATTTATTTAGCAACTAGGAAACTAAAACAGAGTCCCTCATTTTAAAACGTCAGGCAATACCTGGTCTGTCTTGATTTCTTTTTGTAAATAATCTGAGAATTTATGGATTTATGGATGGCATGGTTGGCTGGAAAACAGGAGATAATCATTCAGACATTTCTGTTTGTGTAACTAATAGAGTATAAAACTGGGGATTCCCCAAACAGAAAAGGTTTCCTTTGAGAAAGATGTTTCTGCAGACATTGCTCAGAACTTGTCTGTCAATATGAAACAAAATAAAACAAAACAAAAATGCATCCTATGGTTGAATTTTACTATTGTGAGCAAATAAAAACTGCAGTAAAAGCATCAGAAATACATTTATAAATTACTTAGCGTCAATCTATATATAATTTGGTATTTTAAGTATGTTATAAATTATTTTATTAATTTTTTAAAATGTGTCTAATTAGGAAGCTGCTTCTGCTGGCTAGGGGCCCCTCCAGGAAAGAATGTTTGTCTGTGCTTGGCTCCTCCCTGTAGCTCCTGAATTTTAAGAATCAGTGTTGGTAAGATCTCCCACTCACGTATGCTTTGACAATTTAACCCTCTGTTTTAACACAGGGAAGTTGTATTATATACACAATTAAGTGGAGGTAAAAACAAGTTTCAAAATATGTACATTATTTCTAACTTTTGTAAGAAAAACTATATATTTGTGTAGGTTACTAGAAAAAGATTCAGAAAGATATTTATTTACAGTTATTACGTCTAGAAAGTAGAAGTACGGAGATATAAAATTAAACATTTCACTTTGAATTTCATTTTAAAAGCATTTATTAATTATGTAATTCAAAAAATAATAAAAGGTGACAAAAAGATATTGGCTAAAATGACCTAATAAGCAAGACAGGTGACAGATACATAGCAAGATAATGACAATACATTGAGATAATTATATTGTAAGGCATATGTTCACAATAGCAGAGGTGTGCACCACGTGCTGTGAGAAATCATAAAGTGAGAGTAACTACCCCAGCTTAGGAAAGTTTGGGAATGCTGGTCTGAGAACACATTAGAAGTTCCCAGTTGTAAAAGAAAAAGAAAGGTGGTGGTGGTGGTGATCATACAAGTAAAAGCAGGGTGACCACATGTCCTGATTTGCCCAAGACTGTCCTAGTTTATCCAGCATCATTATTAGCAGCCATCTATTTCATTCTCAAAAGTGTCCCAAGATTTCAGTGCAGCAGAGGACTACACCAGGGTCAGTGACTCTCAAACTTTAGCTTGCATTACAATCACCTGGAGAGTTTGTTAAAACAGACAAGTTAGACTCCATCTGCAGTGTTTCTGATGTAGTAGGCCCTGAAAATTTGCATTTCTAACTAGTTCACAGGTGATTCTGATGCTACAAGGCCCAGAGACCACAATTTGAGAATCACTGCACACAGGTGTAAAAGTGCACGGCTTGCTATCAGAACAGTAACTAGCCCTAGGTGACCTTATGCTGGTCTCCAGAGATATAAAAATGTCCAAAAAAAAAAAAAAAAAAAGGAGTCTAGACCAGTGTTGCTGCAAGTGTGGATGTGAACTGATGACTGGTCCACAACGAGATAAGTACAGAAATTGGAAATAAGCATTTAGAAACCTCATGGCAGAGTAATGTATGTCTATTAAATTTAGTAATGAAAAAAATTGACCTTCTATTTTGTATCTCTTTTTAAAATTTCATTTTCTAATAATTTACTTTACAGGCCTTTAAAGATTGGGGAAAATTGTGATCTTTCACACTGATATTCTGAGAAGCACTGGTGTAGATAGGCTACTTCGAAAGAGGCCTTATAAATAATAAGTAGCCTGGTCATTACCCTGTTGGCAACAGGATGTTATTAAAGGCTTTTAAATAGCAAAGTATTGAGCCCAGATTTTTCAAAAGAGAATTCTGATAATATATATAAGTGGGGCTAAAACTTATTTAAACACACATTCCCATCAGTGAAAATATGTTGAATACTCACCTCAATTTAATTTTTATAATTCTAAGCATGTACTACTACATTAACATGTCACAGATATGTTATAAAACACACATAAAATAGAAACTTCATGAGAGTAAGGTGAAAACTAAAAAATAAAGTTTTATTGTCATCTTTTCTAATCTCCCAATGGATCATCCTGCACACTGAGGAAACTGTGGTGGTAGAGTATCCCTTGGAAAGGGAGGGTAATGAGCAGAAACTGGTTGACCATCCAACCCTCTGACTCACACTTAATAAAAGGCTTAAACATGTCTACCAAGCAGACCCAGAAAATTACAGTCCCATGTTGTTGGATGATATCTAGGAAAGAGGACCAAACCCCTAAGAGCATATAAGGAGAGAAAAGGAAGAAATGCAAGTAACTACTGGACATCCAGCGTGCGGCACTGTGGCTGAAAGGAACCTATGTCTCACCCAGGGTATGGTCATAGGAAATTTTCAGCAAAATACGTTCTACCTATTTAGCTAGGCTAAGAATCTAACAGGGCTTAGAGCAAGAATTTTATGTTTGTTTAAACATGGGAAAATCTAACTTGTCACAGATAAACTACCTACAGTTGGTCACAGCTTAGACGTCAAAGTGCTACAGTGTGCCACCGCCCTCATAGTTATAGTCTCCAAAGAATGAGAAGGTTATTATGCTCAGGAAGTTCTGTGCCATCACTTATCAAGAGAGTTTATGCCATGAATTTTTCACGTCTGGTTCATTGTAGGAGAAATGATCATAACATTATGGCTTTTTTTTTTCCAATACCCATGTCCTTAGCCATCACCAATTAATGGAATATTTTTTCAAAGCTGATGCAGAGATAGAAATCTAATTTTATTTAAATTTCTAGGTGGAGGAAACTTGAAAAGATTTATTAACATCCTCAGACCAAGAATTTAGGGGAATTAAGGACCTTGAGAAACATGCATTTCCAACTCCCAATAGCTAACAAGAATGTACCACCCCACTGATTTAACTTCTAATACTTCTATCTTGAATATGTGAGAGAATAAGATCACTGGCTATTTATTTAAGAAAGTACAAGTATTTGGCCTCTAACTGCATGTGAATTGGGCAGATCACAATTAGATTGCACAAAACTCCCCAATATGAATCCCCAAGCATGCAATCGAATCAGGGAGTCTGAAAAATCAAAGTGCTATCAAGTATAAAGGAAGTCATGATTTCAGAAATTATTCAAAAACTTAAGTCGAACAGCTTTAAGTTTCTATTGCTTCCTTAGAGTGCAGAGCTCAGGATGTGCTTAATTATCATGTCTTTATTCCCCAAAGCTAAGCATTTGTGAGGTAATGATTAAATGGAAAACAAACTCTAAGCCTAAAGCACAATGGTGAGTCTTTACACAGACTCCAAATAAATTTGTTGCCATGCCAGTGAAACTTCAAAACAGGTGTCATAGCCTTGCCTTTCTACCAAATGACCAAGGCCTTTTCTAAGCTCCTTGGATATAAAAATACTGTATCAAATAACAAAAAGAAAAAGACTAAAAAATATATAAATAAAAATACTGTAGCAGCCGCTGCCAAAACACTATATCGCTGGGATTTTGGAAAGAGATATAAAAATTCCAGAATGATCCTGACATTTTAGGATTATATGCCTACTGGTAAGTAATGTTTGAGTACATTTGACACTGAAAGTTGAAGGACACTGCTGTAATCAAAGCTGAAGAACCATGTTAAACTCAGAATCAGAACTGAAAACTGAGTCAGTTCTTGAGAATAATTCAACTGACTAAATACTCATTATCTCATTAAGCTATTTGAAATTAATCAATGCTTACCAATACTCTTCCTGTAACCTGGCCACTTTTGTATGAACAAAGTTAAACTACTTTTTGGTGTGCTTTTGTATTCCTGTTAATGAAAGTTTTCTTCAATAAGTAGCAAAAAAAAAAACACCCAAATGTGGGCGGTCTTCCCACTTAGATCGAAAAAGACCTGGGCATTCATATTCTTCACTAATGATTCGTTTCTACCTAAAATATTCTGTTCAATTTTCCCCATACTGCAGATTGTATACTCTTGGTGTGTGTCCCCCTCCCCCCTCCCCCTGCCCAGAAATTACAGTGATACCATTTTTGGCATGTTTGTGACATTTGAAACAATTCTGAAGACCTTCGCAAACTGAGAAATAGACCAAACTAGGTTTTAGATACCACACCCCGCAATGGTCAACATTCTTCCTCATGGCCTTTTTACAAAAACCATTAATTTGCCTCTAAATCAACTAGTTTTTTGGTGCCTTCTATGTGTAATTAAGGCCATTCTGGGTAACATTATCTCATCTAATCTTAACAATGCATTATCATGCCTATTTTACAAAATAAGAAAAGAAAATTCCCTACAATTAAAAAAGCAGGTAGGGGTTGGGCTACAAAAGAGGTAAGAACAGAGAAAGGCAGCATGAATGCCATTTCACTGGGGGGGTGGGGGAGAAAGTCACTGTTAATGACCTTTTTTTTTAAAAAAAAACAAAAACAGATGACCATCTTACAAATAAGAGAATAATTCAAATTTTAGAGGGAGAGGGAAACTTCTCCTGACCCCCAATATCCATTTAAGTCCTCTCCTACACACTGTCTTGAGAGCGTTACTTTTTTGGAGGCAGAAGCTCTACGCACCCCTGTTATCAAGGCCATGTCCCATCACTTAGGGACTAAAGCTAAAAGGAAACTGGCCTGCCCCAGCAAGACAGCAGACCCTGGCCTAAAAGATATCTACCTAACCAAAGGGTGAAGAACACCAAGCAAAGGGCAGGCTTTTTATTTCCTTTTAAGACTAAGACCAACATTAGAGAATGCTCATCTCACAAAGATTTTACTTCTTTTTGACCATAGGAAGCTTTCCATAGACATGTAATCAATATAGATAGAATTCAAACTTAAAATGTTTACAACATACATTATCTCTGTTTACAATATTGTTTGGAAGGTTTTTTAACCTTATATAAATGGTATTATACCATGTATTTATCCTTCAGCAATTTGCTTTTTTACCTCAATTTTACATTTTTGAGATTTATCCATGATGATATTTGCATCTCTTCATTATAACTACTAAGTTGCATTCCACTGTAGGAACATGTGGTATATTAATCCTATCTCCAGTTGAAGAGCATTTAGATTGTTTCCAATTGGCCACTAATGAGGCGGGTTAGTATAGGAAAAAAAGGGAGGATGAGTCACAGCTGGGAAACCAGCAGAGCCCAAGGTCCTGAAAGGCTGGCTGGAAACTGCCTGAGGGAAGGCCGCTACTAAGAACAAAGCCTGAAAAACCCCACTGGCCACGAGGCCCCATGAGAAAGCCCCAGATAACTCCAAACAAAAGGTCTCATATGTGGGGATAGAAAGGCAACCAGTCAGAACAGCAAACAGCTGGGGCTCCTCCCCAGCATTAGGAAAGGAGAGGAGGAAAGGCCTTAAAAAGGTCAATTATTTAAATCTCCCTACACCTCGGGTTTCTCATCTAAAAAAAGTTAATAAAAATTATTTCACCTTTATAGTTGAAAGGACTAAATGAGATATTGTAAAGCATTTGGTCTAGCATATAGTCCACATTCAACAAATAGTGAAAGAAACCAAAAGCAGCCATATGTTACACTACAGCTTTAATTTTTAGCTTGAGCTAATGAATATTTTTGTTTTAACTATGTAATCTCACTCCTGTAATTCGTAGCATGTAGCTGTGCATTGTTACTTATTAATGAAAACTGGCCTTTACTCACAAAGTAAGTTCCTGTTTTCCCCTCCCTAACAAGCTCCTATTTTTCTCTTCCCCCTTATCCAAAACCTAATAAAACATACACCAGAAGGAGAAGGCTAGGAACAAAAGATACTCTAAAGAGCACAATTAAAGTGGGCAAAAACAGTGGGTATGAGCTCACCCTTTCTCCCCCTCCTCTGATGCCCACTTTGCAGATCCTACTTTGCAGGTAGACTCAACCAAGAACTTCCCTGTCCCCACCTCTCTTGGTCTAATTCACATAAAAACCCTTGCCTTTGTTCGAGAAGGCAGATTTGAGACTGTCTCCTAACCTCCACTGGCTTAATAAACTCCGTTATGTGAACAAAATCTTGGTGTGGATTCCCATTCTCTATGCCAGGTTTAAAGAACCCAGAGAACCCATGGGGTTCCTCTCCAATAGTAGCTACTATTAACAACATCTCTTCTCAATTTAAATTATTTAACATATTTTGGGCTTCAAAAAAGCTAATGGGGGACCCAGCCCCCCGCCCCCAGTCCTTAGCACATAGCCACCTGAATGACTTAGACATAAGTTAAAAGTTAACAACCCTCCTCAGAGGCGAGAGAATGTGTAGATGGTATCGTAAACTATAATCTTCCCAAAGCAGTAAATGTCCTTGGTAAACATCCTTCCTACCAGCATAGTGAAAACATTACCAGACCCCATATGTATACTTCACATGACCCTAGCAGAAAGTCTGTTCTCATACTCTATGGAATGTCCTTGTTCTGAAACCCCTTATATCACCCCTCATTTTCCCGTCTCTTTGTGGAGCGCTAACTTCATTCTCTGAACCACCATCAGAGCGCCTCTCCTGTCCGTAAGTCCCAATAAAGCTTATGCTTAAGTGCCAGGTGTGTTCTTTGGTCTCATGGCTGCACCAACTTATTCCCTTCAGGAGTTGGGTTGTAACAATTGGTGAGCCATGACCCAGGAGACCAAAGGACCACTGGCAGTAGTAGGCATGAGCTCAGGGAAAGGAGAATTCGCAGGAGAAATCCTGGGTTGGCCTGTAACGTTCACGTGGGGAGGAGTGGCTGCCATCCAGGATGAGGGGAGACTGCCAAGAGAATATGGGGTCACCCACTTGCTTTTCTGTTGTGGAACTCTGGTGAGTATGGGGACACCCCGAAAACATCAATGGGAGTAGAATGCATGCTGCAAGAACAGAAAATTATGAAGTTTAGTAAAGGTAACAGGCACATTGCCACAACAGTAGGCTGGCCATTGCCATGGTTAGCTACAGCAGATTGCCTAAAGAAAGACAAAGAAATCTGCCCTTTAAAGGAGGAATGGGAGGTGGAAGAAGATAATGATTCAGATGTAGCAACTATAAGAGAGGAATCTTTACATCTTAAGGTTAGAATGCTTGTGCAAAGAAAGGCTAAATCCCAGATACAACATGCTGCACAAGCAGGAGTTTTAAACAGGGCACCTGTCAGTGAAACCATGCTTGTAAGAAAATATTCTGGTGGACAATTAACTGAGATAAGGAAAACATCCCAGCAGCAACTCTGCAAACTCCTTGCCACCTGTATGGTGCCACTGTGGGCTAGTGGGGGCTAATGGAATTAGTTTAACTGCTGAAAAAGTGGGAAATTTAGCAACATTAATGTTACTAATAAAATAGTTTAGTTGCTTAGTAAATAAATGAAAGCACCCAATTTGTTTTGAAGTATAGCTAGAAACTGTAATTAAGAGTTAAGATCATTATACAGATGCCTTTATATTATAAACCAGCAGAAGGAGAATATCTGAGATTGCTATAATTGGGTGGATTTAGCCGAGACCTACCATTGTGATGGTAATCTTGGACTAATTTACCTTTGTTTATGGTTACTTCAGGTCTAGTCTCACCCTTGGGTATGCTTGCTATAGCAATGGTAATTTTAAATGGAATTTAAGCTTTGCTTATGGTTATTTCAGGACTGGCCCCACCTTTATAAAGGTAACCTTATAGCAAAACAAAAAACCGTTGGACAATGTCAATTTATTATTACTTATGCTAAGACTTGTTTACTGGATGGTGTACTGATGCAAAACTAAAATTTGACTTTCTCTCCTGTTAAAGTGAAAAAAAAAAAAAAAAGTTTTCTTCCAGTACTGCTGAAGTTTTTTTGTGGCAAACAGTTCTAAAAGAGAAAACAAAAAAGAAATCAACTCTATAATTTACTTATATATTTAGGGATTGTATAAAAAATTCTTAAAGACTTTTAAAGTTCTGTCTATTCTATCCTAATACTGATCTGCATGGTGATATTGTTGGTTATTGTTTTAGTTATTCTTAGAAAAAAATGTGATGCTATGAAAACAGTCAAAATCTCTTAGTTACATTGTTTTGCTCTGATGCTTCTCTAAAAGTGTGAGAGCATCAGGACTTGGGAATTGTCCTGAATGACATTGCAACAACAGATACAGGCCATTAAATATCTTGCCATAACCTACAGAATTGTGTTTGAAAGAGTGTAAACTACAATGTAAACTATAATCCATGCTTAGTGGCAATGCTCCAAAATGTGTTCATCAATTGCAATGAAGGTACCACACTAATGAAAGATGTTAATGGGGGTAAATGTGGGCGGTGTGGGGAGCAGGGCATATGAGAATCCCCTATATTTTTTATGTAACATTTATGTAATCTAAAGATCTTTATAAAAAAAAATTTAAAAAAAGAACAGCAAGTAGTCACCCCATCATAAACAAAAAGGGACTTTAAAGGAAAAGCATAGCAAAGTTTGTTATGTTTTGCCTGTTGATTAACATAATCTTGGTAAAAGAGTAAAAGTAAAATAAAACAAAACTTTTATAAGTTGTAGTTAATGATCTCTAGAAACAGCTTTATTTAAAGAAATTAGGGCCTAAATTGTAAGCTCTTACAGCAGTCACATTGATTCCTAAGCTCTAATGTCTAACTGTTATTTCTAAACCCTGAGATGATTTATCGTTTATGTATAACCTAATAGCTCCCTAGAATTTTTTTAAGTACCTGTATGACACCTGAAACCCAGTTAGTTAGATAGCTCCAGAAGTTATAATGAAATTCTTGTGCAAAACTGAGTAGTCACAGTGCAGATTAGAATAATCAGAAATACCCTTCAAAGAGATCTTTTGAATATAATATTATTTTATGGTTAAACTTATTTTGAATGGGAAGCGGCTGTGGCTCAATCAGTAGGGCTCCCGTTTACCATATGGGAGGCCCCGGGTTCGGTTCCCGGAGCCTCCTGGTGAAGGCAGGCCCACCCGCGCGGCGTGGTTGGCTGACCCAGGGAGCACAAGCAGCAAGGGGGGAATAAATGAATAAATAAATAAAATCTTTAAATAAAAAAAAACAAAAAAACAAAAAAAACTTATTTTGAAATAAAATGAAAATTTTAAGTAATGTTAATGAGTCATGTTTTTTGTGTCTAGATCTTTTCTAAATTATGATTAAAACAAATTAAATAATTATATTCCAGAACCTGGCAGTCAGTATGCTTTCAAGGTTATTCACAAGTTTAGAATTTTATTAAAGAGATTTTAGCCTCCTGTGGAGGCAGGAAAAAGAACATTTCTTGCATAAACTATAATGGTTTCAATTTTATTTAGCTTGGGTGTAATCTCCCTAGGTTTATAGGATACTAATAAAGTAAATTAGCATTATATGTATTAAATCATTAAGATGATGAAAATCGTAAGTTTTTGGCTAATGAAATTATTACAAACCTCTTTTAAAAATTTGTTTTTGCTCAAATTGAAATGAATTTTTTTCTTCACAGAACAGAATGAAGGATTTGAGACTTAGATGGATATAGAAAGAAGTAAAAGATTTGTGAAAGTGAATTTATGGTCAATGCTGAATAAAATATGACAAGTTTGTTTAAGGAAATGTATTTTATCCTAAGATAAGATGGCTGATTTTCATAAAATCAGGGTGGAAATATGTGAGACAAGGCTTGAATGAATATAAAAAGTTGCAGAAGGTACCCTTAAGGGAATGTGTTTTGTAAAGGTGAAATTTGTCTTAAGATGAGGGGGTTATGGTTGATTATAGGAAGTTTGCAAAAGCATTTTCTAGACTGAAATATGTAAATGGCTAATTCTAGAGAGACATCATTAAATAGAAATCTAAATTGATATTGATAACTGAAAGTAGCTTCATAACAGAGAAACCTGTCAGAGGCCACCTCAATCTGCATAGTAAAGTGGTGGTAGGGGAAGGATAATCTTGATTCCATTGGGAATTATTCAAAAAATAATGGAGAAAGTAGTTTTTTTTCTGTAGTGCTAAAGTAAAATACCTGTTAATGTAATCATGGTAAAGGTGTAAAAGTAAAAAGTAAAGTACTAAAAATAGTTAAGTTCATTTAATATGTTATAAACTACATTGGAAGTATTTAGAAAGTTTATAAAAATTAAAAGAGATAGACTTCAGTATTGTCATACTCTCTTGTGCATTCAAACCAGGCCCTCAGTACCCTGCCTGGTGACTCTCTATTTGAGTTATTGGCTAGGTCAGTCACTACGACCCCAATTAAAGGATCTAACACATCTGAACATTCTCCTGAAGAGGATGTAAAGTACATTGCTGTTTGGACTCCTGCAGCAGCTGGCAATGGTTTGATATGGCCAGATTTACAATGGCCATTGCCTTCAGGCTGGCTCTTTTTCATAGTGCTGAATGGCACTATGCACCAGGCTGACGAAAACACTGGCACTTCCCTCCAAGGGCCAATGGTGCTGCAGCATGCTGGCTGTGTGAATGGCATAACAAGTGGAGCAGTAATTATCAGAGTAATGTGAGTGGAACCTAAACAGACACAGCTGGCATTATGGCCTGCTCTCATGGAGACGATATGTATGGTATTGCAAACCTGGAGCTTGGATCTATTAACTGAAGCTCAAAGAATTTGTGCATTGATTAGTGCATTGATTATTATTAAGTGCTTTATCTATATACCTGATGAATATAATATCTCTTCTATTCTAGATCATATACAAAAGGATATTGAATATGTTGTCTTTATAAACTTAATTCATTTTCTAAGTAATTAATGAATGTGCCTATAAAGTAAAAGAATGGCTCTCTTAAGTAACTTTATTTTGCTTGCCATATGCTTATCTTGTTGCCTATACTGTCTCTGTGAGTTTATGTCTAGGCCAGTGTCTCTCCTCATACCTCTCCTAACTGTCCTAGGCATAACCATCACTGTGGCAACTATGCACCAGGCTGAAGAAAACACTGGCACTTCCCTCCAAGGGCCAATGGTGCTACAGCATGCTGGCTGTGTGAATGGCATTTGAAACTTACAAGATCAAGCCCATCAGCTTCCGAGGAAGTAGCCTCTGGAGGCACCTGGCCTTTCTCATTCCCATGGTCCAGCATGCCATAGCTGGCCCCATTTTTGGGGCCCCTTACCACTATTTATCATTTTAGTAGGACCATGTATCTTTAAAATTCTAACTTTAATTTATTTCTTCCAGAATCAACACCTTCTGCAACAACATATTAGTCATGCAGGGGTTTCATCCAGTTCCAATCATCTTGCCAGCCCTGCCTTTGCTCAATCTCAACAGAATAACCAGAGAGTTTCACATTCCATCAGGCAGGGACTAGTGCCCTAACCAGCAAAAAGCAGCTATAGAAGAATGACCATCACCCTTCAGCTCCCCCTTCAGAATAAGGATGTAAACTCTCTGAGAGGGGAGGTGAGGGAGGCAGGTAGTACAGGGGAGGCAGCTGGTCAGAATAAGGCCTGCCAGAGACCCTGGTAACGAGACCCAGTTTGAAAGTCCCAGACTCAAAGGAAGTCCTGGATAACTCCAAACAGAAAGGCCTCCATGGGAAACGGATGTGGCTCAAGAGGTTCGGCGTCCGTCTACCATATGGAGAGACCGGGGTTCAATCCCCGGTACCTCCCGGTAAAAAAAAAAAAAAAAAAAGAAAGGCCTCCCTATTGGTTCCCTGAAAGCCGACAGGTAAAGGTTAAAAGGCAACCAATCAGGACAGCAAATAGCTGGGGTCCTATGTGTGTCTATGTGGACTCTCCTCATGTCTAAACTAGTTTTTGAGGTCACCATAGAAAACTCAGAGAATTTAGAAGGGGAAAATGTGTGGTATGTAGGTAGGACTCTCCTACCTGATACTTTGTTATCTTCTAATGGAAATGTTCCTTGTTAGACCAGCACAACCTGCCCCTTTTTGTTACCCATAAACATCTTTCTTTTTACCCATAATGCCCTAGCCAATGCCTTTCTATAGTGGGCTTCAGCAGTAACCCATGCCCACAATTGAATCCAATGTTGGGTTTGCACAGACTTACCATCCTTGAGTGCTTCTGACCTTCCTTGGACTGTAATTCCTGCAAATTGGACAGCATGGAACACCTTGCTGGCATGGAAGAATATAACCCATCAACAAATTTGGAACAAGACCTTCTTATTTAAGACTGAGATTCAGCGGCCATCTTTCAATGAGACTTGTAATTATATTTTTCCCCTTGTAAGGGAACAGGTAAATAAGCCAGGCCTTTATTCAGATATGCAGTATATAATGGTGTGATGGTTAGGCTAATGTGTCAACTTGACCAGGTAATTGTGTCCAAGTGTTAGGTCCAGCAAGCACTGGGCTAACTATAATACAAGAGCATTTATGGACTTTGATCACCACTGAGTTTATTACATGGATGGCTGATTATATTGCAAATTTCTAGGTGTCCAGTGGTGTGGGGACTGTGGAGATATTCCTTCTAAAGTAAAGGATAAACTGTTGCACCTGGCCCCTCCTACGACCAAAAAAGAGGCATAGGGAAGCGGCTGTGGCTCAATCAGTGGGGCTCCCGTTTACCATATGGGAGGCCCCAGGTTCGGTTCCCGGGGCCTCCTGGTGAGGGCAAGCCCGCCCGCACGGCGTGGTTGGCTGACCCAGCAAACACAAGCAGCAAGGGGGGGGGAAATGAATAAATAAATAAAATCTTTAAAAAAGAGGCATAACGCTTAGTTGACCTCTTCGGATTTTGGAGACAATGCATTCCTCATTTGGGTGTGCTACTCTGGCCCATTTACCAAGTGACCGAGAAAGCTGCTAGTTTTGATTGGGGACCAGAACAAGAGGAGGCCCTGCAACAGGTCCAGGCTGCTGTGCAAGTCGCACACCACTTGGACCATATGATCCAGCAGATCCAATGGTGCTGGAAGTTTCAGTGGCAAATAGAGATGCTGTCTGGAGCCTTTGGCAGGCCCCTATAGGGGAATCACAATGCAGACCCTTAGGATTTTGGAACAAAGCCTTACCATCCTCTGCAGATAACTACTCCCCTTTTGAGAAGAAGCTTTTGGCTTGTTACTGGGCCTTAGTAGAGACTAAATGCTTAACCATGGTTCATCAAGTTACCATGAGACCTGAGTTGCCTATCACGAGCTGGGTATTGTCTGACCAACCAAAACATAAAGTTGGGCATGCACAGCAGCACTCCATAATAAAGCAGAAGTGGTATATACGAGATAGGCTCATATCATCACCACCCCTGCCATGTTACCTTCTCTTTCCCAGCCACCAGCTTTGGCCTCCTGGGGAGTCTCTTACAATCAGTTGACTAAGGATGAGAAAACTCAGGCCTGGTTTACAGATGGTTCTGCACGATATGCAGGTACCATCCGAAAGTGGACAGCTGCGGCACTGCAGCACTTTTCTGGGACATCCTTGAAGGATAGCGGTGAGAGCAAATCCTCCCAGTGGGCAGAACTTTGAGCAGTGTACCTAGTTGTTCATTTTGCTTGGAAGAAGAAATGGCCAGAGGTGCATTTGTACACTGATTCATGGGCTGTTGCCAATGGTTTGGCTGGATGGTCAGGGACTTGGAAGGAACACGATTGGAAAATTGGTGACAAGGAGGTCTGGGGAAGAGGTATGTGGATAGACCTTTCTGAGTGGGCAAAAAACATGAACATATTTGTGTCCCACGTGAATGCTCACCAGAGGGTGACTTCAGCAGAGGAAGAGTTTAAATAATCAAGTAGATAAGATGACCCGCTCTGTGGCTAATGCTCAGCCTCTTTCCCTAGTCATTCCTGTCATTGCCCAATGGGCTAATGAACAAAGTGGCCACGGAGGTAGGGGTGGAGGTTATGCATGGGCTCAGCAACATGGACTTCCCCTTACCAAGGGTGACTTGGCTACAGACACTGCTGAATGCCCAATCTGCCAGCAGCAGAGACCCACACTCAACCCCTGATATGGCACCATTCCTCGAGGTGACCAGCCTGCTACCTGGTGGCAGGTTGACTATGTTGGGCCACTTCCACCATGGAAGGGACAGTGATTTGTTTTAAATGGAATAGACAAATACTCTGGCTATGGGTTTGCATTTCCGGAATGCAATGCTTCTTCCAAAACTACCATCCGTGGACTTACCGAATGTCTTATCTACTGCCATGGCATTCCACACAGCATTGCTTCTGATCAAGGAACCCATTTCACAGCAAATGATGTGCGGGAATGGGCACACGCCCATGGAATTCACTGGTCTTACCATGTTCCCCATCACCCTAAAGCAGCTGGATTAACAGAATGGTGGAATGGCCTTTTGAAGACTCAATTATGGAGCCAACTAGGTGGCAATACCTTGCAGGGCTAGGGCAATGTTCTCCAAGAGGCTGTGTATGCTTTAAATCAGTGTCCTCTCTATGGTGCTGTCTCTCCCATAACCAGGATTCATGGGTCAGGAATCAAGGGAGTGGAAATGGGAGTGACACCACTCACTATTACCCCGTAGTGACCCAATAGGAAAATTTTTGCTTCCTATCCCTGCAACCTTAAGCTCTGCTGGTCTACAGGTTTTAGTCCCAAAAGGAGGAGTGCTGCCACCAGGGAACACAACACTGATTCCATTGAACTGGAAGTTAAGACTGCCACCTGGCCACTTGGGGCTCCTCTTACCTGTGAATCAACAGGCAAAGAAGGGAATTACTGTACTGTCTGGGATGATTGATCCTGACCATCAAGGGGAAATAGGACTACATCTACATAATGGGGGTAAAGAAGAGTTTGCCTGGAATGCAGGAGATCCTCTAGGTTGTCTCCTAGTACTGCCATGCCCTGTGATTAAAGAGAATGGAAAATTGCAACAAACCAATTCAAGTAGAACTAACAATGGTCCAGAATCTTCGGGAATGAAAGTTTGGGTCACCCCACCAGGCAAAGAGCCACAGCCAGCTGAAGTGCTTGCTGAAGGTAACGGGAACATGGAATGGGTAACGGAAGAAGGTAGTGATAAATATGAACTTCAACCACGTGACCAGTTACAGTAACGAGGACTGTAATAGTCATGAACCCTTCTTCCTTGTTTTGTTATAAGTATGACTGTATATGCACACAAAACAAATTTCTGGGAGGCGGATGTGGCTCAAATGGTTGGGCGTCCATCTGCCATATGGAGGGACCTGGGTTCGATCCCCGGGACCTCCCGGTAAAATGAAAAAATATATATAGAAGGCACATGATGACATAACAGGAGAGAGACGCAGGGGAGAGACAAGACGAGATGCTCCGAAAGCTCCAAAAACCATGAACCTAGGTGGCGCAGGTGGCAGAACATGTCTCTCCTACATCGGAGATCTCCAGGATCGAATCCTGGTGAAGACTGGAGGAGGAGGATGAGAAGAGATGACAGGAAACAGACACAGAGAATTGCCCAGCGAATGGACACAAAACAGCAAATGGGGAAGAGGGGGTTTAAAATGGACAAAGTAAATAAATAAATCTTTAAAAAAAAAAAAAAAACAAATTTCTTCATTTTCTTCCCTAACCTTTCCCCCTATCATATGAAAAATTATATTAATTTCATGTCATAATATTTAAGGATGTCAAGTTTAAGAGCGAACATTACCCAAGGACTTGCACCCTATTCTGTGGGGAATTAAGGCATTTCCGGTTGTACGCAGGGGAGTTGAACATTGCTAGGTGGAAATATATATGTATGCTTGTCTGTTATTGTTTTTACTTAGAGACTAAGTATGGTTTATGGTAATGTGTATGGGCTGAGTTGACAGGGGGTGGACTGTGATGGTTAGGCTAATGTGTCAACTCGGCCAGGTAATTGTGTCCAGGTGTTTGGTCCAGCAAGCCCTGGGCTAATTGTAATACAAGAGCATTTATGGACTTTGATCACCAGTGAGTTTACTGCATGGATGGCTGATTACATCTGCATCGATCAGGGAGATTCCATCAGCAATGGGTGACGCTTTTATCCAATCAGTTGAATGCCTTAAAAGGGGAAGTGATTTCAACATTCAGAGAGAATTTCCCAGCACGTCTTTGGACAGCCAACTTCTCCCAGAAACTCATCAAGGACCTTTCATCGGACTTTCATCGGAGCCCCTGGCTTGCAGCCTGCCAGCAGAATCTGGACTCGTGCATCCCCATGGTCGCGTGAGAGACTCTTATAAAATCTCTTATTATTGACAGATATCTCCTGATAATTCTGTTTCCCGAGAGAACCCTGACTAATACAAATGATTTAGGATGGTTAAAGGCTAAACCATGGGTGGGAACCCAGCCACCCACCACCCCCACCCCACCCCAGTCCTTAGCACATAGATACCTGAGTGACCCAGGCATAAGCTAAAGGTTAACAACCCTCCCCAGAGGGGAGAGAACATATAGATGGTATCGTAAACTATAATCTTCCCAAAGCAGTAAACATCCTTGGTAAATATCCTTCCTACAAGCAGTGAAAACATTACCAGACCCCATGTGTATGCTTCACATGACCCTAGCGGAAACTCCGTTCTCATACTCTATGGAATGTCCTTGTTCTGAAACCCCTTATATCACCCCTCATTTTCCTGTCTCTTTGCAGAGTGCCACCATCATTCTCCAAACTGCCACCATTGGAGAGCCTCTCCTGTCCGTAAGTCCCAATAAAGCTTATGCTTAAGTGCCAGGTGTGTTCTTTCGTCTCGTGGCCACACCAACTCATGCCCTCCAGGAGTTGGGTAATAATAGCTAATAATTATTTTAGCTGAGATTTTGCTGTATAATCAATAATGGTTATTTCTCAGAAAATTGATCAGCAAAATTATTCACCAATATAACAAATATAAGAGAGCAGGCCATGGAAAGGGTCTATAACTTGGAGATAAAAACATCAGTTTATAAATGGGAGTGAAAGTGCTTCAGTAAACTAAACCCTCCTAAGCATAAACATACTCATTCTGCATCCTTACCCAGTGCTGTCTAATAGAAAAATAATGCGAGGCATACATGTAATTTTAACTTTTCTAGTAGCCATGTAAAAAGAAACAGTTAAAATTAATTTTAATTTTTATTTAACCCAATATATCCAATATATTAGCATTTCAATACATAAATATTAAAAATGAGACATTTTAGTTTTTTTCACACTAAATCTTTAAATCCAGTGTATATTTTACAAATACAGTACATCTCAATTCCAACTAGCTCCATTTCAAGTACCCAATAGCCACATGTGTACAGGCTACTGTATTGACAGCTTCAACTTATACCTTGTAGCGTGTTTTTAACAAATTTGCTTATCAGCTAATATATTTTCTATGCCTTTCATCAAAGTAACTATCAGAGTGAAAACATTCACAAACTTGAGTTCTTCTCAATAAAAACAGCACAACTCCATAATTTGATCAGCATTAAAACATCACAGTGGAGGAGCAAAGAATGGGAGAATAATGGCTTACAATTCATTCAAGATATTCTTGAAGCTTATTTCTTTTCAACTTCCCAAAAATTCAGAAAGGTACTCAGTGAGGTTTACAAATGGGAAACAGAGTAAAAAACTTGCCAAGAGTTTTATGGTAAGTGGACTCAATTCCATGTCTCAAAATGCCAGAGGCTGCACAGTTGTGTAAACAGAAAAACAAGCAGACAGTGCATGTTCAGCATCAATCTATCCCACTGTCCAAAGGAATGGTATTGACAGGCACTAAATTTCTCTCCATTTGCACCAGGACCTAAAATGGAGCTCTCTCTTTTAAAAAGGCATTCAAATCTATGCAAAATCCCTTGAATAAGAAAAACATAGCTCTGGTCAAGCAATCTCAAACATTAAAGTGAAATAGTTCTCAGTTTCTCAAAAAACTTACTCCATTACCAAGATGAGCAAAGTCTTAACAAATTAATGCCATTTTGGTTTCCCCAGTCTAAGGTATTTTTGTTAAACTTTAACAAAATCTTTGGAAGTGGTAGCAAGTAGATTCAGACTACTTAACTTTAGCTTTAAAATAATTAAATGCTTTCAAGTAAAAATGCAATTGCAAGGATTACTAACTGCTGGGTCACTGTCTCAGAATCACAAGACTCTCAAAGTCAATTTGCTATGGGAAAATACATTTTTCTTAAGTTTAAGATTACTGAAAGAAAGTTTATCATAACATTATTAGTAGTTATCTCTCAACGGTGAGTGGAAAGGTTTGTACTTTCAGTTTCTGTTTTGAAATTTTCAATTTTTCTACAATGAATATACATTAGTTTTGTAGAAATATATACATTATAAAAATAAATACAAGACTTGAACTTATCAAGCCATCTTTAAAGACAGATGAGGGTTTAATACAACTTCAATTTTGAACAAGGCTATTATTTTACTTCCAACCCCATCTTGTACTACCGTTAAATGTAAACTAGCCAAGGCAAATCTCTTTAGATCTCAGCTTATAAATTCTATCCATAAGGTACCTTCCAACTCTGATATTTATCAACTTTCTACTTATTTCCAAATTTTAATAATCTTTATAAGGGCCATTTGGGGCCTAGAAACATCAGTGCATTTTATGTAAAAGTAACAACTTCACCTAACATTTTTTGGTGCTGCAAAACGAACCAATTTAAATTTTCACCTCCATGATTCCCTAGCATTCCTTTAAAAAGGATGTGTGCAAATGATTTGGCTGCCTAAAAGAGCTTAGCCTATACCGTGGTATTGCCACCCTCGGTGAAATTGAGATTTTTTTTTCCCTCTAGCTTTCCAGAGGGCTCCTTCAATTATTTAATACTTGTGCACCTACCATCCACCAGACCCTATTGTAACAGATAACCTAGACAAATAAGACCCTGAAAGGAACACCCACTCAATCCTGGCGAAACTACAAAACAACTAAACCGAATTCAAAGTGATGAGAGCCACCTGGATCGGACAAAGTGAGCACTGGACAGGGATGCTAGTGGGTGGGCCTGGTAGGTGTGCTAAGTGGACACTTCCCAGGGAAATTAATTCAGCCTGCTAGTTTGGCCTGGTAGGTGTGCCAGGAGAGGTGGGATGGATCTGGAAATGCTTTCCAGAGCTTGACTTAAAATTAGGAATTCTGGAATTTCTCCAAAGGCTGGAGGCCAGAGCATTTTTCCTCTTGGTCCTCCTCATCAACGAAGCGAGGCTAGCAGAGCACAGGCCTGACCGCTGGGCTGGCGATGTCCGCTAGGTAACCACCAAGCAGGACTGAGTCGCCCACTCAACCCAGGACTGGGTACCCCCTCCTTCCCTGCCCTCTTTCTACCCCCCCCCGCCCCGCCCCGAGGAAGGGCACCACTTGTTCACTCCTACCACCGTCACGGCCCGCTGGAAAGACTCCGCCCAACTCTTGGGGCCAAGCATAGTCACCTATCTAGGTGCAAAATCTGATCCGTGCCACTTCGGGAATAGAAACGGACACAGATTTGAGGTCCGGCAAGGCCTACCGAGGCTGCGCAGTTCAGCAACCAGCGGCCTGCGGCGAGCCCTGCATTGAAGGGCGGGGGCCCGGGTAAGGTCAATCCGGATCCTCAGAGGGAAGAGGAGCCCCCGCCGTGCCTCCAGAGCCAGCGCTGGCTCAAGCCGCGAGCACCCCGCACCCCCTGCGGCCCTGGGCGAGCGCCCCGGTGGCGCCCTCCGCCTCCCGTTCCCACCCGCTCGGGGCAGACGGAAAGTGCGCCGGGGGCAGGGCAGGCAGGGGACGCGAGAAAGAGAGCTGCTCCTGGCCGGCCTCGAGACGCGGAGACCCGCGGCACAGCGCGCGCTCACAGCCGGGACCCCGCGCTTTACCTGGTCCGCGGAAGCCCGGGGAGGCCTGGCAGGACCGGCTAGGCGTGAGGCGCCCCTCACCTGGGCGGAAGTGGCGGCCCAGGGTGACTGCGCCTCACCTGGCAGGCCCGCCCCTCGCACCGACCCTCCCCGCCTGGGGCGGGGCGCTGGGGTGCAGTGGGTGGGGCGGGAGAGGAGCCGGGCCCCGCGGGAGACCCGCTTCGAGGAGGAGGGCGCGGGGGGGGGGGGTGGTTGGCGCCACTACTTTCTCCAGGTGAAGTTCGACTAGGAATGGGAGCGTTAAAAAGACTTAAACCAAGAGCCTTGAAAAGGTAGATTATGGGGGCAGAGTGGGCAGATGAGACGCCGAATAGCGGGGGCATCCAGCACTAAGGGCATGAGGAGATGGGCTGGAAACAGACGTTGTATGGGGCTGAGCAGAGAGTGAGACCCGACTTGAAAGGAAATTAAAAGAGGACATTGGTGAAATGATTTGGTCAAATCTGCTTAGCCCCTTGTTTTCCTTTTTCTCCCTCTCTATCCCTTTATTTCAGTCCTCCCATAAAATTTCTCCACTCGCTGACACAATATAAAATAGTCCAAGATGTGCTGCTGTTGGGGAACAAAAGGTGTGGTTTGGTATTGTTTCTTCTCATTTAGTTGAAGGAAAGAAAGAAACGAATCAATTGGAGTGTGTACTATGTGCCAGGCCCTAGCTACTACATTACCTCATTTGCTCTGAAAAAACTAATGAAGAAACCACTTATTGATAGGTAAACTGACTTCCTAAATTTGGGGACACAGATGGGTCTCCTAAGTCCAGTGTTGATTTCATTATACATTTTTTTTCTTGATATAACTTCACTTTGAGAAAGACCTATGTAAAACTCACAATGACATTATTACACTCTCTTTAATGTAATTAACTCTAGTATTTTTTTTATTCTAGGCATTTACTTTGTCTAATTACAGTCCACACATTAAGGAAAAAGAGAATCCATCTTCAGGTATGTCATTCATTGAAAAAATGCAGTATTTATTAAGCACTGTGATAGACTTTGTGGGGAGATGTATAAAATGGGATCCTTGTCCTCAAGGAAGGTGAAGCATTTATAAGAAACAGCTGCAACAGAAGGAACTTTGTTGTAAAATCATGCACTTGACACATTGTTGTTATTGTTTATTTGCTTATTTTAAAGGAAATACCACTTGTTAGGCCTGGTAAGAAGATACACAATATCAGTATGGTCCCTGCTTTTAAGGAACTAACTATTGAGGAGAATAATCGTATGCAATAATTTACCAAATAGAATGAAGCCAGAACCTTCAGAAAAGGAAGGGCTCTATTATGTTTGTTAAAAGCATCAGTTAGGGCTTAAACCAGTCTTAAAGGGTGGTTGGGATTCACTTTGGTAAAGTGAAGAAGGAAATGCTTCCCAAGTCAGGAGTAGCAGCATAAAGGTGGAGACCAACTATCTCAGACCATTTGCAAACACTGGGTCTCTTCCTATTCTAACATTTGATGATCATCATTATGAACATACTACCCCTTAATAAAAAAATAATAAGTGATTTACATACGATGAAAGTTCAAACTCCTTTTCTTCAAGGCCCTACAAACTCTCCTTTTCTTGCTGACTCTTCAACTTAATCTCCCACTTCACCTCTCTAGGATCTTACTCTGGCCAAAGGAGTCCATGGAATGACACTTTATAGTTTTGTTTGTTGTTTCGGAATCCATGGAATGTTCTACACCATGACTTTGTGTTGATTACTCATCCTCTTTTCCTTTCCTGGAATGTAAGCCCTACACTTCCTCCAGGGCTTGACCCAGTCTCACCTATTGTGAAAGCTGCCTTCCTGATCACACAGCAAACATCCATGTCCACCACATAACATCGAATTTTCTCCACACTTTCATGTTGCTTAATGTGAGCTTCCCTACAAAACATTGCTAAAAGACATCAAAGAAGACATAAATAGAAGGATACTTTGTGTTCATGAATTTGGAAGACTAAATATTGCTAAAATGCCACTTCTACCCAAAGCAATTTACCGATTCAATGCAATCCCAATCAAAATTCCCAACAACCTTCTTTGCAGAAATGGAAAAGCCAATCATCAAATTTATATGGAAGGGTAAGGGGCCCTAAACAGCCAAAACCATCCTGAAACAGAAGAACAGAGTTGGAGGACTCACACTTCCTGATTTTAAAACTTATTACAAAGCATCATAATCAAAACAACATGCTGCTGGCACGAGGACAGACATAATAGACCAATGGAATCAAACTGAGAATGTGAATATTATCATTGTCCTGATTTTGTGATAATCAGGGTAGGCTAAACATTCGCTATATTAGAAAACATGCATGTGTCCCCAGACCTAGTTTTTCTCCCTAAGTGTGGTTTTCAGAATGCTGGTGATAAACTAAGCCTGATTTATTATATGACCATCCTCTATGGGAAATGACTGTAACTCTGGGTATCTTTGGTCAACCTTAAGAAATATAGCAGGGGGATGGATGTGGCTCAAATGATTGGGCATCCGTCTCCCATATGTAGGGACCTGGGTTCGATCCCCGGTACCTCCCAATAAATAGAAAAATATAGATAGACGGTGCACAGGCCATCAGGCCCCATTAGCCATGCAGCGAGATGATGATGTAACAGGAGAGTGACACAAGGGAGAGCCAAGGCCTAAAAACCTTAGCAACTAAGGTGACGCAGGCAGTAGGATGCCTCTCTCCCACATCGGAGGTTCTGAGGATTGAATCCTGGTGAAGGCAAGAGGAGAAGGATGAGAAGAGAGAGCAGTATAGGGGAGTAAGATACGGACTATAGCTAGTAGTAATGCTTTGACGATGCTCTTTCATAATTTGTTAACAAATGTTTCATAACAGTGCAAAGTATTTGTGGTGGGGTGATGTGTGGGAGCCCTGTATGATGTTATGCCTGTTTGTTCTATAAGTTCATAATGTTTACTGAAACTTATTACTTATGTATGTTCATGTATTACTGATATACTTCAATAAAGGGTTTTTTAAAAAATCAAATTGAGAGTTCAGAAATAAATCCTCACATCTATAGCCAAATGATTTTTGACAAGGGTGGCATGTCCACTCAATGGGGAAAGAATAGTCTTCAACAAATGGTACTTGGAAAACTGGATATCCATATGCAAAAGAATGAAGGTGGAACCCTACTGCATGCCATATACAAACTTAACTAAAAATGGATCAAAGACCTAAACTCCTAGAAGAAAGCATAAGGGAGTATCTTCAGGACTTTGTTTTAGGCAGTGGTTTCTTAGACTTTACACCAAAAAGTATGAGCAACTAAAGAAAAATATAAAGATGGGCTTCAGCAAAATTTAAAACTTTTGTATATCAAAGGACTTCATAATGAAAATAAAAAGAACTACAGAATGGGAGAAAATATTTGGAAACTATATATCTGATAAGAGCTTAATATCCAGACCATATAGAGAAATCCTACAACTCAACAAAAACAACCCACTCTAAAACTGGGCAGAAGACCCAAATAGACATTTCTCCAAAGAAGATATGCAAATAGCCAATAAGTACATAAAAAGATGCTCAACATTATTAGTCAAAACCTCATGGAGATACCATTTCACACCCACTAGAATGGCTACTTAAAAAAAAAAAAAAAGGAAAAAAAAAAACATGTTGGAGAGAATGCAGAGAAATAGGAACTCTCATTCATTGTTCATAGGAATGTAAAATGGTGCAGCTGCTGTAGAAAATAGTTTGATAGTTCCTCAAAAAGTTAAGTATAGAATTACCAGAGGACCCTGAAATCCCACTTCTAGGAATATATGCAAAAGAATGAAAGCAAGGACTCGAACAGATATTTGCATGCTGATGTTCGTAGTGACATTTTTCACAATTGCCATTGTGTTTATGGACATTGGGAAGCAATCCATATGTCCAAAAACAGATGAATGGATAAACAAAATGTGGCATATACATTCAATGTAGTATTATTCAGCCATAAGGTAGAATGAAGTTCTGATAAATGTGACATGGATGAAGTCTGAAGATATCGTGTTGAGTGAACTAAGCCAGACACAAAAGTGTATGATCTCACTGATTTGAAATAATTAGAATAAGCAAATTTATAGAATCAGATACTAGAATACAGATTACCAGCAGCTGGAGTGTGGATAGGAATTGGGGAGTTAATACTTAATTGGTACAGAGTTTCTGTTCGGGTAATGGAATAGTTTTGGTACTAGATGACAGTAATGGTAGCTCAACATTGTGAATATAATGAAGAGCTCTGAATTATATATTTGAATGTGGTTAAAAGGGAAATTTTAGGGAAGCGGATGTGGCTCAGGCGATTGGGCTCCCGCCTACCACATGAGAGGTCCCTGGTTTGGTTTCCAGTGCCTCCTAAAGAAGACAGCCAGCTGGCGTGATGGGCAGATGCAGCAAGCTGACATAAGATGACACAACAACAGACACAAGAAGAAAAACATAATGAGAGACACAACAAAGCAGGGAACGGAGGTGGCTCAAACGGTTAGGCTCCTCCCTCCCACATCTGAGGTCCCAGGTTCGATTCCCAGTGCCTCCTAAAGAAACAAGGAAGATGAACAGACACAGCAAGTGCAAACAGCAAGGGGATGGGGAGAAATAAATAAAGTACATCTTTAAAAAATAAAGGGGGATAATTTTACTAGAATACAGATTTTGAAAAACCTGTAAGATTGTATAAAACAAACAGTGAACCCTAATGTAAACTATGAATTATAGTTAATAGTACAATTAAATAATATTATTTCATCAATTGTAACAAAGGTATCACACTAATGCAAAGTGTTAAGAACAGGGAAAATTGTGTGTGTGAGGGGGGAGTATTTGGGAACTTTGTATCTTCTGTATGATTTTCCTGTAAACCCACATCTTCTCTAATAAAAAATAAATTAAAAAAATCAGTTGCTTACTGATTAAATAAATGGATTAAAGAAAAATAAGGAGAAAACTGAAGGACAAATATGGTTCCAAGTTTTGAACCTGATAAAAAGGGTGGTGGTAAAACTGAGAAAAGCCAATTAATGTTTTGTTTTTGAGAAGCAGAACTCTAATAAAATCAGTTTTAGATTCTTCATTTAACATCTAAGATAGGCAGTTAAATCAGTGCATCAGAGGGGACACAATTAGAAATATTTGGAAGTCAACAGCACAGATGTAGAATTCCAAATGTGCAGAAGAGTGTAATAGAACCCTGATATTATGACCTTGTTACCAGAGGGGGGAAAATTGCCACTACATATAAAAAGGAAGGTTTAGAGAATAACAGTCTTTTTTTTTTTTTTTCTTACCAGGAGGTCCCAGGTATCGAACCTGGGTCCCTCCATATGGGAGACGGACGCCCAACCATTTGAGCCACATCCGTCCCCTGAGAATAACAGTCTTTTATCTCTTACTATTTCTGTCCTAATCATGGAAATATGAGTAGGTTGGTGTTTCCTACTGGTAGAACTATCTGTTAATGCAATTATGTGCATGTTCAAAATTTAGGAATGAAAAATCCAATATACAGAGCCCTTGAATCCCAAAGGAAGCTTTGCTTCAGGCTACAATGGTAATCTTAATATTTTTTCCCAGAAATTTCCATTTTGGACTCTGCTATTCATGTTTTTTTGTCTTTCTTGTTTTAAAATTGTTTGGACATTATTGACATGTGAATGTTTTGAGGAAGAAAGGGGACAGCTTACTTGTTCTGGGCTACCAAGCATTGCAGAGGCAAAAGTATCTCCCTTACAGCACTTTTCCATTCTTTACTTAAAAAAGAAATGTCATATCTAAAAAAAACTATGTACCACAGATGCCTGGGAAATTCTGCCTGATCAAGTCTTGGAATGTGCATTTATGTCTTACATGAGAATGATATATAGATAAGTGCTATATAATCTAATAATTAAAGAATAGTGATGATGCTGAAGTCAGTGGAGTCATTTATATATTTGTGTAGAAATTTTCTATAAACTACTTTTTATGTAACAAAGACATTTGGCAATGAAATTAGAAATTTACTTACTAAAATTAGACCATGTAGTAACCATATGATCAGAGCTTTCTTCTAGCCTGGAGACTGTTTGCAAAGAAATGTATTTTACTCTGCCATGAGAAATAGATTAAGAAGCAGTAAGAGGGGAGTAAATATAGCTCAAGTGGTTGAGTGCCTGCCTCCCATGTACTAGGCAGTAAGAGAGAAAGTGATTTTTTTTTTCCCCCCAGGAGGTCCCAGGGATTGAACCCGGGTCCCTCCATATGGGAGAGAGATGTCCAACCATTTGAGCCACATCCGTCCCCCAGAAAGTGAATTTAAGAGTCAAAAATTTCATATTATTTCCTTTCTTGAGGAAAATTTTTTGTTCTTTTTAGTGTATACCTTATAGAAGAGAATGAAAATAATCACTATAGCCATAAAAAATAGATTTTGTAATGGATTAACTAGCAGAGCATAAGCATTTTCAAAGAGTTAATTGTTGAAAATCTCTATGAAAAATAACAAATACAAGAATCAGCAATATTCCTGCAGTTAGTAGAAAAATATCCACTTTTATCATAATTTCAATAAACTCAGGCTAGAAAGTAGCTTCCCTTAAATCTTCTGATTTTTTTTTTTTTTTCAAGGTCATTTTTTAAATCAAACCAGGATATTTTGAAAGAGGGTCAAATTGGTAGTCAAAATGCAAAGTCACTGGTTTTAATTGCTAGGTAATATATGTAACAGACATTTTGATCCTCGGATTTTACCTAATCCTTGACCCTCACCCAGTCAATTTCACTTCAGGGTGGCAAGGGATGGTGTTGAGGTGTAAATTATAAACATTATTGGTAATTTTATTTTTAACTTGGTTAAATTATGGTTAGTTTTCTAGTCTGCACATTTTTTAGGAGGTCATGAATCCTATGAAACAAATCCCAGTTGTTCCAATTATTTTGAATTATTTTGAATTATTCTGATGCTTATAAGAAAATATATAATGTTCCAAAAACTGTTTTGGGCTTAATATCTTTTTTTTTTTTTAACTTTATTTTGTACATTTAATAATTGAAAACATAAGCAATAAAAAACTAAAAAGTAAACACAGATGAATAAATATATACGTTTCTCAATTAAATGTAATGGATACATGTAAATTTTTTTGTTGTTTTGTTTTTTGTTTGTTTTTTTGTTTTTTTGTGTGTGTGAATCAAACAATATATTACACAATATATTTGGTTCATAGTAATGCATTCATACAGTATTTGTCCTTTTGTGTCTGGCTTGCTTCACTCAACATAATGTCCTCCAGATTCATCCATGTTGCCATATGCTTTATGACTTCATTTCTTCTTACAGCTGCATAATATGCCATCCTGTGAATATAATACCCCTTTTCACCACAGTAATTAGTATATGCCTCTATTGTAACGATTATCAAATAGTATTTTTTTTTTCAAATAGTATTTTAACTATTTCTTTTCCCTTACAAAGTATAAAGTCCTTAATTGCTGAATTCTTGTCTCTATGTTTTATTGAGTCTCTAGAGTTAAGCCAAAAGCTGGGTACATAGTAAATGCTTGCTAGTTTGGAGAGGGTGTGAGGAAGGGAGAGAAGAATTGAGTTCTTGAGTTGATTCTGATGCTCCCACCAAGTTTGAGAACCACTGCATTAGTGCTAATGTGGATGAAGGGGCAACACTCAAACTCAAATATTTTTACAATTTTAAGGGAAAAAAAACTAAAAAAAAAACTTTCACTAAAAAATTACACATTTTTATTTAAAAAGATTATCCCTACTACATAACTTTTAAAAGTTTAGAGAGAAGAGATGGAGGGAAAAACTCTCAACTTTTTGTTCTCCTCTTGTTAGGCCCCTTCTCTCACCTAAATTTTCACTGTTAAAAATAATGGTGTAACATCTATCTTTGTGATACAGAGTTCTTAAATTCTATTTGTAGTAGCCTTCCACATTTTTTCCCTCTAAGGCAGGGGTTCTTAACCAGGGGTCCATGAGCTTGAACTGAAATAAAAAATAAAAAAACCACATTATTCTTATGGGGACGTGTTGGTGCCAATGTGATATATTTATTAAGTAATACACAGTATAGTGTGGACTTAGTAAGGGGTCCATGGTTTCCACCGGACTGGCAAAGGGGTCCGTGGAACAAAAAAGGTTAAGAACCCCTGCTCCAAGGTAACGAGGAGAGAATTGTATCATAGTTAAGAGTACAGATTCTGGAATCTAGCAAACTTGATTTTTGTTCCAATTAAGTAACTAAGAGCAATGTTTTTCTTTGAGCCTGATTCCTTCTGTCCCTAAACCCAAACGCTATCAGGACCCAAGAGGATGATGTATGTAAATCGTTTATCCCAACGCCTGGCACCTCCTGTACTTCTAGGAGAAGGGAAAAGCCACAGCATCGCTAACTCCGGAGTGAGAAGTAGGTAGAAAGCTTTTTACCTTCTTCATTTAAAGACCATTCTCACCCGTCAGCAACTCCCAGGGTTTCCTGGAAAAATTCTGCAGGGCGGGATGGTGGGGGTGGGAGGGGAAAGTGGGACTTAATTTTTTCAAAAATTTCCGGATTACTCGCCAGCAGAGAAGGAGGAAAACCAGCCCACCGCGGGGATGAAACCCGCCTCACGCTGAAGTTCTTTCTCTTTAAGAGTCTTCCTCCCTCCGCCCTACTAGTGCCCAGGCCGAAGGCGGAACCGGAAGTCTCTGGAAAGGAGCTGGTTTTCAACATGGCGGCTGCAGGGTCTTTTGGCCCCGTGGCTCCGGAGGCTGTTGTTGCTCAGCTCTTGGGTATCTTGTGGTTCGCGTCAGTCACCACGGGACCTTGGGGCGCTGCCGCCACCTCCGGGGGCGAGGAGACGCTTAAGTGTGAGGACCTCAAAGTGGGACAATATCCTCTGTGGGGGGAATCTCCATGGGGCGGGGAGCTTTGGGTGAAGTAGATTTGGGGTCGCGAGTGATCCAGGGCCCTTTGCAAGGGCTAGGGCTGTACTGAGGGGAACGGTGACATACGGCCTTTTATAACCAAGGAATCCCGGTAGTTAGAAAGGCGAGGGTGGGAGGGGCGGAGGCCCTTGCAATGGTAACATAAAGATGAGTGAGACACGGGCTCTCCCCTAGGAAAGTTTGCCGATTCTAGGAGAGACACACAGGTAATTAATAACAGTACAGCCAATGTGTGTTGCGGGTTTGTCATGCATTTTACATGTGTTACTTAATGTAATCCTCAAACTCCGTGAGATGCTCTACTGCCAGTGGGCGAGTTCTCCACATTGTTGTAACCTTGGGCAAATTATTTGATCTCTGTTTTCTGACGAGTAAAAATGGGGATAATAATGGTGCCGACTTAAAGGGCCGTTATAATGTTTAAAAGTACTTAGAACCGTATCTGGCACACGGGGGATATATATCTTAGCTGTTTGTTTACAGATCACAAAACTGCGACTGAAGCTGCCAGTTGTTTCACAGCGCTGTAAAAAAGGGAGGAACAAGATACAGTGGGATTTATATTCAAATTAAAATAGCTACTTTTGTACAAAATTAGTGTTTTATATAAACTGTAGAACAAAAACTAATAACTAGAGATTTAAGAAGGAATCTGTGAAAGAAAATGTTAAGAAAATTCAATTCCGTAGTATTTATAGGTGAATTGGGAAGAGGCAGCCACTATTTGATTTTCACTGTAGAATAGTTTTACTTGTTGAACACCATTATCCTTGGAGTTTGAGAACCACTGACCTGTTAACTTGAGTACTTTTCTTGGCAAAAATGTCTTGGTGATTCCAAGAAAGAAATTGGGCAGTATGAAAAGTTTTATCTTTTGGAATCTGGACAGAAAGTGGCTCAGCATATAGGGCCATGAGGTGTTGACAAATGGAAAATTTCTGTTACTTCTGGTATAAAGATGAGGTTTCCAATAGCTGTTCAAAAACCTTAAACAGGGGTGATGTTGTCTTCTCCAGGAACATCTTGTGAATACCTACCCATTTCAGTTCCAACAATAAAATATTTACGGATATTCCCTGGGCATTTTGAACATCTACAGGATAAGTATACTAGTTTTCAAAAGCTTAAAATCCTGTGGGGGGGATCACAAGACACCTCTGAAACAACCATCTTGCATGTGTCTGATAAAAATTGCTTTTCACTTGAAACTGGGAGACCTGATTTTACTACCTGTTACCTGTTTGACTTTGGATAAGTCACTCAAACTTTGAACCTCAGTTTGTGCCTCTGTGATGTGGGGATAATAATATCTACCTCACAGGGTTAGATGTGTTACGTGAAATTATGTGCATGACAATAGTAGGGTACCCAGTAAATTAGTTCAATCCGAATCTCTAGACACTGATTTTTTATTTAACCGGAAACATTCTTATGATAATGTGGATTAGATTTTTATTTCCTTTTTTCTTTGAGCTTTGTACTTCTACCCTATGTTCTCTAAGGAATGCATCCTCTGCTAGAGCTATTAACATAAGTTAATGCTTAGGTATTTATTGACACTTGTGCCTGCATTTGTTGACTTGGTCAAACTAGCAACTTCTTTTTACATGAGAATATAAATATGAATATATAATATGAGAGTTTTAAGACAAAAGGAAAATGTTTTGTGTTAGAAATGTAGTTCTTATTTCCTTAACTTGTCTTACATATATTTGTAAAGGACCGAAAATAAGTGATGCTACACAAGAACCAGTTAACTGTACAAACTACACAGCTCATGGTAAGACTTGCAGAAATGTATCTTTAAAAATAATTTTTAAAACATTAACTATTTCATAGATCAGTTTACAATAATTAAAATAAATGTGTGTGTTTTTTTTTTAAGTTACATCATTATCCAGTTTCTAAAACTACTTGAATTTAGAGAACTGGCTAGGGATTGTCAATATTTAATTTAAAAAATACTCTTATTCTTTTACTCATACAGAATGGGAAATTTTGTTTTTCTTTTTTTTAACCCTTGAAATCAATTTTTATAGCTTTCTTGATGACCTTTATTTACCAGGCTATGTTATGCAAAGACACTTCTTTTATTAGGTTTTTAATTGCTCAAAAAGAACTTGAAATGAGATTCTTGGTCTAATAAGGTACACTGAGAAGCTATATTACCCATACTATGTACTTGAAAATATACAAAGGTACATTCTAAGTATGAAAACAGTGCAGTAAGAATTTTAAGTACACATCAGTATTTTCTTAGAGAATGTTTTGATAATGGGTAAAACCTTCAGCCTAATGATTTGGGGGAGCTTCATTCTAAAATGTGTGTAATGCCAGATGAAAATGATAAATTTCTCTCTGTTTAGTCTTTTCTTCTAAGAGTATATATGTTTAGAGAAATGGATAAACATTGGGGCTATTTAGCATTGTTATTTGCCATGGTATCTAGCTGTAAATAGTATTCTTTTGGTGAAAAAAAAAGTATCCATTAAATGTACTGTGACTCTTTTACAGATAGGATAGGAAATAAGCTGATGTTGATGTTTTCTTTATTGTAAAAACTGTTCTTAAATAGATTCATACTGTTAATGAAATGAGAGGAATTGCGTTTGTTACAGAAAAAACTTTCAATTTTTCATAAATATCTTATATTCAAATAATATCTTTTTTTTTTTTTTAAAGATTTTATTTATTTATTCATTTATCACCCCCTTGCTGCTTGTGCTCGCTGGGTCAGCCAACCACGCCGTGTGGGCGGGCTTGCCTTCACCAGGAGGCTCTGGGAACCGAACCCGGGGCCTCCCATGTGGTAAACGGGAGCCCTACTGATTGAGCCACAGCCGCTTCCCCAAATAATATCTTGATTATGAATTTATATATATTTTAAAGGAGATGTTCTTTTATCTTTATATTTTGGTACTCTGTTGACCCAATTATTGTCAGCTGTGTTAAATTTTATTATTTGACTTTTTGTACTATTCTAAAGTAGTGAAAGTTTACCATTAAACAGTAATAGGTTATATATATGATTTGTTTAGTAAATAGTCTTAAAATTTAAACATTCATTTAATTTTATATAAATTAAATAAATTATTTTGCAAGAAAGCCCCCTTTGGTTAATAAGTGTCCTCTGATTTGCCATTTTTACACCTTTATAGTGTGCTTTTGGAACACAGGAATAGAATTGACAAAGAAGAATCAGCTCTCAAATATAGTTGTTTCAACCATATAACATAAAACTAAAACTGTCAAAATATGGAAGTTTGAGCCACTAATAATATCTAGTTGAAAAATAGAAAGATATGGTTCCTTAGTTTTAAATATATTTACAAGGCATTTTACAACTCATCTATAAATGTTTGATTTTTAAAATTTTGCACAGGAATCTGTCAACTCAAAAAATAATGTATTTCTATTAGGCAAGATAGATTGGACAATAACTCCAACTGGAATAATATTTATAGTGTTTTGTATTGCAACTATCTTTTTTAAGACCTGATTTTAGATAGTCTGCAGGAAGATGTAACAAGGCTGTATGACAAGAAAGTGACAGCTCCACACTGAGCAAATGCAAGGTAATGCTTTTAGAGAAAAATTATCCAAAATTTAGTGATAAAATTCTGTTTTATGGCATAGATCTCTAATTCAGGGCTTACTGGTTTGAGGATTTAAAAAGGTTTAAAGTTGCTTTTTTGAGCGAAACCCTATTTTTCTGTAGATATTCTTGGACATCAATTCTTGGTGGAAGTGGGATGGTCTTCATCAAAGCAAAAATTTTAGCTTTCTTTACCAGACATCTCTGACTGACTTACAGTGCCTTGATACCAAAATCATTAGTCTTCATACTGGGGTACATCTATCCCTGGGGCTGAAACAAAGCTTTCTAAGAGGTAAACAGGTACAGGGAATTGGTTCATGGATTTCCAGATCCTCTGTGGGTTTTTTTGTTTGTTTGTTTTTAAAGGAAGTACTGGGCATTGAAACTGGGATCTCGCATATGGGAAGCAGGTGCTCAAACCACTGAACTACACCTACTCCCTCCTCTGCTCTTAGATGTGCACTTTTGCCTAAAATTTATCTTCCTCAGAACAATGTAAAATATCTGAATTTTAAAGTAGACTTTGTTCATCTATATTCTCAAGTGGATGATGATAGCTAAGAAATTGCTGTAGATTCCATTGTATACATCTTAAAAAGTACTATATAGCAAATTTAATTTTAATGGTATTATTTACAGTAGGCTGGAAATTACATTATTTGCAACTATTTAAATCCATGATGAAAAATTTTAGATGTCATTTGAATGTGAGGGACTAGGGAGTACATAGTTTTTATACCATTCTTTTAGGGAGTGTATGGGCAAAAATATTTGAAGAACACTGATCTAGATCAGGTTTCCTCAGCCTCAGCACTATTGATATTTTAGACTGTATAATTCTTTGCTGTGGGGAGGCTGTCCTGTGCATAGTAGGATGCATTGTAGCATCACCCTTTGCCTCTATGCTGTAGATGCCAGGAACTGTCCCTAAGTGGTGACAAACACAGATATCTCCAGACATTGCCACATGTCACCCAGGGAACAAAATTGACCCTAAGAATTAATGGTCTAGAAACTATATTGATCTACTTTCAGTCAGTAATGTAGAATACAAGTTTTTCAGGTGTTTGCTTTTAAGCTCAATTTTGAGTTGTCTACTGTATAGCCCCACTCAAAGTATGATTTAAAATGGTAGATTTTTTTTTCTTTATTTTTAAAGAAACTTTAGATTACATGTTTCATCAAAAATATAGGGGATTCCCATATACCCACGCTTCTGCCTCCCACACTTTCCCCCATTAACAACATCTTTCATGATGGTAAATTTTTAAGAGGTACAGTCTAAAGAACATGATAATTCGTTCACAAAAGTCAATAAATTATATCCCTGTATCAAGTCAGGTAGCCAAATAGTTACATATAAACTTTTGTCCCACCTGTTCGTAGACTTTAATAGTATGCCCTTGCTTTCATTTGGAGTCATTGTATGAAATGGCTATATGGAAAACTTCTCTATTTTGTAAAATTTCTTGTTGAGGACATTCTCTCTTATGTTCCATGTTCCTTGTATCTTGGAACACCAAGTCTTGCAATAGTTAAGAGGTGAATTGGTATGCTTGCTTTCTATTATACCACAATAGCTATATAAAGCTTTTTGCCTTTACTACCAAGAAGCTGTGTGCTAAATTTATTGCTCAATAACAGTGTCTTCTCTTAGCCTAGTTTCCTAGTATAATTATTTCTTGACTCACTTTCCCTCTCCCCTTCACTTTATTACTTTTTTTCTTGTTTAATCAGTCCTCAGTTATATTGAATAAGTGTTTTTTATTGTAAGCACCTCATTGTTTTGGAAATTTAAGTACATTCAGTAATTAAACCAAATTTATAGGGTGATATAATCTGATCTATCAGTAACCCCCCAAAACGGTGCAGATATTATAGGATTTTTCCCCCTGGCATTATTTTCCCAGTGTACTACTTTGGCCTTCCAATGATTTGTTGGAAATCTTAAGAAGATAATTATAAACTAGAAGGAAAATACCATCTTCTCATAAAACTCTGTATTGTCTATGTTTTTACTTAGTGTAGGAAGTTCTATTTGGCATTTTCTCAAACATACCTGGAATTTTTGATGTTCAACAAAGATAAATATTTGCTGAAACTAGCCTAAAACCATGAGAACTTTTCAGTCTAAATTGGTGAGAGAGGAAAAGGCACTGACACTTATTGAATACCTACTTTATGCTGTGCCCTCTGTGAGATACTTTATGCCTTGCTTAATCCACACAATGGTCCTATGAGGTAGGTGATCTTAGTGCCATTTTTAACTACAAGGAATCCAGGGTTCTGAAAGCAACAATGCCCAGATAAGAAACTAGGCTCTTCTCATTCTAAGTAGTTGCTTTTTACACTTCAAGACAGTTTCTGCCTTGCATATAGTAAGAGTAAGTGTTCCTTCCTCTTATGTCATTTAGGGTAGAAGTAAAGATAGAAATTTCTAAATACTGAAATAATATACCACATCAAATCCTAGAAGAGACTCTAAAAATAGAAATACATTGAGAATAAATAAAATCCCAATTTATGGTAGCCATTATTTCCAAGAGTTGATATAAGCTGAAAATATAAATGTAGATTATGTTAAAATAGTTTAATAGATAAATTACCCAAGGAGTTTCCAATAAAAACTCAAGAGGTATTCTTCATCCTTGAGATGAAGTAATGAGCAGTAACATGCAGCGCTTCCATAGCCTTCCTTGTCAGAGGCAGGAGATTGAATTAGATGGGCCATGCATCTAATCCAGTGTAGCAGTTCTACTATTTTATTGTTAAGAAACCAAGATATCATATTATTTTTACCTTTTATGTGAGTACATACATAATGTAGCTTTTCCTTTTTAAATTAAAGCCTTATGTTAGATGTTATATAGGGAGGTGATTTGTTTGTTATAACATTTTATTTCCTCATGTGTTTTGCTAGTCTTAGAAAAAAACATAATTGTATACCTTTCCTGCAGGAAAAAAAAAAAAATGTTTACTTGACATTTTCTGTCTTCAGTTCCATGTTTTCCAGCACCCAACATAACTTGTAAGGATTTCAGTGGCAATGAGACACATTTTACTGGAAGTGAAGTAGGTTTTCTCAAGCCTATATCTTGCCGAAATGTGTAAGTACATTACTGAAGTTTAAATTTTCAGGTTACCTACCTATGTTGTACCGTGATTGCATATAGTGAAGAGATAAAAAGTTAACTTACGGGAAAAATCCTGTACTAATATAACTTTCATCTTTTTGCTTGTGTCAGAAAAACTTCTATTTTAAGCGTGCATTTTTAAAAGTAAATGTGATTCACCAGCCACAAAGAGCTGAGTTCATTATGTAAGATGAATAAAGACTATAAATGGTGCCTTATCTCTTGCCAATTCAGATCGGCCACATGAGTTATAAAAAAATTCTGTTTTCAGGATTTGAGGGGTTTCTAAAGTATAAATAAAAGGATTATATACCTATAGTATAATTACACTAATTATTATTAATCATTTGAACATTAAGAAAGTTTTGAAATCTTGGTTTCATTCTTTGTGATAGATTTGGATGATAAATGTCATGTTAATCAGAATTCGAAAGTTATGTTTGGTATATGTGTGCCACAATAGAGTTTTCATTTTATTCTTAAATTTCTGCTTTTTACTAAAAGCATGATTTAGTTTCATCCCCTTCTTATTAATTGCTGCCACTGTATTTTTACCTTATAATATAAACTGTTTTGCTTATAAACTGTACATTGTTGCATTTAACTTGGTGGTAATTCTTTCCTGTCCCCTTTGTACTTATATCAAGAAATAACCATAGTTTATTTCTACAAATTTTCTTAGAATTCTTAGGGAAAAAAAATAAGTCTTTTTTTTTTTCCTTCTTTTTTCCCTTATTTAATTGTTAATGGGCACCTTTAGAGTCTATATAATCCTAAGCCAATTGCTAAAGCTTCTTGAGTCTAAGATTTCTCATTAGTAAAGTAAAAACTGTTAAAAGAAATTATTTCCAAAGTACCTAGATATGGTTTAGTCAATTTTAAATTTATAGATTATTATTTTGCCTTAAATATTATAAACTACAAATAATGAATTAAGTGCTTGTCCAAGATATCATAGGTTATAATACAAAAACTATGAAAATTATATGTTGAGAACAGCTAACCACTCAGGTTGCACCTTACACGTTCGTATTATGTTTGTTGGGTCACTGTAGCAGTTTGGCAGTTTGATATAGTTATGAATTCCAAAAATAGATATTGGATTATGCTTGTAAACTGGTCTGTTCATCTGGGCATGATTAAATTATGATTAGGGCGTTGACTAGGCCAAGTCAGTTGGGCATTGAGCCCCGCCCCTTGGTGGATGGGGTCTCAAAAATAAAAGACATGGCAAAGGACAGAGTTGGAGTTTTCGAGTTGGGGTTTTGAGTTGGAGTTCTGATGTTGGAGTCTTGAGCTAGAGCCTTGGGAAGTAAGAGAACTTGTTCATGAGGAAGGAGAAAAGGCCCCGGGAAAAGAGATGAGCTGTTCATCTGAGAGTCTACAGCTGTCCTTGTGGAGAGAGGCAAAGCCTAGGGACCTCATAGTCTGCAGCTGACATTGTGGAGATAGCAGAGGAGCTGAGCCTGGAGAGAAACCCAAAAAGCCTGGCAGATGTCGGCAGCTGTCTTGCTCCAATACGTGGCCATAAACTTTGGTGAGGGAAGTAACTTATACTTTATGGCCTAGTAACTGTGGGCTTCTACCCCAAATACATACCCTTTATAAAAGCCAACCAGTTTCTGGTATTTTGCATCAGCACTCCTTTGGCTGACTAATACAGTCACCACAATGGTCTGTTACTTAATTTTCAAGTGAGCTCTGATTTTTCTTTCACTGTCTCAAGTTAGATTAGGGTCAGTGCAACTGAGTTGCATTAATCATGCTCACAAGAAATTGATGTCAATTATGATAAGAAATATAACCATCAGGGAACCAGATACTCCAAGTCTACTGGCCAACTTATTCCTCTCCTATAGTAAGATCTAGAATTCCAAAATAGAATTTGCTTGATGAGCACTGAATCAGAACAAGGGGAGTCAGATTGATAGGTAATTTAATGGTTAGAGTCACAAAACAAAGATTAGCATATATCCTCTTCCTTTATCAGAGTATTCAGTACATGCCTACTAAAGGGCCAACTGTCTCGTTAGTGTACTGGTCTTCTAGTACACTATTGCTGAATAAAGATCCACTGACAAATTCTTATTCCATCAGTGTCTCCTTTCCAGTTTTCATATTATCCTTCAACTCCTGTTAGCACATTCTTTTTTAAAACTATATATAATATTAAAACTCCATCTTTGTTATTGCAAATATAGCCATTCTATAATGTATGCTCCAGAAACTGAAGCCTGGTAACTATATCTGATTACCAAGCCACCCACCTATGTATGCTGGACATATATTTCAATCATAGTAGGCTACCTGCTGTAACAAATGTCTCCAGAATTGCAGTGGCTTAACACAAAGTTATTTTTCAGCCACATCATAGTCCATTTTGGCCTGTATTGAGTGTCAGGATGAAATGAAGGGGAGTGATGGTTGTTCACCATATTCATGGAGGGACCCTGCTCCTTTCATATTGTGACTTTGTGTCCTCCAGTCCTTTCCATTTAGTCAGCAGATGGGAGAGAGAAAAAGGAACACCTTGGAGGAGTGTTTTATGGGCCAAACCTGGAAATGACATGCATCACTTCTCTCCTTATTTCATTGGCCCAAACTCAGTTATAGGCTAGGAAATGTAGTTTAGTTGTATGTCCAGAAAAAGAAATTTTTTGGTGAACAACTAGACAATCTGCCACAGTACCAATTTTCGGATTATTCTTTTGGGTGGTTTACTTACATAGAGAATTGCTTTTCTAATTTCATTCGTATTCCCAGCCAAACTTCTTGAAAGAGTTTTTTCTATAATGCTTACCTGTAATTAATTTTTTGTCAAATGCAGTATGGCTTTTGGCCATACTGAAATTCACCAGTGATCTTTGTTGCTATATCAAATAGGTATTTACAGTGCATATTGTAATTTTTCACAGCATTTCGTTCTTCCCTTCTTAAAATACATTCTTTGCTGGGCTTCTATCATAAAACACTCTTCTGTTTCCTTTGATTCCTATTCCTTTGCTTGTTCCTTAAATCTTGGTATCCTCTAGAGTATATCCTTGGTACTTTTGTTTCTCACTTATCTGTTCCTTTGGCTTCTCTCATAGTCTTTATATATTTTAAGTCCAAAATTGAGTCTTATCGCTTTTTCCTTCAAATCATTTTCCCCTTTCTCTTAGTGAATGGCATCCTATTCTACCCAGTTTCTTAAGCCAGAAACTGGAGTCATTCTTGAGTTCTTTTCCCTCATTTCCTATATTTAGTCACTTCTCTCCCCTTGTTATTGTCCGTTAGAGGCAGCCTGAGTTTCCTTAAAGCCTCCTAATTTATTCCTCTGCTTCCAGTGTGTTGTCCCATTCCAATGTAAAGGGGTGCCATTGCTCTCAGATAAAGTCTGACACCCTTATAATAGACACATAAACAGGATCCCTGGCTCATCTCTACCTCCTTGTTATAGGTTATTACTTATTTCTTACAGGTTCCAATCATTCTCTGATTCATTTACCATCTCTCCCAAGTCCCCCCCAAATGTCCTACTTGTGAGTACAATGCAAAACAAAACTGTTAAAAGATTGTAAGCAGGGGACTGACATGATCAGATTTGAATTTAGAATAACAACTCTGGTTGCCTCTATTTCTTTGCTCCCTTTTGCAGCAAAACTCCTCAGAAGAGTTGTCTAATACTTCTCTTCAATTCTTTTCCTTTTCCCATTTTTTCTTAAACGCTTTCTGCTCTATCTTTTGTCCTCACCATACCATCAGAATTGCTCTTGATGAGATGTCCTTTTGATTAAACTTAGTGGTAAGTCCTCACCCATTATTTTTTGTGATCTATCAGCGCCATTTGGCAGAGCTGATCACTTGGGCTTCCTTAATACACTATCTTCACTTGACTTCCAAGATAGTGCATTCTTTTAGTTTTACTTCTTCCTCACTATTAGCTGCTTCTCAGTCTCCTTTTTGGTTTCTTCTCTTCTCCATGGCCTCTTAATATTGGAGTATCTCAGGGCTCAGTCCATGGATATCTTCTCTAGTCTATGTTACATAGTAGTCTCGTGGCTTTATATACTATCTAGATGCTTGTAACTCTCTAATTTATATCTCCAGTCCAGACTTCCCACTCTTACTCCACACTTGTAAATCCAGCTTCTTTTCCACATGCCCACTTGGTTGTCTAACATCTCAAACTCAACTTGTCCAAAACTGAAATCCTAATCTTCCTTCCAAAATCTCTTCTACCTTAGCCTTCCTCAATTCAGTTGATGCTAACTTCATCCTTCTAGATGCTAGTGCTGAAACCTTTAGCATTATCCTCATGCTTTTCTTTTTTTTCATACCCTGTATCTAATACATCAGGAAATCCAGTTGACTGTACTTCAGAATATATCCAGAATCTGGTCACTTCTACTTCCTTTACTATTGTATTACCCTGGACCAAGCACTGTTATTTTGCACCTATATTACTGCATCGGCCCCCAAACTCTCTTGTCCCCTGTGCTAGTTTGAATTTGTTCAACAAATATTCATTCCTCTCATCCCACTTCCCCTACATCTTCTAACTTAACAACTCCCTTCCTCCCCCACAGCCTCTCAACTGGGCAGTGCATACTTCCCTACTCCACTGACTTTGAGCTTGACCATGTGATTTGATTTGACCTATGTAATGTTCTCAGGTATGGCACAAGCAGAGGCTTAAATGTGCTTGTGGGATTTAGTTTTCCTCTTGCACTTTGGTGATAAGTTCAGGAAAGAACTTACACCTAGTAGCTGCTGCCGCTTCAGCCTGGGCCCCAAAAAAACTTATGTGGAGCTGACTTGAACTGAATCTGCAGCCTAGATCCATGCTCAGCCATACCTCAGCCTGAAGCAGAATCTCCCAGCTGAACCACAGCCAATCTGCAGTTCACAAGTGTGAGAATAAACATTGTTGTAAGCCACTGCGTTTTGGGGTGGTTTGTTATACAACATTACTGTGGTAATAGCTTTCTAATATACCTAGTATCTATTTTCAGCACAGCAGCCAGAATGATCCTTTTAAAATCTAAATTAGATCATGTCACATCTCTGCTTTAAATCTTGCAATAGCTTCCCAGAGTAAAAACCAAAGTCTTTAAGAGTAGTATACAAGGCCCTGCATTATCTGTTCCCCCCACCCCCCCCGCCGCCCACCTTTACCTTGACTCCTAGTGTTCTTCCCTTTTCTTACTCCACTTCTGCTACACCAGCCTCCTTAATCCTAAAACATGCCGGCCTGCTGCCTTTTTACACCAGCTGTTTCTTTTGCTTGGGACACTCTTCTCCTGGAGGCACGGCATGGCTAACTCACCTCCTTTCAGGCCTTTGCTCAAATATCACCTTCTCACTGAGACAACTCTTATCACCCCATTTAAAATTTAAAATTGCAGTCTGTTCCCAATTTTTACCCCAAGCATTCTGTATTCCCTGTACACCCTGCTCCGCTTCTTTTTTTTTCATAGCTTTTATAACTTTCTAACATAGTATATGATTTACTTTTTAAATATGTTATGTCTATTGCTTGATGCCACTAGATTGTAAGTGCCACAGGGCAATGATACTTGTCTCTTTTGTTCCTGAGTATATCCCAATAGCACAATGTCTGGCACCTAGTAGGCCCACCCAAAAAACATTAATTAAATGAATGAATGAACAAATAAATAATAATTAACAATTTTGTTTTCTAAAATGTCCACATGTTGGAAATATGTGATTTTGACACTCAGGTTTTAATTTTATGTAGAAATGGCTATTCATACAAAGTGGCAGTTGCGCTGTCTCTTTTTCTTGGATGGTTGGGAGCAGATCGATTTTACCTTGGATACCCTGCCTTGGGTGAGTATGTTTTATATTAGGAAAAAAATCCCAGTGAAACTTGTAGTTAAATGTATGTATTCTTATAGATTAAATTACTGCAAGTTATTACTATTTACAAGATTCATGTAACTGGAGCTGAGTGATTGAAATTCTTCTGTGAACATAGAACTAGCAGTTAGCTCTACAATTAAGCTTTCATAAGAAATAATGACTTCCTGTGTTTTCAACATTATGAAAACACGCACTCCAAATAGTGTCTACTTAAGACACTAGACTTAAGCTTTCACTTCTAGGGCTAGGTGTACAGTGGACACTCAATAAATGTTTTATGAATAAATGTAAATCCTACCCTTCCTAATTTTTTTCCTTTCTATCTGAACCACTATCTCTGTTAAGCCTTGGGAATAGAAACCACTTATTTCAGGACAAGCTGGGGTTAGAACTATGGCTACCAGCATGAAGCTGGTGTGTGAGCCTTACTTTTATCACCCTTAGCATCGCTCCCTATACCTTCTTCCTAGCTGTAATCTTCACATTACTACAGTTAATAGCAATTGCGAAAACTATTCACATTTGGCTATGGCTTTTGTTTAAAGAATACTTTTACATTCCTACTTTATTTAAGCCTTACAGCTCTCTGAGTTTATCATCTTCTTTAACAGGTAGGGAAATTGTCACCAGTGAGGTTACTGACTCTACTTTTTTAACTTTTTTACTGACTTTAGAGGCCTTGTTTTATTCTGTGACATATATGTTGTTATCAAACTTGTTTTATAGATAGGAAATAGTCATAAGATTAAGAGATTTACCCAAGGACATTCAGCTAGTGACTTGAATTTGAACCCACATTTTCTGCTCCAGAGATCATGCTTTATTTACTATAGTGCCCTGCCTCTGTATTAGCCCTCACTGAGCAAATTTAGTTTCTGAATGCTTAATACTTTACAGCTAGCAAAGTTAACTTTATTCCTTCTATGTTGATAACTACCAGGAATCAAAAAGGAATCTTCCCTGTGGGGCTGATGGGAGTTACGCTTCTGAAAGCCTGAACTGAAACACAGTATTATAATGTCATAAATAAAAGTCAAAGTTTTAAATACAATATACATTATTTTTTTCAATCAACAAACATTTATTCTTTGTTTACTATGTGCTAAATAAGTGCAGGTAAGTGCTATTATGCATATTGGTTAAAAAGAAAATAAATATGAAATAAAATAATTATGTTGGTAGGCCAATTCATGATATAACACTATATAACAGAACCATAACAAAAGGCTGTGAAAGCAGAGAAAAGGAACTGATTCAGTTTGCTACAGGGTGTGAGAGAGGACTTCTCAGATGAGGTAACATTTGAGCTAGGTTTTGAAGGATAAAGATATTATAGAAATTTAGATCTTTATAGGGAACATCATGTGCAAAGGGACAAGGTGTGAAAGAGCATGTGTGTACGCTTGGAGAACAGTAGATAATTTAGCCAATGGGTAGGAAGAAGAATAGCAGGAGATGAAGCTGGCTGAAGAGGTTGACTGTGGTTGGATTGTAAAAGATTTTGAGTGTCTTGCTATGGATTTTGGACTTTTTTTTTTTTTTTTTAAAGATTTATTTATTTTAGTTTATCCCCCACCCCTCCTCCAGATGGTTCTCTTGTCTGTCTGCTCATTGTTTGCTTGCCTTCTCCAGGAGGCACCGGGAACTGAACTCGGGACCTCCCACATGGGAGAGAAATACCCAGTGGCCTAAGCCACATCTGCTCCTCGTGGGCTGTGGCATCTGCTGGCCTTGTGGCATCTGCGCTTTAGGTGTCTGCTCATTTTTGTAGGGTGTGGTGTCTAGCTTTCATTGCAGCGAGGTGTGGTCTTCTAGCTCTCATTGCAGCTGGGTATGGGGAGTAGCTCTCATTGCGGCAGGGTGCGGCTGTCATTGCAGCGGGTGCAGATGTCTGCTTGTCTTCTTTAGGAGGCACCGGGACCTCCCATGTCGTAGGCGGGTGCCCAGCTGGTTGAGCCACATCTGCTTCCCGGATTTGGGACTTTATACCATAAAACTTTTAAGTATAGGAGTGTTGTAGTTTGTGGCAGTTTGATATTATTTATGAATTCCAAAAAGAGATATTGATTATGTTTTTAAATGGGTCTGTTCCTCCGGGCATGATAACCCTTTGATTGTATTAGATTCATCTGATTAAATTGTGTTAAGATTGGGGCTTTGATTCAACCACATCATTAGAGTACAACTCAACATTGAGTCCCAGCCCCCTTGAGGAGCTAATAAAACAGACTTACACATGGAAGTAGACACACAGAGAAGTAGATACACTGAAAAAGACATGGCAGAGGAGAGAACTTAGTTTTGATGCTGGAGCCCTGGGAAGACAGATGAGCCTGGTAGTTTACAGCTGACCTTGTGAAAAGAACAGAGCAGCTGAGCCCAGAAAGAAATGCGTCCCAGGGAGAGAGACGAGCTTTATGCCAGCCTACAGCTGCAATCAGAAGAAGCTGGGACCACAGAGCCTAAGAGGAAGAAGGAAGGTTGAACCCTCACAGACATCACCTGCCATCTTGCTTCAACATGTGGCAACAGAGCTTAGTGGGGAAGTAACTTTTAGTTGGACTCTTTAGGGCCTGGTAACTAACTGTAAGCTTCCACCCCAAATAAATACCGTTTATAAAAACCGATAGATTTCTGGTACTTTGCATCAGCACCCCTTTGGCTGACCAATACACAATCATATATATATTTCAGGAAGATAATATTGGAGGAATTATGAAAAATGGCTTAGAATGGAGAAACTGTTGGCAGAATAAGCTGAAAGGAATTTGATGCAATAGTCCTGGCCTGAATGATGGTATAGCTACTTTCATGCCATTCATTATATTAATCATATCTTTGCATAACACAGCTGAAAAACATAGTATGCACAGAAGGTCTCTGAGCTGTTGAAATAAAAATCATTTGGTCTAACTTTTTAGATGATGGATAGATGGATGAATAAGTTAGGTTCATAATGAGAAAGTAACACTGTATGGTGATGATTAGAATACATCCCAAGCCTTCTGACTTATCCTTGCATTTTTGTGTATGTTCTCTTTAAGAGGACAGGACCATATATATATATATATAAGAAAGATTTTTAATTTTTTTGTTGTTGTTTGTTTTGAGGTACTGGGGCTGGGGATTGAACCTGGGACCTCATATGTGGGAAGCAGGCACTCAATCACTTGAGCTACATCCATTCCCAGATTTGTAATTTTTAACAAATTTTTAAAAGGTTGAGTGGAAGAGGGATAAGCACTATTCTTTGCGATATTTTATTCTGCGATGATTTTGAATCGTAAAATTTTTTTAAATACTGGTTTAATGAGTGACTTTTTATTTTCTTTACTTGTGTTGTATGTCAGATGGGTTGCCATGTTATCTAGTGTAAGTTAATGTTTTTGAGTTATTGCAGCACATGATAACGTGTTGGTATAAATATACACGTTTTTTTTTCCTTCAAAATAAAACTAAATAATAAAACTGTATATGCATAGTGGCTTTGGTTAGTGAATGTTTGTTTCCTGCCAGGAGCTACCTTGATCTGGCCACTGCTACTTATAATCTATTATTTTTTTAAGTCTAAGACAACCTTTCAGTATGAGGCTGAAGTTCTGCACATTTGCAAATATAATTTTTAAATATTTGATTTTATACTTCAGTGTAAATGTTTTTTAACTTTAAATAGCCCACATTATTCTCACTGTAGCTTTGAGATATTTGTTGATGCAACAAATATTTTCACTGTTGGCTTAGGTTTAACTTTCTCAAGGTTGTTTATTCCATTACCTCTTTTTTTTTTTAAGATTTATTTATTTACTTACTTACTTTTATCCATTTTTACCCCTCCCCCTATTTTCTCTGTTTTTGTGTCCATTTGCTGGGCAATTTTCTATATCTGTTTCCTGCTCTCTATTCTCATCCTCCTCCTGTCTTCACCGGGATTCGATCCTCAGAACCTCCAAAGTGGGAGAGAGGCATCCTACCACCTGCACAACCTTAGTTCCTGGTTTTTCGGCTTGTCTTGGCTCTACCTTGTGTCACTCCCCTGTTACGTCATCATTTTGCTGTGAGGCTTGGGGGTGCCTGACGGTATACCCGTGCACGGAGCCTGGTGGCCTGCACACCTTCTATATTTTTCTATTTTTAATTTTTACCGGAGGTCCCGGGGATCAAACCCAGGTCCCTCCACATGGGAGATGGACGCCCAAGCATTTGAGCCACATCTACACCCCTGCTATATTTCTTAAGGTTGACCAAAGATACCTAGAGTTACAGTCATTTCCCATACAGGATGGTCATATAATAAATCAGGCTTAGTTTATCACCAGCATTCTAAAAACCAGACCTAGGAAGAAAAACTAGGTCTGTGGGACACATGCATGGATTTTAATATAGCAAATGTTTAGCCTACCCTGATTATCACAAAATCAGGACAGTGAGAATATTTGCATTATTCCATTATCTCTTATCCATCTGCTTTGCAGCTTCCAGTTTTTGTGACTATTTTCTTATTCTGTTGGGTTTGTGAATTTTTAAAAACCTCTTTACTCTCTTTTAATTTGGGATCTTGGAATGAGGGGAGCTAAGTGGGCTTGTCAAACTCTTTACTGGTAATGGAAAATTCTCTTAATCTTTTAGCATTCAAATATTTTTTTATCTGTACTGATTACTGATGTGCATTTAAACTATCTCACTGTTAAGGATTTTGGTATGTTTATTGGCTAATTTAATATGCAAAAATTACAGTGTTAAGGAATTTTGATGTCAATTAAAACTACTGCCTTTATTTTTTTTAATTCTTAATAATAACTGGTATGAAAGTAATTATCGATAGCATGTCAAATTCCTTTTATAATGTTGTTTAATCTTTCTTCAAGGTTAAGAACAGTGATAAAATATATATATAGCTTTTTTTTTTTTTTCTTTTTAAAAAAAGGAGGTACCAGGGATTGAACCTGGGACCTTGTACAGGGAAAGCAGGCACTCAACCACTGAGTTACACCCACTTCCCTATATATATAGCTTTTTTATTTACTTCTTTAATACTGTTTGTGGTCTTTGGAATTTTAAAAATAATAACACCGTAAAAAGGTAAATCATGCAAGTGTGAAACTTACTATGTTTAAGGAATTGAGTGTGATACTTCATTATACAAATTTTCCTTCAGGATTAAACAAGGGAAATGTGGAGGGGATTGAATGAAATTTGATAAGATCTAAAAATTTCTTTTAGGAAAACTTTTCTTTTTAGATATTTCAAATTCCTTTTTAGCCCATACTAACTAGACTCTCTATATAGCTTTGTTTCCTATAAATTGACAGATTCCTTAATATACCAGTGCTGCTTTAGCTGGAAGCTTTTTCCAATATAAAGCCTTTTTTTTTCTAATAATATTTTGTCTTTTTGTTTTAACTCTGTTAGCATATGTGATTTTTTACAAGCAATAGATATCATATTTTGTTTTGCCCATGTGTAACATTAAAAATTATAGATTAAAAAAAATAATAGCTCTTTTGGAGGCAGTTAAGAGGATAGACCCTTTTCTTTATAGAGGTATTTGTTTTAGGATGTAAATATTTTGTTATTATGAGAAGAATGACATTGTTTTAGTTTTCCTAAGCTGCTCAAAGCAGATATCATGAAATGGGTTGTCTTTAAACAGTGGGAATTTATTAGTTTACAGTTTGAGGCTATGAGAATATCCAAACCAAGGCATGATCGTGTGATGCTTTTATCCTGAAGACCAGCTGCCAGAGATCCTTGGCTCCTCTGCCACATGGCAAGGCACATGGCAGTGTCTGCTGGCCTTTCTCTTCTCCTACAATTTTGATTTTAGCTTCTTCCTTTTCTGGCTTCTCTCTCTCTCTCTTTCTTTCTTTCTCTCTCTTTTCTTCATCTCTCTTTCTCTTACTCTTTCTCTCTCTAAATTAATTCCATTTATAAAGGACTCCAGTAAAAGGATTAAGTCCCATCCTGAATGAGGTGGGTGACACCTTAACTGAAGTAGCCTCATCAAAAGGTCCTACTTAACAATGGGTTTATACCCACAGAAATGGATTAGATTTAAGAACATGTTTTTCTGGGGTACATAGAGTTTCATACTACCACAAACTTCTTGTGTGCTTTTTAAGCCCAAATCTTAAAAATCTTTGCTTATAATACTCCTTTTTGTTTGTTTGTTTGACGTTACCAGTATGAACTGGTTTATAATATCCACAGATCATAAAATAAATAATAAAGGGATTTGCAGGTTAAACTTTTCTAAGATTTGAAAGTTCTCCTTCATAGGTGTAGACACAAAAGGAATTGTGATAACTACTTATAAAATCACTGTAGAACACTTGTAGTTTGGCAAACAGCAACCTCAATATGAAATAATCTGCATTCTTTAAAGCACTTATGTAGACAGAAGAGTCTTTGCAAAACCCAACCTGTAATGAACCAAAAAATAACAAAAGTTAATCTCTGTTCTTTTAATTTTATACTCAAATTAATCCTTTTACTGAATTTGTTTTTATAACATTTAAATTACTAAAGTATAAAATAAAATGCACCATAAACATAAGCTTTATTACTGTAGCCTTCTGGTAGCATAATCTTTTTGAAAGAATATATCTGCAAAAATAATAGTTCGGGATAAAAATGGATTCTTCTTGATTAGAAACACTGTTTTGCTGGAACTTTTTAACATTTAAAACAAATCTAAAGCTGATACTCTTTTCCACAATAAGAACTTAGTAAATGGGATCTGTACAAATAGACCTAAAACTTTTTTTTTTTTTTAATGAATGCTATATAGAATGTATACTAACTGTATTTTTCAAGTTGACAACTGTTTGTTTACAAATAAAGTAATTTACTGCTAATAAAGTTTGCTCATTAATGATATTGAATGCCTATTTTAGACTACTTATACTAGGCATGAGAATGACACCGCTCTGACTTAAGGTTGCTCACAGAAAGATCGGGGAAGACATATGAATAAATATATAGTAAATCATACCATGAGATACATGCTATGCTGAGAGTTAAGGTCAGGGTCCTGGAAGAGCATCTGGGAATGGCTTTGAATTTATCCTGGGGCATTAGAGAAGGCTTTCCAGAAGAGGGAACAACTGAGCTAAGTTTTAAAAGATGATTAGGGGTTAGGTAGATGATAGGGAAGAGTGGGGGGCAGATGATTCAGGATCAAGAATAGTATAGCATATAAAAATGCAGAGATAGATGTGGAAATATAAGTATATGATACATTGGAAGAGAATGTCAGGTAGTTTGGCTATAACATAGGGAAAAGGAGGTAGCAAGATATGAGGCTAGGTTATGTGATACTATGCTAAGGAATTTGATTTGTGCTGTCTAAAATTCTCAATTATAATAAAGATTGTAGTAGTAGTAGAACTAGTAGTAGTAGTAGTAGTAGCAAAAGTCGCACCAGGATGTGGAGAAATTGGAATTCTTATGCATTGCTGGTGCAGATGGTATAGCTGCTGTAGAAAACAGTTTAGCATTCTGAGCCATTCTTCATACTCTTTTTTTTTTTTTTTTTTAATGAGGTACTGGAGATTGAACCCAGGAACTTGTACGTGGGAGGCAGGTGCTCAACCACTGAGCACTCTTTTTATAAACAAATTGAAAGAAGGGATACTCTTTGATACTTTCAAATTTACACTAAATGCTGTGTGAAGAGGGATGAAGAGGGAAACATATCAGACATATACTATCAGTGGATAAAATCTCAGCAGGCATATTTCCTTGGGCAGCTATAATAAAATCAACTAATGAAAAAATAATTGAGTAGTTATATAAACTAATGGATAAAATGATCAGGGTCTTTAGGAAACAGAAAATCTGAGAAAATTCATCAATTTATTCAACATATATTGAGCATCTACTATGTTCCAGGCACCATTCTAGGCACTAAGTACTCAGCAGTAAACAAAACAAGATAAAAGTCCCTGCCCTTATGGGACTTCCATGAGATAGATAATAAAGAAATGTAAAATGTTAGGTAGGCGATAAGTGTTTTGAAGAAAACTAAGAGCAAAATTTGTAACATGTCTAAATTTTAATATTGTTACTATTTCCAACATGTGTTATCCCATTACTTACAACATTATTCTGCTATATATCTAATACTAAGAAGAGGGGAAAAATCATCTAATGTATCTACATATTTCAATCATATTTATGCATTTCCAAATTGTATGCAAGAGGTTATCTCATCCACTCTCGTGATTTCAGCTGGCATCTGTTTATAGTTGATACTTTGTAGCTACCCTTTCACGAATTGTCTAGTTTCATACCATTTCAGTATCTCAGATGGATGTCTTGAAAGCAACTCAAATTTAAATATAGAAAAGAAATTACTCATCTTCTCTGACCTGCTTCCAATCTGCCTATTCTGATTTCATCATCATGTTTTTGGTTATATTTTATATGTCCTAGATTCTGTATTTTATCATCATCTGTTTATCTTAACTCTTGGGTTGGGACCAAGGAAAGAGGTATATATAGTACCCAGCACAGAAGTGTTGATTTTTATTAAAGAGCTAATAAACATGAGATGCTTTAGAAACAAAAAGTATAGGATAAATTCAAGGTTAATTGGGTTACTAATAAAAGTTTGCAATTTTACTATAAGATCAGTGTTTTTCCCTGATTATTCTCCTGTGGGCATGACAATATTTATGTGAGCTCTTTGCTGTAAATGTATATTAAAATTTGGGTTACTTCATGTATTAAGTCTAAATAAGTAAATAATTATTTTAGGCTAAATGAGGTTCTATAATTCTGGTGTACTGAGATTTTATTAAAGATTTATTTCCTTAGGCTTTTTCTCTTAAGAAATTTTTTGAGATTATGTTTATTTCTCTCGTGTACTAATATTTATTTATGAAGTAAATTAAATTATTTTGTGGATTTTCTATATAGAGTTCCTTTAACTTTTCTCATATTTTTAGGTGAAATTGATTTTTTTTAAAGCGTTAAATTTTATGTTCTTGATAGAAAGAATTTTTGGTGTATATAATGGTTTATTGGGAAACAGAAAGGTTTGTTAATATTTTTAAGACTTTTCAGGTTGTAAATGACTTTACTTTCTTTTCTAGGTCTGTTAAAGTTTTGCACTGTAGGGTTTTGTGGAATTGGGAGCCTAATTGACTTCATTCTTATTTCAATGCAGGTAAGTTAGTTTCAGTCTAGAAGATGAACTAATTTTACATTGACATTTGAGTTCTATGACATTCTCCTGGTATATTTTAAATTTAAAATATATTAGGAAGTAGATAGAAATTCTTGTGTCAGAATTTTCTTCAGGGAAGCGGCTGTGGCTCAATCAGTAGGGCTCCCGTTTACCATATGGGAGGCCCCAGGCTCGGTTCCCGGGGCCTCCTGGTGAAGGAAAGCCCGCCCGCACGGCGTGGTTAGCTGACCCAGCGAGCACAAGCAGCAAGGGGGGGATAAATGAATAAATAAATAAAATCTTTAAAAAAAAAAAAAGAATTTTCTTCAGATATTGGATCTGATTACAACCATGTTCCCAAGTAGCATTTCTCAAACTGTGCTCTACCAATTAGTTCCAAAAGACATAAGAAATGCATAAAAAAGAATTCCATACTCAGATATGATTTGTAAATGTAAGTTCAACTGAGTTAAAGAGGCTTTTTTACTGGATAACATCTCAGAATCAGAATCTTCATTATATGTATTATGAATCTCTAAGAGAGGTTGTGGTTATATTATTTCTCAAACTTACTGTTTCTTTTCCTGATAATCATAGCCATCTTGTCAGTAAGTACAATAGGGGTACTGATGGGTGGAGGCAGAAACAAGGTTTTCTTTTATACTGGACAGGCATTCTATATTAGCATTTTCTTGCTTGAAATTACAGAAAGTGAAATCCCACTATCTTAAGCCAAAAAGAAAAAAGGAACATATGGGCTCTCTAGGAAATCTAGGCATGGGGCCGGCCTCAAGCAAGATCAGATCCATGTAATCAAGTGATGTGTTCCAGACTCTCCTCATAGTCAGTTCTGCTTCTCTGTTGCTAGCCTCATTTTCTCCTGTCGCAGTGAGTATGGGGGCAGGCTTTTTGGGAAATGCTGTCCTAAGCTTTTAAAAGTACCAGCAGCTGATTTCTAGTAGATTATACTGAACAGGCTGTGATTAACTCATGGGGATTCTTAAATTAGAGAAAGAGATGAACTTGTCACGTTTAGTTGCAAAACAGTATTTCAGCAAGCATTTATGGAGCACCTAATGTCTTCAGCAAGTTTGTCACTATGCATTTAGATCATCATCAGTTTTGCTTTGCTTTCTCATAGTATTTCCACTCCTCAGTTCTGTCTACTTGGTGTTATTGGTATGCTTTAAAATAAACTCAAAATCTAGAAGAAAAAACGTGCAGGGTACCATACTGAGAGGAGGAGGCAGCATATGGGCCAATACGGTACCAGAATTAAAATAGGAAAATATTTGGTTTTTAAATTGGAATTCTCCTGTCTTCATTCACAAACATATGCCTAACCAAATATCCTGACTTCTCTTACTGTGGGACAGGCAAGCAGGCATGAAGAGGCTAAGGTACTTGTGCACATATGCTTGGAAATGGGTGTCTTAATTTAAACGATGATACAAGGAATTTAATGTATTATTGGGATTCTTCAATTTAAGATATCCGAAATTATCTTAGAAATCTAACCATTTAGTTAGGCTAGCTTTTTCCATTTATGAAATTTTCATTGCTTTATAGCTTTATTTATATCAAATATGTAGCTGATTTGATTCAGCCACTACCTTCTGGTACATGTGTGCTTGAACTTCTCAGAACGTATAGTTCTTTCCTTAAATATCTCCTGTGATTAAGACTCTACCATGTAATGAAATTATTGAGGTAGAATTTGAGGGTTTGAATTTCTGTAGTAAATTTCTCTAACTAGGATATTTTAACATGTATGGCTAGTTTTAGACTGCTTTGAAATTGGGTGGAAAATAAATCAGTTTTCAAATGTAGCTAAATAAGACATATGGCCTTATTCTGCATGTTGTTTAATATGCATAACATATGATGCTGATTACATCTATTTTATTTTATTTTTTATTAGAGAAGTAGTGGGTTTACAGAAAAATCATGCATAAGAAACAGGGTTCTCGTACACCATCCTATTATTAACACCTTGAAAGGTGTGGTACATTTGTTGCAATTGATGAAGGCACATTTTTATGATTGTACTATTAACTGTAATCCATAGTTTGACTTAGGGTACACCGTTGTACAATTCCATTGATTTTTTTAAATTAATTTTTATTCTAGTACCGTATATACAATCTAAAATATCCCCTTTTAATCACATTTAAATGTATAATTCAGTGCTGTTAATTAGGTTCACAATGTTATGCTATCATCACCACCATCCATTACCAAAACTTTTCCATCATCCCAATTAGAAGCTCCATACATTTAAGGCCTTTACTCCCTATTCCCTAACCCCTCCCCATCCCCTGGAATCTGTGTTCTAAATTCTGTCTCTTGAGTTTGCTTATTCTAATAATTTCATGTCAGTGAAGTCATACAATATTTGTCCTTTTGTGTCTGGCTTATTTCACTTAACATTGTATCTTTAAGGTTCATCCATGTTGTCACATATATCAGATCTTCATTTCTTTTTACATCTGAATAATATTCCATTGTGTGTATATACCACATTTTATTGATGAATTCATCAGTTGATAGACAGTTGGGTTGCCTCCAATCCTTTGGCAGTTGTGAATAATGTCATTATGTATTTTAGTGTACAAATACTTGTTTGCGTCCCTGCTCTCAATTCTCTGGGGTTTATACTTAGAAGTGGGATTGCCAGGTCATATGGTAATTCTGTACTTAACTTTCTGAGGAACTGCCAAACTGTATTCCACAGCGGTTGCACCATTTTACATTTGCACCAGCAATGAATGAGGGTTTCTATTTCTCCATATCCTCCCCAGCACTTGTAATTTTCTTTTTTTTTTTCAACAGTAGCTATTCTAATGGGTGTGAAATGGTGTCTTGTTGTTTTGATTTGCATGCCCCTAATGTCTAATGACATTGAGCATCTTTTCATGTGCTTTTTGGCCATTTGTAAATCTTTGGAGAAATGTCTATTCAAGTTTTTTGCACATTTTTTAAGTGGGTTGTTTGTCTTTTTGTTGTTGATTTGAAGGATTTCTTTATATAATCTAGCTATTAAACCCTTATTCCATAAGTGATTTCCAGATATTTTCTCCCATTGTGTAGGTTGTCATTTTACTTTCATGCACAAAAGTTTTAAATTTTGATGAGGTCCCATTTATTTTTTCTTTTATTGAGTTTGTGCTTTGGGTACAAAAGTCTAAGAAATTGTTGCTTAACATATGGGCCTGAAGATGCTTTCTGTGTTTTCTTCAAGGAGTTCTATAATCTGGCTCTTATATTTAGGTCTTGATCCATTTTTTTTTTTTTTTAAGATTTATTTATTTATTTATTCCCCCCATCCCCCTTGTTGTTTTGTGCTCGCTGTCTGCTCTCTGTGTGTTCTTCTGTGTCTGCTTATCTTCTCTTTAGGCAGCACCAAGAACCGATCCAGGGACCTTCCAGAGTGGGAGAGAGGCACTCAATCTCTTGTGCCACCTCAACTCCCTGGTCTGCTGTGTCTCTTTTTGTCTCTCCTCTGTGTCTCTCTTTGTTGCGTCATCTTACTGTGCCAGCTCTCTGCATGAGCCAGCACTCCTACATGGGCCAGCGTTCCGTGCGGGCCTGTACTCCGCATGGGCCAGCTCTCCACTGAGGCCAGCTTGCTGCGTGGGCCAGCTTGCGTTTCACCAGGATGTCCCGGGAATTGAACCGTGGACCTCCCGCATCGTAGACGGGATCCCAATTGCTTGAGCCACACCCGTTTCCCTTGATCCATTTTTGAGTTGATTTTTATATATGGTATGAGGTAGGGGTCATGGTCCTCCTTCATTCTTTTGCAAATGGAGATCTAGTTTTCCCAGAACCATTTGTTGAAGAGACTGTTCCTTCCCAATTGAGGAGTCATTATCCCCTTGTCAAAAATCACTTGGCCATAGGGGAGCGGATGTAGCTCAGTGGTTGAGTGCCTGCTTTCCATGTACAAGGTCCTGGGTTCCATCCCTAGTACCTTGTTAAAAAATAACTAAATAAAATAAAAAATCAGTTGGCCATAAATGTGAGGATTGTTTTTTCTTGTTTTTTTTTTAGGAGATACATGGGAAGCAGGTACTCAATCACTGAGCTACATCTGCTCCCCAGTGAGAGTTGATTTTTTTTGTTTGTTTGTTTTTAGGAGGTACCCGGGATTGAATCTGGGACTTCATACATAGGAAGCAGGTGCTCAGCCACTTGAGCTACATCTGCTCCAAGGGTTGATTTCTGAGCTCTTAATTCAATTCTGTTGGTCTATATTTCTATCCTTCTGCCAATTCTATCCTGTTTTTTGTTTGTTTGTTTTTTAGTTCTTTTATATCTGTTCCATGATATTTTGATTGCTGTTGCTTTGTAAATAGGAAGTATAAGTCTGCAACTTTGTTCTTTTTCAAGATGGCTTTGGCTGTTTGGGGCTCTTTATCCTTCCTTATAAATTGATGATTTCTGTCAAGAAGGTCATTGGGAGTTTGGTTGGGATTGCTTTAATTTTTATTGTAAATCGCTTTGAGTAGAATTGACATCTTTAGTCTTCCCATATATGAACATGGAGTATCCTTCCATTTATTTAGGTCGTCTTTGATTTATTTTAGCAATGTTTTGTAGTTTTCAGTGTACAAGTCCTTTACATCCTTGGTTAGATTTATTTCTATATATTTGATTCTTTCAGTTGCTATTGTAAATGGAATTTTTCCTTGATTTCTTTTTCTGTTTTTTTTTTTCATTACTAGTGCATAGAAACACTACATATAATAAATTGAGGGTCTTTCCCCTAAGGAATTTATAATACAACTATCCCAAAAGTGGTTTGAGAATAGATTGTACTTATTATCAAAAATAAAATATTTCCTTGAAAACTGCAGCGTTAACAAAAGTTATCTTGATTTTTTTCCAGTTTAAATTATTTGAATTTTCCTAAAATTAAAAAAAAAAAAACCAAAACTCTAAGCCTTCTGGCTTAGAGCATAAATAAGGCTAAGGCTGTAGGTTTAGTTGTATAGGCCAGTTTGTTTTATAAGAGACAGCCTATACTGTTACCCTATGAAATATATGCTTTTGATCAAAAGTGGGGCTAAACATGTAATCACACTAAACCTGCTATCAGTACTGGAAAAGTTGAACAAATTCCTTGAAAGTTCACCAGATGTAAGACCATCAATATATAAAAACCTGTGAACACTGTATAGTAGTCAACTCCGTCAAATGACTCTCTATTATTTATCCCTTGTGTGATTTACTGGGTAACTAAACAAATTGGAAAACTGAGGTGATTGATAATATGGGTATCCTTTTCTCTGTCATGTGACCTTAATTTGATAGATTTCACTTATTTCACTTCTGGGCAGATTTTTATTTTGTTATTTAATAGAATTTTCTAAACAAAAAGTAATTATCTTAGATTGGTTCTGAAATTAATCCTAAAGCTATGCTTTCCTCAGGAGACTCTTACTCATTTCCTAAGGTGAATCTCACTCATTTCTTGTTCATTTAGGATTAATACAAAACCTTTCTTTAAATCATTAGGGGTTCTGAGTGCATAACTTCTGTCACTGTGTTGGAATTTTGATGCTTAATTAAAATGTGACTAATCAAATGGTTTTAATGGCCTCATCTGAAAATTAACCCTATACAGAAGTCAACTATGGACACAAAAATGCAGCTTGACTTTTAAGAGAATATAAGCACTAAATATGCTTCTTTGGGGGAATTGGGATGGGCACAAGTTGTGTTATCCTCCAGTTGCAGATAGCTGTATCATTTTATTTTTATCACCAGTTTAGGTTGGTCTTTAGGAGATGATTTGATCTTGCCAGTTTTAATATTTACATTCTTTATACGGAAAAACTCAAAAGTGGATTCAAGAATGGTTCATTAATAGAGTTGTATGAAGCATTCTTATTTTTGTCCTTTCATTCTTTATTTCATTCATTGCATTTTTTAGGTTTTTAATTTTTAATTAAAAAAAATTTTTTTTTAATTTTAAAAGAAGCTTTAGATTTCATAAAGGCTGCATGAAAAAATATAAGGGATTCCCATGTCCCCACTCCCTCCCCCATTTTCCCACATTAACGGCATCCTTCATTAGTGTGGTACATGTTACAATTGATGAACCCATATTGAAGCATTGCTACTCACCATAGACTACAGTTGACATTATAGTTTACACTCTGTCCCCCCGTACAATTTTGTAAGTTATGACAAAATACACAATGGCTTGTATCCGTCACGGCAATGTCATGCGGAACAAATCCAGTGTCCCGAAAATGCCCTCATATTACACTTATTCTTCCTCTCCCATCCTGCAGAACCTCTGGTGGCCACTGCCTTTACATCAATGATAAGAGTTCTTCCATTGCGAGAATAATAAGTCTATAGTAGAATAATAAGTCTACTTTAGTCCATTTTTCATTCCCCAATCTTGAGGATTTTGGTATGGTGATGCCCACTCTGCTTCTAATTGAGAGGGGGCTTAAATTCCATGGGGCAGAGGTAGGAACTATCTTGCTTGCAGTTGCAGACACTCTCTGTTCCTTGGGATGGGCGTTGTCCATTGTCATCTCCTTGTTAGTTATTCTGGGTGAGTCCAGCGAACGTAGAGTAGGTGTTACAACTCTGCTGAAATTTAGGTCTCAACTGGCACATGGACGGCAACAAAGATTTAACTCTCTGGGACATATATTTATCAACTATAGTCCTAATTATATGTTCAAATAAAAGGGGCAGAAGAGCCATGTGTAGAGAACCTATAAATGAGTCTAACTCTGTTATACTGGGGAGCATAAATTCCAAAGTAAGGCCTACTGATAGGGTGCTGAATTCCTGAGCTGTCTGCCCTGCTTATAGTTCCTGGATGTCTTTAAAGCCCTCAGGAACCCCACTATTGGAGGTACTGTTTTGTTTTGTGGCAGTCAGTGAGATCCTGCTGAGACGTGCATAAGCATAACCTCTGGAATGACCTCCCAACTCCCTTTGAAATCTCTTAGCCATAAAAACTCATTTGTATTTCCCATTTACCCCTTTTGGTCAAGGTCTTTTTCCAGATGCATCTCTAGTTGGTGCTTGGTAATAATCCCATGGTGCCAGGGAGGCTCATCCCTGGGGGGGAAGGTAGTGAGTTTATATGCTGAGTTTGGCTTATAGAGAGTCCACATTTGGGTAACAAGGAAGCTTTCAGGAGGTAACTTTTAGGCAATATTTAATACTAGGCTAAATTTCAATTTCACAAGAAAAGGTTCATAAGTGCAATCATCAGTATCAAGGGCCTGGCATAATGGTCTGTCTTCCTTCACTTGGGACTGCCCTTGCACTCAGGGGATTCTTGCTGTCCTATTGGAGAATGTGGCAGAGCTCCCCAGGATAGGAATTCGGTATTCTATCGGTTATTTTGTGGATCTCCACCCACCATGACAATGCCCCATGAACACTTGAAATATTTCTATGCCTTAGAGGCATGCCCCAGGTGAACCCCCTTCCATGCATCCCCTTGTCACTGACATCCCACATCAGTGATCCTCCCCCACCACTATGTAAAAATATTAAGTTATCTGTGCAGTATGACTACAAAGACATTTCAGACCACTTTTTTTTTTTTTTTTTTAAAGATTTTATTTATTTCTTCATTTATCCCCCCCTTGCTGCTTGTGCTCACTGGGTCAGCTAACCACGCCTTGCGGGCGGGCTTGCCTTTACCAGGAGGCCCCGGGAACCGAACCCGGGGCCTCCCATGTGGTAAACGGGAGCCCTACTGATTGAGCCACAGCCGCTTCCCCATTTCAGACCCTTTAAATGAGGGGTCATATCTTTTGCTAAACTTCTGGATAAAGTAATTACTGGTAACAATATATTTTTTCTTTCAATTTAATTTTATTAGATTCCTATTTAAATATGTACAAATAAAAATCATTTTACACCAACAAAGCAAAAGGTGTTTTAAATTACAAACAAGGGGGACGGAGGTGGCTCAAATGGTTGGGCCGTCCATCTCCAATATGGAGGGACCTGGATTCGATCCCCGGGACCTCCTGGTAAAAAATACGTACATACATACATATATACATACATACATACATACATTACAAACAAAACTACACCATTAATAAAGTTGAAATAAGGTCAACTTTTATGTAGAACTAATAGAGAATATCTTCATGACCTTGGATGGGTTAAACCTTCTTTAAAAAGATCCCCAAACATAAACCATAAAGAAAAAAAAATGGATTTGACTACAGTAAAATTAAGAAGTTCTGTTTTAAAACAGATACCATGGACCAAATTAACAGTTAATGGACTGAATAAAAAGATGCTAGCACCCATCCCAATCAAAATGGTGGAATGCGATGTTTCTGGATCTTTCAGATCTAAAACACAATGCTACATAAATTAAAAACACATATTTCCTGAAACATTACATGTTTTTTAAAAAATATGACTCTAAGTCACGTACCAAATTGTCTGGCCATAATTTGCATTAGTGTGTTTGGGTTAGGAAGACAGTTGTAGAGAATTAGATTAGAGATGAATGATAAAGAATGGAAAAATAACAGGAAATTTGGTGACCACTTCTTTACATTCTTGACTTTAGTATATACATTTTTTTGTTTTCTGATTTACTATTGCTGTAGATTTTGCACCAATAGCAAAACCTACCTCTTTAAATAAACTATTCAAAAATTTTCTCTATTAATGCTACAAATAAAATTTCATGGTGAAAACTATCATAGATGACATCAAAGAAGAAATTAAATTCTACTTTTCCTCTGAAACCACCACCAACCATCCCCATAAAAGGAAGGTATGATAGGCAAAATATGGCTCCTTAAAAGATATCCACATTAAATCCTGGAACCTATGAATATCACTTTATTTGAAAAAAGAGTCTTTGCAGATGTAATTAAGGATCTTGAGATAAGGTCACCCTGGATTACCCAGGTGGGCCCTAAATCCAAGTGTCTGTATAAGAGACAGAGGAAAAGGTGCAGATATACAAAGGAAAAAGTGATGTGAAGACAGAGGCAGAGACTGGAGTGATAGGGCCACAAGCCAAGAAACACCAAGGAATGCTGATTGCCACCAGAAGCTAGAAGAGGCATGAAACACATTCTCTCTTAGGACCTCTGCAGGGGATGTAGCCTTGCCAACACCTTGATTTTGGACTTCTGGCCTTAAGAACTGTGAGAGAAATAAATTTCTATTGTTTTAATCCATCAAGTTTGTTACATCAGCAAAAGGAATCTAATACAGAGGATACTGTGGTTTTAGGGCTTATTACATAAGCGACATTGTGACCCATTGTGTAAAAATTGTTTCCTGGGGGGTAGTGGCCCTTCTCTTTCCTCTTGTAAGATGAAGACGTCTTGGTTCACTAATTAGAGTGAAGTGTTTAAGTGGTCTTTCTTCTCCCCATTGATTTCAGAAATCTTCCCCATCTTACTGAATGGAAATACTTTATATGACCAAATTTGACTTCTGGATATTTCTTAGCAGGGCAAGAGCTTAATATTTTAGTGTATAGTCTATTTTCAAAGCACAAATGGACATGAGAGTATTTAACTGAATATAAAATTTCCCAAAAGTGATATTTTTGAAGATTTGTACTTTTATAAGTAACAATGCAATAATATAATAAATTTAAAATTGACATATTGTACATAATGTATATAAGATGCTTGAAAACATTTATTTATTTATTTATTTATTTATTTATTTATTTATTTATTTATTTTGGTGAGGGACTTATGTATTTGAATAGTTGAAAATTTTACAGCTGATATTTTCTTTAAAATTAAACATGGAGAAAATTTCATAGAAGGTATAGTTCCACAAGCTTTTGTCACATACTTAAAACACATGAGAGGGAAGTGGATGTGGCTCAAGCAATTGGACTCCCATCTACCATATAGGAGGTCCAGGGTTCGATTCCTGGGGCATCCTGGTGAAGGCAAGCTGGCCTGCGCAGGAGTGCTGGCCCGCGCAGAGAGCTGGCGCAGCAAGATGATGCAATAAAAAGAGACACAGAGGAGAGACAATAAAAGACGCAACAGACCAGGGAGCTGAGGTGGTGCAAGAGACTGAGTACCTCTCTCCCACTCTGGAAGGTTCCAGGATCGGTTCCCAGTGCTGCCTAAAGAGAAGACAAGCAGACACAGAAGAACACATGGTGAATGGACACAGAGAGCTTACAGCAAACACAAAAACAATGGGCAGGGAGTGGGGAGGGGCGGGATACATAAATCTGTAAAAAAACAAACCCCCAAAAAACCACATGAGGCTTGGAATATATTGTGAAATATAATTGTCAAAAGGGAAATTTGGCCAGCCTGAAATGGATATTCAGGTGTGAAAGTGATTCCATGGGGACAAGGGGACATTATACAGGAAGAGCTTCATATATAGGAGGTAACATTTGTGATAGAATTTGAGGACTTAGTGAGATTTGACAGATAGCGTGATTGGAGTGCAGGGTGTAGATGGGGAGCATCATGTAGAGTAGGTAGTTAGTGTAGAGAATATAGTAGGCCGTAATAATAATAGGTAACATTTAATGATGTCCCACTGTCTTGAGTTGAATAATGTTCCCCAAAAAGATATGTCCAATCCTAACCTTTGGTACCTGTGAATGTGACAATTTGGAAATAAGGTGGGCCCTGTGCCTTGTGACTAGTGTACTTGTAAGAGAAAGAAGAGGAAGATTAGACACAGATTCACAGAAGGGGAGGCAGAGATTGGAGTTACTCATCTACAAAACGAGGAATGCCAAGGATTGTCGGCAGCAACCAGAAGCCAGGAGAGAGGGATGAAATGGAGTCTTCCTCAAAGCCTCCAAAAGGGACCAACCCTGCCAACATCTTTTTTTTTTTTAATTTTACCGGGAGGTTCCGGGGATCGAACCCAGGTCCCTCCATATGGCAGACAGACGTCCAACCATTTGAGCCACATCCGCCGCCCCCCCACCAACATCTTGATTTCTCTTGTTCTAAGTTACTAAGTTTGTGGTAATTTGTTATGATAGCCCTAGGAAACTAATGCACCAAATATGTCCTTTTATGTTTTACATAAATTTTGATCCTCACAACCATCACACAAGAAGGTTTAATGTACCCAGTTTATAGATAAGGAAACTCTTGGATATAAAGTGGTCAGGATAACACAGCTAGTTGGTATGTGAGCAAGGATTCAAATTAAGATCTGTATGACCTCAAAGCATAAACTTTTTTTTTTTAATTAATTAATTTCTCTCTCTCACACACATACACACACACACACCCATTGTTTTGCACTTACTGTCTGCTCTCTCTGTGTTCTTTGCTGCTTGTCTTCTCTTTAGGCAGCACTGGGAACCAATCCTGGGACCTTCCAGAATGGGAGAGAGGCGCTCAATCTTTTGCACCACCTCAGTACCCTGGTCTGGGCCTCTTATTGTCTCCTCTGTGTCTCTTTTTGTTGCATCATCTTGCTGCACCAGCTCTCTGTGCGGGCCAGCACTCCTGCGGAGGCCAGCACTCCGTGTGAGTCAGCTCTCCACATCATCCAGCTTGCCTTTCACAGGAGGCCCTGGGAATTGAACCCTGGACCTCCTATATATGGTAAATGGGAGCCCGATCTCTTGAGCCACATCCGTTTCCCAAAGCATAAACTCTTAACATTGTCTCTATGAAATATGAGAGTTTTGGGAAAAGTATATTGTGAGGTCCTGGGTTCAGTCCCCAGCCCTGGTGCCTTAAAAAAAAAAAAAAAAAAGTATATTGATGATACCCTATAGAGACCTAAGCTGAGGTGTTTGTGCTTAAATGTCATAGTCATAGAATTTTAGTACCATACAGATTTAATGGTACTTAGTAAGTACCCTAAGTACCATACAGATTAAGCTGTTCTATCCCTTGTTATACAAATAAGAAAAACTGAAGTCCAGAGAGGATTAAATTATTTGGTCCTACAACTAGTTAATGACAAAATTGTCTCTTCATCCAATTTTTCCTTTCAGCCTAGTGCTTTACCATACTGACTAATTTGGGGCAG
>JAKSZT010053883.1:58402191-58560442 GCA_026826555.1 Tolypeutes matacus | reverse complement strand
TGATTTGGGGGCTACAAGTAACAGAAACCCCAAATGCAATTGGCTCATTATAATAATATGGTAATAATAAGACTCTGGAGATGAGGTAATTCTAAGATTTGTTATTTCAGGACATAATTAAGGATCCAAATTGATTAATTTTCTTCTTTCATTCCTTTCTTCCTCCCTCCCTCTCTACCCTCCCTCCCTCCTCCTCTCCCTTTCCCCCCTCCTCTCCCTTTCCCCCCTCCTCTCCCTTCTCTCCCTCTCCTTTCCCTTCTCCTACTCCAGGTCCTTTGGTTAGCATCAATTCCTTATATAGTCACTTTCAGAGGCAGAAAAAGAACCTGTTTCCTCTCACACATATCTTTTTAATAGCAAAAGAAGTTCCCCCAGTAAACTTGGCTCATAGTTGATTGTCCAGAATTCTGTTACATGTCCAGTCCTAAACCATTGCTTGGAAAGAGGAATGGAATTACCATGACAGAACTGGTTGTTAAGGAGCCAGGTAGTTAGAGGGGAAAGTAATGCTATAATAAGATAGCTGAATTTGATATAAAACTGGATCATGTATTATCAGACAATAAACCATCACCTTTGGGGTTATCCTTTCTGTAGGACATGGAAAGAAACACCTTGTCATTTTTCTACAAGTTAACTCTTAACTTGACAGGATTGTAAAATATTTGGGCCCTAATGAGTTTATAGTTAAATAGTTACATTTCTTGAGAGTCAGATGACCTTCAGGTGGGCTAATTAGAAATGCTCTCACATGCTATTAAAAGGTTACTCAATCTTAATTCCTTATATCCAAGCTTTGGATAATTTTTCTCAACAGGAATAAAGGAGGTTGTCAGGGGAGATGGTGTAGGAAGAAAAAGATAATAGAACAAAAGGCTCAGTTCAGTCTGTATCTATTCCAAATTAGGGAATATTTTACCATATTATTTTGCCTATTTCTGCTGGCTGGGCTTTTCTTTGTTTTCCTTACAGTCTCAAAACATGTAACTTCTAGTCACCCAATCTTCTGTTTCTTGGTATTTATGCTCAGAGTAGTTTCCTTTGTTACCTTGGCCACTAAAACGATTTTAATTTTTACTTAAGTTCATAAATAGCATTCATAAATGTCAAGCCAAATCAATTTTGTCTTTACGAAAGTAAGTCAAAGTGCACAGCAACACCTGGTATGGTGTTTGGCCCATAAGTGTTTTGTAAGTATTATTTGAATATTAACATTTATGGTTCACGAAAACAAGTCCCTGTTGACAGAGATTTTTATCTTACTCACTAGTATGTGTTTTATGCCTAGCACAGTACCTGGAATTAAATATTTGTTGAATATCCTCTAAAACCAAATTCATTTTTAAAATGAGGAATGCTCTCCAGAAGTGTTGAAATTTTGGTTGTTTAACCCCTAAAAGAATTTCAAAAGAAGTTCATACCCTCTGCACATTTTTAAGTTGACATTTACATTTTCCATCATGTTTAAATAGTTGCAAAAGATGTAATTTCTAGTTTCCAATATTGACATATTTAAATAAAAGTGTTGTATGAATTTTTAAGTGTATCCAGCAGAATATAAATACTATAACATTTAAAAACTTAAAGACATGAACAAACCCTTCTTTAACCATTATAAATTTTACATTATTTCTTTTTTCTCCTTGAATTTTTATTTCTATTCCCCTTCTCCCACAATTTTATCCTAATGTAATATATTTTATGCTTAAATCTTCTACTGATCATCTTATTCATTAAAATTAAAATATTTTAAAATGTTCTATGATTTCTGCATTAAGGTGTTATAATTATTAGTGGTACACACTTGATCAAAACAGTATAAACATGTTACAAATTTCAGCAAATTGTTCTTAAGCAAAAAAAGAAAAAGTAAATGTTATTGGGAATGTATCTTTTAAACAAGATGTGGGAGAACATATTTTGGGGGCATTGATTAAAAGAGACTTCCCAGGGAGCGGATGTAGCTCAAGTGGTTGAGCGCCTGTTTCCCATGTACGAGGTCCTGGGTTCATTCCCCTGTGCTTCCTTAAAAATAAACAAACAAATAAATAAAAGAAATTTCCCTAAGAATTATCCCTTTGGCATTTCAGAGATTTTTTACCTCAGTGCAACGTAGGATTGAAAGACTCAACAGTATGCTTTGATGGTAGACATGCTTTGAGAAAGGACCACAGTGAAAGGGGATGTGGGAAGGGAAACTAGCTCATTCCCTTCACCATAGCATGATATCAGGTAGTTCAGTTTTACAAAGAATGTTTATGAAAATTAAAGATCTCAAAATTGATTCACTTCAAACTCTCTGGGCCCACATACACCTTGAAAAAATCTTTGCATACCCTCACAGCTACAGTTTGAAGAATGCTACCTTAAAGGATAGTTTGTATAGATCATATTACCTGGATTATCACAGATATGATTAGAGGACAAGATGATTGTAGTGACCATGTGTACTTTTTCTACGTCTTCCTTTTCCATTTCATGTGGTTCTATTAGGACTGTCTTATCACACAACTTTATGTTCCACAGGTGTGGATGGATACATTACCCAGGTTTGGCCAATCATATTAAACCTGTTCCCTTGGATACAGTAATTTGTTTAGGAATAGGCATGAAAAAAATCAAGCAAATCAATCAGAGTCCTTCCTTGAACTTGGCATATAAATATTGGGGAAAGTTTTGCTTTCTTTTTACTGGAGGCTGTTGCTCTGGAAAGATGTGACTCTGGAGCTATTGGCAGGTAAAAAGTGCCTATTTGCAGAATGAAGACAAGCAGAGTTAAGCAGAGAGGCCATACCAAGCTCAAGAATTTCAATCCTTGAAACCTTTGCTTCTGCAGTTCTTCTTTTGATCCTGGGAGCAACCCCGTATCCTTTCCAGCTACATGAGCCATTAAATTACTTTTTTAGCTTAAGTTAGAGTTTGATTTTTGTTGCTACTGAAATAATGTTAACTGAGAAATGTAAATTCAAAGTATTATGAAAATATGTTTTGTGAATGAGTAATTTTGAAATTTTTCTCTTCTAGATTGTCGGACCTTCAGATGGAAGTAGTTACATTATAGATTATTATGGAACCAGGCTTATAAGACTAAGTATTACTAATGAAACATTTAGAAAAACACAGCTATATCCATAAATATTTTTAAAAAGAAACAGTAAGTGATATGTATATCTAATCTTAATCATAATATATTATTCTATATGAAATTATGAGAATTTTGGAACCATAAGAAATTTTAAGAGATCTTCTAGTGTAAACATCTAATTTTGCTTATCAGGAAACTCAGGACTACATATGCCTAAAACATCTCTTTACTCTTTGAAAAGTATTTTAATGTATGCTCATTGCTTCAGTAGTACCCAATTCTGACTCTTTCTTAGTAGTGAATATGGTTAAAGAACAAAGTTCACAAGAAAAAAATAGCATCAAAGCAACAGAATAGTCCATAGTATTATATGATGGTTATGATTGAAGTATGTGTTGTAGACAGTTCAATCCACCAGACTTTTCTTTTTCTCTCCATCTCTGCTAGGGTCAGTATATCATTAAACTGTATTCTCTTTTTTCTTCTTCCCTACCCTTAAAGTTGATAAGAGTTGATACTTTAAACTACCTGTAAGCATTTGTTGTAGCCTAAAGTTTGGCCCTATTCAAGAGAATTATTGTGTGGCTACAGTTTTAAACCTGAAGAAGTTAGAGATACCATTAGACTTCCTGGTTTAACTCCCTAGTTCCCTAGGACTCTACTTCTACAAGTTTTTTATTTCTATTACTGTTCATTGGTCTATTCTGATAAATGATCTTCCAATTATGCTGGATTTTTTTCAAAGGATTTTGGTGGGCTGTCAGGAAAACAGTTTTCTGGTATAATTCTTTGTAATGGAAGTCCTATAAAACATGTTTGGATATCAGGGTGCAGAGTACGTCTAATAGTTCACTTTGAACTGTCTAGCAGATTTCAGAGAAAGAGAGACAGGCAGAGAGAATTAATCTAGATGTCTTCGCCACCATTATGCTACTGGAGTTTTCAGTTCACTCTATTGCAGAGAGTGTTTCTGTAGGCCAGGAAGGGAATAGACATTTAGTTTCTATGCTGTAGTGGATAAATAGGAATTGAAATATAATTATGTCCCTAACATAGATATTCTCTTTCACTCACAGTAAAATTATGGGATATGCCTTATAGTTTATTGTCATGGGAGTTCAGCAGTGACAGACCCTGTCAAGACCCAAGGAATTTATTCAGCTGATTGTCCAAAAATTTATTCAAATCTTTTCTTGTAAACTGTAGAGAGTCATTGAGTTTTAAAGTTAAATGAAGCTTTGAGAGCCATCTGCCTCTTCCTGCTAGGGAACAAATTTAGCCCTAAGGAAGTTGTGACTTCTCACAACTAATTAGTATGGAACTGAAACTAGAATCTAGGTCTTCTGTGCAGTCCACTGGTTGTTCTCCACCTGCCACCAACTATATCATTCTGTATTGGCATCGTTGTTTGGAATTTGTTACTCCTACTTTGTGAGAATAATTGTGTAGTTTCACATAACCTTATAATTCATACCATAAATTGTGCCTCTTTCAAAAGTATATAGGGGGGCGGATGTGGCTCAAATGGTTGGGCATCCGTCTGCCATATGGAGGGACCTGGGTTCGATCCCCGGGACCTCCCAGTAAAATAAAAAATATATATATAGAAGGCGCATGGGCTGCCAGGCTCTGTGTGCCGCTGAGCTGTCGGGCCCCGGGAGCCATGCAGCAGAATGATGACGAAACAGAGGAGAGACAAGACGAGATGCTCCGAAAGCTCCAGAAGCCAGGAGCTGAGGTGGCACAGGCAGCAGAATACCTCTCTCCTACATCGGAGGTCTCCAGGATCGAATCCTGCTGAAGACTGGAGGAGGAGGATGAGAAGAGATGGCAGGAAACACACACAGAGAATTGCCCAGCTAATGGACACAAAAACAGCAAATGGGGAAGGGGGGGCTTTAAAATGGATAAAGTAAATAAATAAAATCTTTAAAAAATAAAAAAAATAAAAAATAAAAGTATATAGATTGGTTTTTTTTTTTCATTTTATCGGGAGGTCCCAGGGATCGAACCCAGGTCTCTCCATATGGCAGACAGACGCCCAACCATTTGAGCCACGTCTGCCCCCTAGATTGTTTTTAATGTCTAAAATATTATGCAAATGCAATTTAAAAAGTATGCCAGTCCCTATAGTCTATCATATAAACATTTAAATGGGATTCCAGGCTCAGATTTGAATTTTAAAACTTTACAAGCCCATTGAGAAGGCACATCTCTGCATTGTCATTCATATGATCTCTCTACAGTATATAAAAGTGTTCCAAGAGTAAGAAAAAATGCCTTGAATAAATGTAATGTTAAAATTTGCATTTGTAATAATCTCATTGGACTCTTTTAAAATATTGTGTTTTAATATATTCCTTTTTTCTTTTCAGGATATGAGCCTCCTTGATTTTGAAAAGAACTCCCAGTGTGTGAATTTTCAGATTTTCTTTTTTCCTTCTTTATATATCACTTTATGGATGGGTTCAATATGATTTTTTGTTATGGATTGTTTTGTTGTTTCAGTTAAAATTATATCATTCTGAGATTTATTTAATAGGACTTTCTTTGAGAGCTATATGATAATAGAGTCTTTCTGAGGCTATTGTCTCTATGAGATAGTTAGCTTATTACCCTGGTATTCTTTAATGTCTTTTCCAAAGGCAGGTTGCCACTTGTCATTTTCACTTATGAAAAATAAAAGTATGATTTATTCACATTTTTTAGTGCTTTTTTTTAATTGAGAAAACCTTCTTAAATGTTGAACGCAGCTGTCTTCTGCATTTTAATAGTTTAAAGCGGTTAATCCCATGGTGTAAACAAATACCATTTATATTACATAGAACTGCAGTCTTGTGTATGAAAATCTACCCGTTTTTCTGCAGCTTTCAGATCTGTCTTTGCGGTGGTATCCAGGGAGCTAAAGATCATAAGAGAGTCTGGGAAACTTTGAGGCAACATGGATACTTCTGGCTCTGATTCAGGCCTCTGAAGTGTGAACTTTTTTCCTTTTTTCTTTTTTCTTTGAGAGTGATGCACTAGCTTTTGGAACACCAGATGCTGACTCATCAAGCTCAGTGCAGTTATATTTGAAGCTGGATGGACAAGGTGGGAACACCAAACAGATGATTAATGTCTTCCATCTGTTAGCACCGCCAGGCACATGCTGGCTCAAGTGTCTTAAGTGATATACCAGTGTCTGAAGGAAGCAGCACCTGTACATTAGCACCTGTTTTTTTTTTTTTTATATATTATTATCAGTTTTAAGAAGATGGAAATGTATGAAATGATATGTTATGCTCTTTCCTTAGTAATAGCCAAACTATTTGCAAAATTACTAGGGTCCAGGCTCAAGAGTTAAAAAAACAAATTTTTATCACCCGTTTTGTACAGTTTGGCACAATGAGCTTCATAATATATTAGTCATACAGTAACAGATTCTCTAGTTGGTGGGATATTATTAAGTATTGATAGATGAAATGAATTTGGGCTAACTCCTAATGTACACCAGGAATGGCCTCTTTGACTTATTTATTAATTAAAATATTGAGTGTCTACCATGTAGGAGGCACTGTCCTAAATGCTGAGATGCAGCAGTGAACAAAATACAAAAATACCTGCCTTTAAGGAGCTTATATTCTCATGAGTTCAGCTTTTTCACAGTTATTTTTGGCTGCAGTTAACTGATAAATGCCCATTATAGTATTCCCTAATTCCTTTTGGTTGTAGACAGTGCTTTAAGGTTACTTTATGATCAGCTAAGCCCAGATTTTAAAAATCATGCTTCCATAGTCATGTAAGTTCAATTTTGTAAGAAATACCTGCAGTCAAATCTTGAAAAGTAATTTTAATTCTTGCGTAATTGTTACACTTATTAGGTTGGCCAAGTGGGAAGTCTCTTTCAAAGCAGGTGCTTTTCAAAATATTTATTCAAATAAGCTATACTCTGAAAAGGTTGTTGATATAATCTAGAAATAAAGTCCCTTCACAATACACTCTTAAACCTTTAACTTTGTTTTCACTATAGTTTCCTAAATTTAATGACATGAGCACTTCCATTTTTCCTATTTGCCTAATTATCTTTTACCTAATATATATGACACTGTTTTAGTTTGCTAAAAGCTTCAGGGAGCAATATACCAGAAGTGGGTTGGCTTTTACAACAGAGATTTAATTGGTTAAAAGCTTACAGTTTTCAGGCTGTGAAAGTGTCTAAATCAAAGAATTGTCAGGAGAGCCTTTCTTCCCGAGCTGCAGCTGTGGGCAGTCAGGCACATGGCAGTGTTCGCTAGTCTCTCCCCTCTTCTCGGACCTCATTACCTTCAGCTTCAGGCAACTCCATCTGTGGCCTTTCTCTTTCCCAGGTTCTTCAGCTTCTGGAGGCTTCCTTCTGTCTCTGCAGCTTTTTTCCTGTATCTGCTACTTTTTATCCCTCTATAAATAAAGAACTCCAGTAAGAGGATTAAGACTCACCTTGAGTCATGCAGTCTAATCAAAGGCCCTTAACTGAAGTAATTTGATCAAAAGTTTCCACCTATAATAGGTTTACATGCACAGGAATGGTTTTGCTTTAAGAACAGGATTTTCTGGGGCCCATAAAAGTTTCAAATTGCCACAAACACTAAATGGGTTTTCTGTGAGTTTTTTTTTTTTTTTTTTTTTTCTTTTAAGTAAACTCAGGGACTGCATTTAAATTCTAATTGTTGTTGTTTTTTTTTTTTTTTTTTCTTTCATAGTGTAGTATTTCATTACAGATGTTAGTAGTGTGTGTGTAAGTACTAATTATATGTTAAGGCCTCTGTATTAGATGTTTATATGAAAGCCCTGCTATTAGATAAGTAGCTGAATTGTAAAATGGATTACTCCCAAACATTCTAGAGCAAAAAGGAATGAATTCTTTTAATCTTACAGAAACATTTAGTGCCCTGGAGTAGTCATTTACAAATGGTACTGCTTTCATCTGAAAGGATTAATGCAGTTTCCGGAAATATTTCCATAGACTTAGGAAGATGTCGTACCTACAGTATATTAAATTAAAGGACTTCTTTAAGGCTTCAAAGATTTTGTTATGTCTACAGCCAGCATTTATTCATGGGACTGCTTGGACCATAAGAAATATTACTTTGGGAGTATATTTTGTTTTTGTTTTGTCTTATAGACTTTTTTCATTTGTGTCTTTTCCCATTATTTTAATCTTGATGCTTAAAGCTAAGTAAGTATTATAATATTGATAACTAGGAAGCTAAAATAGATTTAAAACCAAGAAAGTGGGCAGAGGGAATATTACTTCTGAAAAAGTCCAAGTCTAAGTTGTTGGTTACATTCCTCTTTCAGATACCTTTAAATATAGGTGTTCTACAGGGTTTAGGCTTCTTTTCCTTTCTCTCTTTAAATCAGCATTCATTGTGCTTTTTTCTATTTACAAAATAATTATAAATTTAATGCAGAAGTTTTAGGAAAATAGGAAGTACAAAGAAAAAATTATTCTACAGCCCAAAGATAACACTGTTAGTGTTTTTATATATGTCCTTCTACTATTTTTCCATGCCTGTATATACATTTTTCTTCACAAAAATGATATATTATCCACACTATTTTGTAGCTACTTCTTTGCATTGTGAAGATTTTCCTATTTAAATAAATGTCCTTTTACAAAATTATTTTTAATGGCTGCAGAGTATTCATAACATTACACAATTCCTTATTGTTTTGTAGTTAAATTATTACCATGAATGAATAATGTACATTTCTGATTTTTTTCTCTAGAATTGTTATTTTCAAAGTAATCATATATTAAAGTTTTTTTTGATACATGTATACAGTTTTAGTTAACCAGGATAATGGAGAAGGTATGAAGTCAAATAAAACAAACCGAATTTCAAAGAAAACCATAGTCAACTCCCAGTGATCCTGGGATAATCTGGTGCAGATTAACTGTGTATAAGACTACAGCAAAGACCTGAAACTACTCTTTATCCCCTAATTAGGCACTGCTGATAAGTGCTAATAGCTCCCTGTAACAGATAAGTTCATGTGTCAGCCTGGCCAGGTTATGGTGTCCAGTTGTTTGGCCAAGCAAGCGCTGGCCTGGTTGTTACAGTGAGGATATTTTGTGGATTTAAATCATCAGTAAATTGATTGCATCTATGGCTGATTACATCTACCATCAACTAAGGAGATTACCTTCAACAATTAGAGAAGTCTCGTCCAATCAGTTGAAGGCCTTAAAAGGAAAACTAATGATTTCAGCAGTTTGAAGGAAGGATTTCCATCTCTACTTCAGCCAACTAGCTTCTTCTGGGGAACTCATAGAAAACCTTCATTGGAATTCTGTTTGTGGCCTACCATACAGAATTTGGACATGCCTGTCCCCACAGTTGCGTGGGCTAATTCTTATAATAAATACATTAGATAGCCAGATAGATACATAGAAAGGAAGAAAAGGAAGAAAAAGGAAAGAGAAAAAAGAGAAAAGAGATGTGTATATATATCTTTTCCCTAAAGAACCCTGACTAACACAGATTTGGTACCAGGAGTGGTTCTTAAAAAACAGAATCTTAAGGATGAGATTTTTGAGTTGGTTGTTGGGTTTTTGGAATTGGTTCTCTAATCAGATTAGATTCAAAGACACAAATGACTATCTCTAATGATCAAAATGGCGCTGATAGTCCATGGCATAAATTGGCAGTAGAGATATGCAAAATATCACCATTAGGTACTGCTACTCAAATGCTTATAAGAGGCGAGGTTCTTTGTGAGAGTGTATATGAGACATTAACTGAGTTGTGAAGTTAAAAGTATAAAGATATTGGCTGATTGTTCCTAAATAAATGCTGGATTCAGGTGTTAAAGAAAGGGATGAGCTCAAGCCTTCAAATTGCCAGCTTAAGTGTCACATGAAGGACATGAAAGTTTTCTATATGTGTCCTGAAAGAAACTCTTATTTCACATAGCTGCAAACTTGAGACCTCTGAAAACCAGACCCAGTGTCTCATTGTGCAAGTGCCTGAATTACAATATGAGTTGAATTCCCAACTTTTCAGCTTGTCTGTTGTTAAAGTGACAAGCCTTGAATTAGAAAGGAATGGGATCCTGAAAAATGGAATGGGGATATGAAGGTTGCTGATGGTGGGGACATTGAAACCCTAGGATAGTGCTGAGTCTTCTTTACCAGATAAACGTGCAATGGTCTGCCCTAAAGAATCAGCCACCTGACCTCCAGCCTGCCCTGAGGAACCAGCCACTGACCTCCAGTCAGCCCCTAGTAATCAGCTACCCAGGCTCCACCTGAAGTGATTAACCTTGCAATGCCTGATAAGCCTATAAACACCTCCCTAGAAGAAACAGTCCACAGATCTCTGTCTGAAGAGATTAATCCTGTTTCACCAGATGAAACTGCAATAGAATGCCCTGAGGTAGTTGGCTTGTAAAACACTACTTCTCTCATGACCCACCCACACCACTCCTCTTTCCTTCCAGACCTATAAGAGAAAACAAGTCCCAAAAGGTGAGGTACAAAGTGTGACCCATAAAGAAATGTGCTACACTACAAAAGAACTGCATGATTTTTCCAACTTAAATAGAAATCAAGGGTAATATGTGTCAGAATGGATATTAAGAGTGTGGGATAATGGTGAAAGTAATACAAAGTTGGATTAGGCTGAGTTTATTTATTTATTTATTTTTTTTTAAAAAAAATTTTATTTATTTATTCATTTCTCCCCCCCTTGCTGCCTGTGCTCGCTGGGTCAGCCAACCACGCCGTGCGGGCGGGCCTGCCTTCACCAGGAGGCCCCGGGACCCGAACCCGGGGCCTCCCATATGGCAAACGGGAGCCCCACTGATTGAGCCACAGCCGCCTCCCACTGATTGAGCCACAGCCGCCTCCCAGGCTGAGTTTATTGATATGGTTCCACTAACCAGAGATTCTAGATTCAGTGTTGTAGCTTGAGGGGGTGAAAAGGGCATGGGCCAAAAGGTGACTTACATTGCCTGAAGTCAAAATGCCAGAAAGGCTCTGATACAAAGTAGATCCCTCCCCCCGCCCCATCTAAAGCTTAGATTGGAATGTGAGAGTGGATGTATCATGTAAGGCCTGCTTACCAACCCTGAATGCCCAAAGGACACACCTTTCACCAGGACTGTGAGGAATTTGAGAGGCTAACTCAATCATCCTTGAAGAGCTCTGTGGTTGCTCTTTGTAACTCAGATATTATGGTGGGGACTGCTGTCACTGAACTTGGATCCTTAAACATAAAGGGAATGATCAGATCCCAGATTGGCAGTAGCCAAGTGGCAGTACTTAATTGACAAAGGCAAGGTGGGTGTGGCTATCATAATAGCAGAGTGAAAGCAGCAGACTAGCCTGACTTGCAGAGATGTATGGCATTGGCTAGTAGATTATAGGGTACCTAGAAGTAGGATAATGGGCAGTCTACTAAATTGTTACTTCATCTGTATAAGCAGAAGAGTTCTAGGTCAAGTCAACAAAAGTCTAACTTGAATCACAAAAAAGAAAGTCACAGCCTGTCAATTTCCAGACTTGAGACAGTTTACACCCAGTACTCCTTTAATGAAGGGAAACCCAGGTCCCTTGGGGAAGGACCCTGCTACACTGCTAAAAATTTATACTGTTAATGTTCCTCCCAGCCTTCCCCAAAGGGACTTATGTCCTTATACCTGTGTAACTATGTACTGGGGAACAGGAAATGATCAGACATTTTTGGGATTATTAGACACTCAGAAGTGATATCAGTTCCAGGAGACCCAAAAGTCACTGTGGTCTACCAGTCAGACTAGGATAATCAATGGAGTTTTAGCTCTGGCCTGTCTCACAGTGAGTCCAGTAGGTCCCCAGACCCATTCTGTGGTTATTTTTCCAGTTCCAGAATGCATAATTGGAAAAGACATATTAAACAAAATGATTTCAGCAGAATCCCCACATTAACTTGTGGAGTGAGGGCTATTATGGTAGAAAAGGCCAAGTGGAAGCCACTAGAACTGCCTTTACCTGGCAAAATAGTAAATCAAAAACAATACTGCATTCCTGGAGAGATTGCAGAGATTAGTGCTTCCATCAAGGACTTGAAGAATGCAGGGGTGGTGATTCCCACCATATCTCCATTCAATTCTCCTATTTGGCCTGTGCAGAAAACAGATGGATCTTGGAGGATGACAGTGGATTATCATAAACTTAACCAGGTGGTGACTAATTGCAGCTGCTGTTCCAGATGTGGTATCATTGCTTGATCAAATTAACACATCCCTTGGTACCTAGTATGCAGCTTTTGATCTGGCAGGTGCGTTTTTCTCAATTCCTATTAGTAAAGACCATGAGACCTAAATTGCGTATCATGAAGTGGGTGTTGTCTGGCCTGCCAAGTCATAAAGTTGGGTATGCACAGCAGCACTCCATCATAAAATGGAACTGATATATATGAGACTGGGCTAAAGCAGGCTCTGAAGGCACTAGTAAGTTACATGAGCAAGTTGCCCAAATACCCATGGCTATCCTAATAGGGAAGGATAATCAGCTTGTCAAGACCTCTTGTTGGATGTAACTATGAATCTTGTCACCCACTGAGTCAAGACAGGGGGGTGTCATGTCATCCCCAAGGGGATGGGGAGGAAGGAGCAGAAAAGATCAAACGGGGTATTTAGTGGTCAAGGGAAATGTTTTTCATTACCTTACAGTAATGAACACAGGACATGGTAAATAGCATCAAAAATTATTAAAATGTACCATCTAAATTGTAAACTATACTTGAAACCATTGACAATGTTTAGTAGCTATGTTTCACTATCTGTATAACAGTTATAACAATGGCACCATCCACATAAAAAACGTTTTAATATGGGGTGAGGAAAGGGGGAGGAGGTTGGGTATATAAGAGTCTCTAGTATTCTGTGTGTGACTTTGCTGTGACCTAAAACTTCTTTGAAAATTAAATTTGGGAGACACTGGGGAGTGAGAGGGGGAAGGTGCCATGGTACAGACTGGACACCCGATAATGCAGAGCTAAAAGGAAAAAAATAAAAATACTTAAAAAAAATTTTTTTCTTTTTTCTCATTTTTTGAATGTTCCAATCCTTTAATTTAATTTTATTTTTAATTTTTTTTTCTGAGTCTCCATGTATTTTATCTCTTACATTTAAGCTTATTATTATTATTTCATTTTCCTATTAATTGTATTTATCTATTATATGGGCTTCATCTTCAAGGAAGGTGTAGATCACAGATGGGTTACAACAGGGGCAGCAAAGGATCGTTTGTGGGGGGTGTCTGGGATGGGGGTTTCATGGGAGGAAGTTCACCTGAATATACATGAAAGATATATAAAATTGTTCAAATGATCAAGGGGTGGGGCATGGTCACAGTGGGTGGACAATCACTCAATAAATGAGGGAATACTGAATTCCCAGCCTGGAGAGCTCTGCCACATTCTCCAAGGGAGCACCAACAGTCCCCCAAGTGCAGGGGCAGTGTCTGGCAAAAGAGGATGGTCCACTAATGGGTTCTTGTTATTGATAACTAGCCTTATGAGTCTTTGCTCTTGTAATTAAAACTTAGCCTACTGTTATGGGGTGGCTAAGGGTTGCCACCTGAAAGCCTCCTTGTTGCTCAAATGTGGCCTCTCTCTAAGCCAAACTCAGCATATGAATGCATTACCTTCCCCTCAGTGTGGGACATGACTCCCGGGGATGAGCTTCCCTAGCAACGAGGGATTAATACCAAGTGCCAACTGGCAACACAACTGGAAAAAGACCTTGAATAAAAGGGAAAAGGTAAAGACAAATAAATGAGTTCATGTGGCTAAGAGACTTCAAAGAGAGTCAGGAGGTCATCCCAGAGGGAACGCTTATGCACACCTCAGTAGGATCTCATAGAACACCAAAGTGGATATCACCCCACACAGAGGGGCTCCTGAGGGCTCTGGAGACACCCAGGTCCTATATAAGGGGGGCTAGCTCCAGAGATTGATGTCTTATCAGTGGGCTCTACTTTGGAATCTGTGCTCCTGAGAGTGACAGAGTTGGACTCAAATAAGTCCTCCCTGCACATGGTCCATCAGTCTCTTCTATTCAAACCTATATGTGATGCTGGAGTTTGTAGGTGTACTTCCAGAGACTGGAGCCTTTAGCCTGCCCATGTGCCAGCTGTGCCTGGAATCTCGATGGAGCTGCAACTCCTACTCTACAGCTCAATGGACTCACCCAAGTCACCTGGTGAGGAGACGATGATGGACAATGGACATCCCAGGGAATGGAGAGAGTCTGCAGCTGCAGGCAAGATAATCTCATCCATTGTATCCATGGGATATAAGTCCCCTCTCACTTGGAGGTAGAGTGGACATCACCGTCCCAAACTCCTCAGGATTGGGGGAAGAGCTATGGACTAGAGTGGACTTACTAGTATTCTGTTGTAGACATATTGTGATTCAAGCAATGGAAGAAATTACAACAGTGAGGTCCAGCCAGTGGCCACTGGATGCTTTCGGGGCAGGGAAGGGAAAAGCAGTTGTAATACAGGAGCTTTGTCGGGACTTTGGAATTATCCTGAGTGACATTACAATGACAGATATAGGCCATTTTACATCAGCATATAACATGCAGAACTGTGTGGGAGAAAGTGTGGTCTACAATGTGAACTATGGTCCATGCTTAATGGCAAAGCCCCAGAATGTGTATATCCATTGCAGGTCATGTGCCACACTAATGAAAGATATTTATGTGGGATGTTATGGGAGGTGTGGGAGATGGGGAACATGGGAATCCCTGTAATTTTTGTGTAACATTTATGTAATCTAAGCATCTTTTAAAAAATTAAAAATAATAAATAAATAAATAAATAAATAAATAAATAAATAAAAATACCCATGTCTCTCACTCCTACCATGTTATTTTCTCTTTCCCAGCCCACAGCTATGGCCCCTTGGGGAATTTCCTATAACCAATGAAGGGAAATCTTCTCAGTGGGCAGAACTTCAAGCATTGCACCTGGTTGTTCATTTTGTTTGGAAGGGAAATGGCCAGAAGTGCATTTGTATACTAATTCATGGACTATGGCCAATGGTTTTGTTGTATGGTCAGAGACTTGGAAGGAACTTGATTGGAAAATTGGTGACAAAGAGGTCTGGGGGAGAGTTATGTGGATAGACCTTTCTGAGTGGGTAAAGAACATGAAGATATTTGTGTCCAATGTGAATGCTCACCAAATGGTGACTTCAGCAGAGAAGGATTTAAATAATCAAGTGTATAGGGTAAACTGTTCTGTAGCTACAAGTTGGCCTCTACCACTATTACTTCTAGTAATCCACTGACAAAATTTTCCTTCCTTTCTCTGCAAACTTAAGCTCTGCCGACCTACAGAAAGAAGGAACACTTCTGCCAGGAGACAGAAGACACAAAAATGATTCCATTGAGCTGGTAGTTTAGACTGCCTCCTAGTCACTTTGGGCTCCTCATGCCTTGAATTAACAGGCAAAGAAGGTGTGTTAGTCAGCCAAAGGGGTGCTAATGTGAAATACCAAAAATGGGTTGGTCTTTATAAAGGGTATTTATTTGGGGTAGAAGTCCACAGAGACCAGGCCATAAAGCATTAAGTTTCTTCTCTCACCACAGTCCATTGCCACGTGTTAGAGCAAGACAGTTGCTGGAGTTTGCCACGGTTCAGGCTTCTGGGGTTCCTCTCTTCCCGGGGCTGCGTTTCTCTCTGGGTTTAGCTCCTGTTTCCTTTACAAGGTCAGCTGTAGACGATCAGACAAAGGGCTTGCTTCTCTTCTCCTGGGGCCTTCTTTCCAACATCAAAACTTCTTCTCAGGGGGGCGGATGTGGCTCAAATGGTTGGGCGTCCGTCTGCCATATGGAGGGACCTGGGTTCGATCCCCGGGACCTCCCGGTAAAATAAAAAAAATATATATAGAAAGCCCATGGGCTGCCAGGCTCTGTGTGCCGCTGAGCTGTCAGGCCCCGGGAGCCATGCAGCAAGATGATGACGTAACAGAGGAGAGACAAGACGAGATGCTCCGAAAGCTCCAGAAACCAGGAGCTGAGGTGGCACAGGCAGCAGAATACCTCTCTCCTACATCGGAGGTCTCCAGGATTGAATCCTGGTGAAGACTGGAGGAGGAGGATGAGAAGAGATGGCAGAAAACAGACACGGAGAATTGCCCAGCGAATGGACACAAAAACAGCAAATGGGGAAGAGGGTTTAAAATGGATAAAGTAAAAAAAAAAAAAAAAAAAAAAACTTCTCAAAAGACTGCTTCAACTGTCCTTTGCCTTGCCTTTTATATTCAATTCCCCACCCACCAAGGGGTGGGGCTCAACACCCTAATCCTAACCTAATCATGCCCAGATTAACAGATCAGTTTATAAGCATGATTCAATTATATTTTTGGAATTCATAATTACATCAAACTGCCACAGAAGGGAATCACTAGGATGATTGATCCTGATTGTCAAGGGTATAGGACTGCTACTACACAATGAAGATATAGAAGAATTTATCTGGAATATGGGAGCTCCGTTAGGGCATCTCTTAGTACTACCATGCCCCATGATTAAAATCAATGGAAAACTGCTACAACTCAATCCATGTGGGACTACTTTTGGCCCAGACCCTTCAGGAAGTATATCAAATCTCTTAGTTGGCACAGGATGTCAAATATTTAACTATTATCAAATTGTCCTCCAGAAACCTTCCAGACATGGGAGGAGGAGAGTTTTAAGAAGTAAGCATGAAGCTCATTCACAGTGGTCTTTATTCTCTTGAGAGGGAGAGGGAGGTGGGTGAATTTGGAAAATGAGGAAGGTTACTAAGTAAAGCTGAATAAGAAAATTGTGAACAGCACTGAGTACCTGTGATGGTTAGGCTAATGTGTCAATGCGGCCAGGTAATTGTGCCCAGTTGTTTGGTCAAACAAGCACTGGGCTAGTTATAATACAAGGACATTTATGGACTTTAATCATCAGTGAGTTGATTGCATAGATGGCTGATTACATCTACAATCAACCAAGGAGATTGCTGTCAGCAGTGAGTGACATTTTATCCAATCAGTTGAATGCCTTAAAAGGAGAAGTGATTTCAGCATTCAGAGAGAATTTTCCAACTCGACCTTGGACAGCCAACATCTCCTGGGAACTCATCAAGGTATCAAGGATCTTCATCAGAGCCCCTGGTTTGCAGCCTGCCTGCAGAATTTGGACTTGTGCATCCCCATGGTCACGTGAGAGAATTTTATAAAATCTCATACTATTTACAGATATCTCCTGTCGATTCTGCTTCCCTAGAGAACCCTGACTAATACAGTACCCAAATGAGGATTGGAATAATGCTTTTGTAGTTGAACTAATCAGAATGCTAAAGAGCTACTAATTTCTCTTTTTAGATAGGGCCTAATATCTGGATTCTTAGAAAATGTAGCAATAACACTTAAAGATAAGCCATTGTTTGATGGAAGAAGAATGTCATTTACTTTACTAGAAAATGGATATTTTTAAGAAAAAGCATTAAAAAATGTTAGATTTAAAATCTTAAAGTTTAAAGATGATTTAACTGTTAGAATTTCCTAGTAGTACATGTTCTCTATGTGCAAGACATTGTGCTAAGCTCTTTCTATACATTCAATGATTTAATCCTCAAAACATTTCTGAAGAGTTGATATCATCATCCTGATTTCACAGATAAGTAAAGTGAGTCCCATAAAAGTTGAATGACTTGCCCAAGATCATGAAGTAATCATAGTGAAGTTTGAGACAGCTCTAGGTGGTGGGATTGCAGGTGATTTTTATTTAGTTTGTTTTTCTTTTGACTTATCTATATTTTATAATTTTTCCACAGTGAATATGCATTATTTGCATGCATTTGACACAATATGTAATAATGTGGATAAACTAAAACAAATAGCCCAAGGAAATCTTGTTCTCTCCTTCCTTTCTGTACCTTTCTCAAGATAGCCTGTTTTCTGCTATGATTCTGATTTTAAATGGTAGATAGCATTTAAAAGAAAAAAGAAGGTTTAACACATGATATCAAAGGTTTGACATCCAAGAAGTGCAGTGTGATGGCAAAAGCACAGACTTTGGAATCAGACAGACTCGAGTTTGCGTCTGTCTTTGTCACTTACTAATTTTGTGACTGAGCACATAACCATACTGAGTCCCTCTGTCCTCTGAAGGGTTAATGACACCCTTTAGGTAATGTTGAGAGATTAAGATGACATAAATTATAGTCTCCATTTATTAAACACTCTTTTAAGGTATGGAGTGATGATTTCAGACATTGGTGAGATCTATCTAGAATTTACAAGGGTTTCCTCACATTTAGGCTGCAGTGTAGTCATGCCTTGAATAAAATAGCAGCGGGCTCAAATGTTCCTTTCACAGAAGGAAGGTAAGAGTCATTCTTTGGACATGGTCTCTCTACATTTTCCTTATCTGCATTATCCTTATCCTTACCTGCACTACTGGGTATAATATGGGCCAAAAATGTCTCTCTCTTCTCAAGAAAATAGTCTTATTGGTACCTTCACTCCTGTAGACTCTGTGTGAGGGGCAGCTGAAATGTTACAGATTTTGTTTTTGTTGCTTTTTAATCTGAAGTTCTCTGGAGATATTTATCTAATAAATTTAGAAATGTTGCTGTGATGGCAACTGATCAGTCTTTCAGCCTAAATTAAGGTTAATTGCAAGCAATCACTGTGCATACAACAGAATGTTGCTTTTAGACTGTCAATTTTATCAGAATATGCCAAGCATGTGGGGATTAAAACTAAAAAAAATGATTAAGGTTAGAGTTATTTGGATTGCATATGCAAAAAAAAAAAAAAAAAAAAAAAAGTTCTTTTACCAGAACACTTTAGAAAGTGTGCAGTGTTTGGAATGTTTTGTTTGTTTGTTTTAAGAAGGTACCAGGGATTGAACCCTGGACATCGTACATGGAAAGCGGCACTCAACCACTTGAGCTACATCTGCTCCCCAGGAACTTTTAATCATGTGAGCTGATTTTAATTTAAGTGGGTATGGTTAGGGAGGCTGAAGGTCCCATTAATGATTTTCAGAAAAACCTCAAAATTTGACTAATTGCATGAATAGATTATGAAATTCATTTGTTATTGTAACATAAGAAACATTAAGAATGGTAGGTCTTCTCTGTATGAACTATAATTGAGGAAAACTAGTGGAGTGAAGTAGTCTAAGATATGATACAAATTGCTTCTAATAAGTAGAGCAAACCTTTAAAAAGGTATTTGAAGGAAACAAATTTATTGTTTATTAATTCTCAACTATTTATTGACCTACTATGTACCCTTCCTGCTCTTGCCCTCGTGCAATCTAGTCTCACAGCAGCCAGTCATCTTTTTAAATGTAAGTCAGAACATGCTACTTTTCTGCCAGAAATTCTCCAATGACTTCCTGTCATATTGCAAACATGCCAAATAGGTTCCTAGCTCAAGATTTTAATATTTGCTCTATCCTTTGCTGGGAATGCTCTTTCCCAGGTATTTGTATGGCTTGCTTCCTCAACCCATTCAGATCTCTTCTCAAATATATCCCTGATCTTCCTTTCTAAAATATTGTCCCAGATCACTGTCTGAATCCTTATTCTGCTCTTCACAACACTTATTGCTACCTGGAATTATATATGTTTATTTATTTTCTATTTGTCTACCCTCTGCCACTTAATGTGCTGTGTGACCTTGAGCAAGATACTTCACCTCCCTGAGGCTCAGTGTCCTCATCTATAAATTGGGAATGAAGTAATAATACAAACTACTTATTAAAACATTTCCATTTATGTTTCCTCAGGACCTCATATGCAACATTTTCAAAATTGTTCTTAACTTCCTTTTTTTTTTAAAGATTTATTTATTTACTTTATCCATTTTAAACCCCCCCCTTCCCCATTTGCTGTTTTGTGTCCATTTGCTGGGCAATTCTCTGTGTCTGTTTCCTGCCATCTCTTCTCATCCTTCTCCTCCTGTCTTCACCAGGATTCGATCCTGAAGACCTCTGATGTAGGAGAGAGGTGCTCTGCCACCTGCACCACCTCAGTTCCTGGTTTTCGGAGCTTTTGGAGCACCTTGTCCTGTCTCTCCCCTGTTATGTCATCATCTTGCTGCATGGCTCCCGGGGCCTGGTGGCTCACCGGCACACAGAGCCTGGCAGCCCATGCTCCTTCTATATATATATATATATATATTTTTTTTTAATTTTACCGGGAGGTCCCGGGGATTGAACCCAGGTCCCTCCATATGGCAGACAGACGCCCAACCATTTGAGCCACATCTGACCCCTTAACTTCCTTTTTAAACATTTCCCAGTCCATCTCTCAAGAAAGAAACCCAGAAGAATCACCAAGTTTTTAAATTCTTCCTCATAAATACCATGAAATCATTATTTCATCTTCACAGAGACTCTCTCTTTTTTTTTTTTTTTGCTTACAAAAATGTTATATATATATATATATATATATATATATAGGTGCTTAGATTACCTAAATATTACACAGAAACTACAGGGATTCCCATGTTCCCCACCTCCAACACCTCCCACAACATCCCACACAAATATCCCCCACAAGTGTGGCCCATCACCCTCAATGGACTTACACATCCTGGGGCCTTGCCATCAACCATAGACCACAGTTCACATCGTAGACCACACTCTTTCCCACACAGTTCTGAATGATGTGTGCTGATTTAAAATGGCCAATATCCGTCGCCACAATGGCACTCAGGACAACCCCCAAGTCCCGAAAAAACCCCTATATTTCAACTGCACTTCCCCTCCCTGCCCTGAAAGTGTCCAGTGGCCACCGGCTAAACCTCACTGTTATAATTTCTTCCATTGCTAGAATCACCCTATGTGTACAACAGAATACCATCAAGTCCACTCTAGTCCATAGTTCTTCCCCCAATCCTGAGGGGACTGGGATGGTGATGTCCACTCCACCTCCAAGTGAGAGAGGGCTTATATCCCATGGATATGGTGGGTGGGGTTACACAGAGACTCTTTTATTTCAAGGCCCTGATACCTCTCATTTGAGATTCTGTGATAACGTCCTGCCTGGTCTCTCTCTCCACAGTCCACTTCCTACTCTCTTTTCTCTCCTACTAGAATGAACTTTCTGAAAAGCAAATCTGATCAGCTCTATCTCCTACTTAAAACCTCCAGAAGCTCCCTATTTCATTTGAGATAAATTCCAAATCACTTTTTCCTGGCTTACATGGTTTTACTTGACTTGAGTCCTTGATCACCTTTCTTCTCCCACTCAGTCAGGATTTGGTAAACTGACCCCTGAGATTACTAGAAAATGCTCTGTTCTCTGTTAGTCTGAGATTTTTGTTTACTGCTGCTCCTTTTACTGAAATGCTCTGCTCATCCACCTCTAAATATCTCCTATAGTTTCTTTCTTTTTTTTTTTTTTTTAAAGATTTTATTTATTTATTCATTTATCCCCCCCTTGCTGCTTGTGCTCGCTGGGTCAGCTAACCACGCCGTGCGGGCGGGCTTGCCTTCACCAGGAGGCCCCGGGGACCGAACCCGGGGCCTCCCACATGGTAAACGGGAGCCCTACTGATTGAGCCACAGCCGCTTCCCCTACAGTTTCTTGAAGACTTGGCTGAGGCTTCTTCTTTTTAGGTTCGGTTAAATGCCCCACCTCTGTCCCGAAGTACCCTATGCTTCCTTCTTGCGCGACACTATCTTTCATTGTGATTAACTCTTTTAAAAACAATAATACTTCTTTAATTCATTGATTTAATTCATTAATTCATTAAATTATTGTGATACATTAGAAACAAAAATGTACAGAAATAAAGTAACTGGTGCCTGTGTATTCAGCACCAAGATTAAACATATGTTAGTAATTTGCCATATTTGTTTCAGGTTTCTTTTTTTTTACCCTTAAGAAATAAAAGGTTAAAGCTATACTAAAGCTGTACCCCTCCCAAACCTTTGTTCACCTTCCCTCCCTAAAGGCAAACAATAAACCTGAAGTTGGTACAGAAAAGTCTCTTTACTCACCTGTTTCCCTCACTCTACAGTGTGCAAATTATGGCCAGGCAGAGACTATGCATGTCATGTTTGTTTATAAAATTTTATTGAAGTATATCATTCATACATGAACATACATAAACAATAACTGTATAGTAAAAGTTGTGGACTTACATGAATATCATCATACAAAGCTCTCATACATCATACATCCCACTGCCAACACCTTGCATTGTTGTGAAACATTTGTTACAAACTATGAAAGATCATCATCAAAGCATTACTATTAACTATAGCCAATATTTTACATTTGGTGTATTTTTCCTCAACTCACTTGATTATTAACAACCTGTATTAGCATTATACATTTGTTATAGTTCATGAAAGAACATTCTCATATTTATTCTGTTAACCACAATCCATCTTCCACCACAGGATTCCCTGTTGAATGCTTTGTACAATCCATTCAAAGTGTACACTCAGTGGCTCTCATTTTCATCACAAAGTTGTGCTGTCATCACCTCAATTTTAGAACATTTTTACTACTTCAAAAGGAAAAATCCCATATCCCCTTTTACCCCCAACTATTGTCCTTTAGAATTGTTATATCTTGTTTGCCATTGCTACAAAACTATTATATTACTGTTAACTATTGTTCATAAGTTATATTAGTTGTAATTTTCCTGTGTATAACCATCTTCTTAACATTTTGTAAAAGAATATTATATTTATAGTATTAATCAAAATCTGTATCCACCAAATGAAATACTATGTTATGTCCCTAGATTATTCTCTAGCTCCCCTTCAATTGACATTTACATCCAAAGACTACCCCTTTCAGCCATAATTACATTTATAAATCAGCAGTGTTATACTCACCATAATGTCTTACCATCAACTCTATTCATTTCCACACTTTTATAATAAACTTTATTAAAACTTCTATATACATTAAGCATCAGCCCCCTTTCTCACCCCACATTCTATTTCCTAGTAATCTATACTCTAGAGTTTACCTCTGTGGGTTTACTCATATTTAGTTCATATTAGTGAGGCCATACAATATTTGTCCTTTTGCATCTGGCCCAATTAAAAAATGGGCAAAAGACTTGAGTGTATAGACATTTGTCCAAAGAAGAAATACAAATGGCAAAAAAACACATGAAAAATGCTCAACATCACTAATGATTTAGGGAAATGCAAATGAAAATTACAATGATATATCATTTCCTACCTATCTGAATGTCCTCTATTAAAAAAACAGAGAACTACAAGTGTTGGAGAGGATGTGGAGAGATAGAAACACTTATTCACTGTGGGTGGGAATGCAGAATGGTACAGCCACTTTGGAAGACTGGCAGTTCCTAAAGAAGTTGAATGTACACTTTGCCACGTGACCCGACAATACCACTGCTGGGTATATACCCAGAAGAACTGAGAGTAGTGACATGAACAGACATCTACAACTGATGTTCATAGTGGCATTATTCATGATTGCCAAAAGTTGGAAACAACCCAGGTGTCTATCAACCGATGAATCGATAAACAAACTGTGATATATTCACACAATGAAGTATTATGCAGCCATAAGAAGAAATGAAGTCGTAAAGCATATGACAACATGGATGAACCTGGAGGACATGATGCTGAGTGAAGCAAGCCAGACAAAAATGGACAAATACTATATGATTGAGTTACTATGAACTAAATATATCATGTAACATATGATTTTAAAAAATTTATATTTATCCAGTACCTTTAACTGAGAAATGTATGTTTTTATGCAACTGTGTTTTCTTTTTATTTTTTAATTATTGTTTATATTTTCAATTATTAAATGTACAAAATAAAGTTTAAAAAAATATGAGCCGTCTATATGCTGTCTACAAGAGACTCACTTCAAATGTAAGGACACAATCAGGTTGAAAGTGAAAGGGTGAAAAAAGAGATTCCACACAAATAGTAACCCCAAAAAAAGATCTGGAGTAGTGATACTAATATCACACACAATAGATTTTAAATGTCTCTATAATAATAGTTGGAGAATTCAATACACCATTCACAGCATTGAATAGACCATCTGGACAGAGGATAAATAAGGAAAGAGGGAGCTTGAATAATATGATAAATGAACTAGACCTAACAGACACCTTATTACACCCAAAAGAGCAGAATATACATTCTTATCAAGTGCTATGGATTCTTCTCCAGGTGTTTTAGTTTGCCATAGGGCTGCAGATGCTAAGTACCAGAGATGGGCTGCCTTTTATAAAAGGGATGTATTGGGGGTAAAAGCTTACAGTTCCAAGGCCATGAGAAGTCCAAATCAGGGTACCGTAAGAGGTGCTTTCTCACCAAAGTCAGCTACCACCTGGCAAAGCAAGATGGCCACTGATTTTCTGCTGAGAGTTCTGCCTTTCTGTAGCTGTAGGCAAACCTGGGATAGGGCTAGACTCTTATTGGGCCTCCTCTGTCTTTCTCTGGGCTCAGCTCTTTGAGGCTCTCAGGGGCAGCCCAGCTGTGGGCAAAACCTCTCTTATGTGGCAGGACCAAATATGGCAGCTTCCTTTCTGTCTTTTTATTATTGAATTGTAACATCTCTTTATTTTTCCTGGATATTAAACCCTTACCGGACATGTGATTTCCAAATATTTTCTCCCATTGAGTTGGTTGCCTTTTCACCCTTTTGATAAATCCTGTGAGGTGCAAAAGTGTTGAATTTTGAGGAAGTCCCATTTATCTATTTTTTCTTTTGTTGCATGTGTTTTGGGTGTAAGGTCCTAGAAACCACAACCTACTACAAGGTCTTGAAGATGTTTCCCTACATTTTCCTATAGTAGTTTTATGGTCCTGGCTTTTATATTTAGGGCTTTGGTCCATTTTAAGTTGATTCTTGTATAGGGAGTGAGATAGGAGTCCTCCTTCATTCTTTTGGTTATGGATATCCAGTTCTCCTAACACCATTTGTTGAAGAGACTATTTTTTCTCTATCTTTTTCCAACCTTTCACTTTCAGTCGTTTTGTATTTCTATGTCTAAGGTGAGTTTCTTGTAAGCAGCATATGGATGGCTCATGTTTTTTTATCCATTCTATCAGCCTGAATCTTTTGATTGGGGAGATTAATCTGTTCACATCCAATGATTTTATTGTATATGCACTGTATTAGTTAGCCAAAGGAGTGTTAATGTGAAATACCAAAAATGGGTTGGTTTTTAAAAGGGTATTTATTTGGGGTAGAAGTTCACAGATACCAGGCCATAAAGTGTTAAGTTTCTTCTCTCACCACAGTCCATTGCCATGTGTTAGAGCAAGACAGCTGCCGGCATTTGCCAGGGTTCAGGCTTCTGGGGTTCCTCTCTTCCTGGGGCTGCATTTTTCTCTGGGCTTAGCTCCTGTTTCCTCCACAAGGTCAGCTGTAGATGATCAGGTGAATGGCTTGTTTCTCTTCTCCTGGGGCCTTCTTCCCAACATCAAAACTGCTTCTCAAAAGACTGATTCAACTGTTCTTTGCCTTCCCTTTTATATTTGATTCCCCACCCACCAAGGGGTGGGGCTCAATGCCCTAATCCTAATCTAATCATGCCCAGATTAACAGATCAGTTTACAAGCATGATCCAATTATATTTTTGGAATTTATAATTACATCAAATTCCCCAACGTCCACATGCACTATTTACTTCTACCATTTTATTCTTTGGTTTTCATATGCCACATCATATTTTTGTCTTTTTACTCTTTTGGTTATCCTTTCTGCTATTCTTTCTTCTATACTTTCCTCCAGGCCTCTCTTTCCTGTCTATTTATTTCAGGTTCTAAGACTTCCTTTAGTATTTCCTGCAAAGGTGAATTCTTTTTTGGAAACTTTCTTAGTTTCTCTTTGTTTGTGAATATTTTATACTCACCTTCATATTTGAAAGACAATTTTACTGGATAAAGAATTCTTAGCTGGCAGTTTTTTTCTTTCAGTATCCTAATTGTATCATACCACTGTCTTCTCACCTCCATTGTTTCTGAAGAGAAATTTGTGCTAAGTCTTATTGGGTATCCCCTGTATGTGATGGTTTGCTTCTCCCTCACTGCTCTGAGAATTTTCTCTTTATCTTTGACATTTGGCATTATGAGTAGTATGTATCTTGGAATAGGTCTATTCAGATTTATTCTGATTGTGGTACAGCATGCTTCTTGGATTTGTAAGTTCATTTCTTTTGTGAGAGTTGGGACATTTTCAGCTATTATTTCCTCAAATACTCTTTCAGCCCCTTTTCCCTTCTCTTCTCCTTCTGGAACTCCCATGACATGTATGTTGTTGCGTTTCATGTTGTCATTCTACTCTCTGAGCCTCTACTCAATTTTTTCCATCTTTTTCCTCTCTATTCTTTTCTCTCTTCAATTTCAGCTGTTCTGTCTTCTGTACCACTTATTCTTTCTTCTATCATTTCGAGTCTGCTGTTGTGTGCCTCTAATGTGTTTTTTTGTTTTTTTTACCGGGAGGTCCCAGGGATTGAACCCGGGTCCCTCCATATGGGAGACGGATGCCCAACCATTTGAGCCACATCCATTCCCTCTAATGTGTTTTTTATCTCACCTATTGTGTCTTTCATTCCCATGAGCTCTGTTACTTTTCTATTCAGGATTTCAAATTCTTCTTTGTGCTCACTCAAAGTCTTCTTTTTTTTTAAAGATTTTATTTATTTATTCATTTATCCCCCCCTTGCTGCTTGTGCTCGCTGGGTCAGCTAACCACGCCACGCGGGCAGGCTTTGCCCTCACCAGGAGGCCCCGGGAACCGAACCCGGGGCCTCCCATATGGTAAACGGGAGCCCTACTGATTGAGCCACAGCCGCTTCCCTCAAAGTCTTCTTTTTTTTTTTAAAGATTTTATTTATTTATTCATTTATCCCCCCCTTGCTGCTTGTGCTCGCTGGGTCAGCTAACCACGCCATGCGGGCGGGCTTGCCTTCACCAGGAGGCCCCGGGAACCGAACCCAGGGCCTCCCATATGGTAAACGGGAGCCCTACTGATTGAGCCACAGCCGCTTCCCTCTCAAAGTCTTCTTGATGTCATTTATCTCTTTAGTCATATTGTCTTTCAACTCATTAATTAGATTTTGGAAATTTGTGCACAACTCACTAATTAGTTCTCCCAAATCCTGCATCTCTTCTGGGGCTTTGATATATTCCATTTCCTTCGTATGGCTTGTAATTTTATGTTGATATCTAGGCATCTGATTAGGATGTAGTTTACTCAGATGCTCAATTTCTTTCTCTTTTGTAGGGTTTTAGTGGCAGGAGGCTGTGTGTTACCACTGCTTTTTGATTCTTGACTCAACCTAGATTGTTAGGATTGTCCCTGCCAGTTGCTCAAGATTGGGCTCTGGACCCAGTAATTGGTTGCAGACCCACTTCTTAGGGCCTTGGGAAGGGAAACTATAAAGGCTAGAAAAAACCTTCTTACTTATTTTTAATTTTCTCACATAGACTTCCTTGGTCTGCCAGCAGATGGTGCTTTTTGACAGCTCTCAGTTCAATGCCTGATAGGAGTGTATTTATTGCAACACAGACAGGATCAATATGATAGAGCTTCCTGCCTGGAGGCTAAGAGCCTTGTAATTCAAACTTTCTCAAAGACAGTTCTCCAGCCCTCTCTGGCAGCCCTCTCCCTTTTCCTGGGTAGGAAATATTTTCACTCCCCTCTGAGTCCTCAGCAATCAGTCCTGGTTAGTAGAGAAGGAGATTGGGAGGGTTGTATATCTTTAGCCCCTTGCAGGCTCCCAAGGCAAACAATGGTGTGGTCCCACCCAACCTGGGTAGGCTCCTGGGACACAGCAGACCAAATTTGTGAGTTAAAAGCTGTGTCAGCCTTAGGCTGTGTTCCTCTCTCTCCCCTTTCCTGGGGAGGTGTGTCCTCAACAATCAGTCCTGGCTAGAATAGGGAGATTTCGAGGGTGGGATTTCTCTAGTCCTGTGCTGGCTCCCAGGGCAAATCATGGTGTGGTCCCACCTGGCCTGGAAGGGCTGGTGGGACACAGCAGACCAAATTTGTGGGTCAGAAGTTAAGTCAGCCTTAGGCTGTATCCCTCTCTCTCCCCTCCCTGGGGTGGTGTATCCCTGAAGCTTCCTTTGTCTATTGCCACAGGCCCAGAGGCCTGAGAATTCTAAAGTGTCTTTAATTTGGGGGAGGATGCTAGCAGCAACAGCCGTTGGTTTCAACTCACAGTTCTGTCATCATGATTCCCCTTCTTTGTCCCTCTCTCCTCTGGGTGGTGTCCAGCTTTCACCTATGTCCCAAATCCTAGATCTTTTTACAGGCTGTTTCAGCCTGTCCTTTAGCTATTTTTCTGGAGGAGAAGAGAGTCCCATGTCTTTCTTGTCCACCATCTTCCTGAAAGTCTCATATTTTTTTATTCCATTCTGTCAATTTTTTAAAAAGATTTATTAGTTTATTTATTTATCCCCCCCCCCCTCCATTGTTTTTGCACTCACTGCCTGCTCTCTATGTGTGTTCTTCTGTGTCTGCTTGTCTTCTCTTTAGGCAGCACTGGGAACCTATCCTGGGACCTTCTGGAGTGGGAGAGAGGCACTCAATCTCTTGTCCATGTCAGCTCCCTGGCCTGCTGTGTCTCTTATTGTCTCTCCTCTGTGTCTCTTTTTGTTGCATCATCTTGCTGCGCCAGCTCTCCATTCAGGCCAGCACTCTGTGTGGGCCAGTGCTCCTGCATGGTAGATGGGAGCCCAATCGCTTGAGCCACATCCGCTTCCCTCAGTCTATGTTTTTTGACTGGGAAATTCAATCCATTAACATTCAGTGTAATTAATGTAAAGTCATTACTTACTTCATCCATTTTATCCTTTGGCTTTCCATTGTCATATCTTACTATTGCCTGTCTTTTTAGTATTTAGGTACCCTTATGTATTAGTCAACCAAAGGGGTGCTGATGCAAAATACTAGAAATCTATTGGTTTTCATAAAAGAGTATTTATTTGGGGTAGAAGCTTACAGTTACCAGGCCATAAAGCATAAGTTACTTCACTCACCAAAGTCTGTTGCCACGTGTTGGAGGAAGATGACTGCCAACACCTGCAAGGGTTCAGCCTCCCTCTTTCTCTTATGGCTCTGTGGTCCCAGCTTCTCCAATATCAGCTGTAGGCTGGGATAAGTCTTGTCTCTCTCCTGGGGCTCATTCTTCTCTGGGCTCAGTTGCTCTGCTCTGTTCTCTCCACAAGGTCAGTTGTAGACTATCAGGCGAATGGCTCATCTCTCTTACCTGGGCCTCTGCTGTGTCTAATGGAGCTTTCTCTCTTTCCTCACATATCTGCTTCTCTGTGTATTTACTTCCCCAGGCTCCAGCATTAAAACTCCAACCTCCCTCCACTGCTGTGCAGTTTTATCTGTGAATCTCCACCCACCAAGGGGGTGGGGACTTGATGTCCCACTGACGTGGCCCAATCAAAGCCTTAACCTTAATTTAATCAAGTAAGAGTGAGACCTCTGAATCCAATACAATCTAATATGACCAGAGGAACAGACCAATTTACAAACATAATCCAATATCTGTTTTTGGAATTCATAAATAATGCCAAACTGATACACCTAACTAATAATCTTCATTTCTACATTCTTCTCCAAGACTCTCATCCTTGTTTTTTCTTTTCAGGCTGCAGCACTTCTTTTAGTATCTCTTGTAAATCTGTTTTATTGGTAACATACTCTATCACTTTTTGTTTGTCTGTGAGGACTTTAAACTCACCTTCATTTTTGAATGATAGTTTTGCCAGATAAAACTTCTTGGCTGGCTGTTTTTCTCTTTCAGTACCTTAAATACATCATACTATTGCCTTCGTGCCTCCATGGTTTCTGATGAGAGATTGGCACTTAGTCTTATTGAGATTTCCTTGCACAGGACTAGTCAATAAATGTTTGTTGAACAATTGGTTAGATAAATCTATCTTCAACTTGATTGCCTTTAAATTGCCAACGTCTAAAGCAGCCGTTTCCATTTTTTTTTAAGACAGTTCTCTCTGTCAATCTGATTTTTATGGAAATGTGTTCCTTCTCACAGAGGGCTCTAGGTCAAAAAGAAACAAAGGACAGAGCCTGAATTTTGGCCTGAAAAGTACTACCTATGTGCCTTTCAGCACTTACTTAATCTGTCTAGATGTTAATTTCTTATTTTGTAAAAATGAGGCTAATAATCCTTATTTAGCAAGGTTTTTGTGAAGATTAAATAAAATAACAGATGCAAATGTGCCCTGCATGGTGGAATAGGTGCTCAATAAATGTTACCATTCCCATAAAAGTAATTTTTTATCTTATATTTCTTTTTCAGATTTCCCTCTTTTTTTTTTTGGATTTGTTGATAGTTTTATTTTCCCATTTCTGTGCTTATTTCCATCATCTTCCCAGCCTGGAAAGGAACTGCACTATGCAATGCTAGCCATATCCTAAGTATACTTCAAGGTGCAGTTCCCTCCATCCCTGAGTATTCCTGGTTTTGTACACTCTTGTCCTCACTAAATGTAGGTTATTTGTCATTTAGGATATGTGATATACTCTCAAATGTGGCATTTACATAAGATTGGTGTATTAGTCAGCCAAAGGGGTGCTGATACAAAATATCAGAAATCGGTTGGTTTTCGTAAAGGGTATTTATTTGGGGTAGAAGTCCACAGTTACCAGGCCATAAAGCATAAGTTACTTCCCTCACCAAAGTTTATCGCCATGTGTTGGAGCAAGATGGCTGCCAATGTCTGCCAGGGTTCAGGCTTCCTGGGCTCCAGCTCAAAACTCAGCATCAAAACTCCAACTTTCTTCTCTGCAGTGTAGTTTTCTCTATGAGTCCCACTCACCAAGGGGGCAGGGACTCAAAGTCCTGCTGATGTGGCCCAATCAAAGCCCTAATCATAATTTAATCATGCTCAGGTATAGACCATTTTACAAACATAATCCAACATCTATTTTTGGAATTCATAAACATACCAAACTGATACAACTGGTCTTTCCCATTGTATTGTACATGTCTTGAAGGTCCAGGACTATGTCTTATTGTTCTCATTTTTCACACTTCTCAGCACCTGCTAAGGAGGTAGCAATGCATGGAGTCAGATTGCCTGATTTCAAATCCTTGTTCTGCCATTTGCTAATTGTGTAACCTCAATCAAGTAACTTAACTTTTCTAGGCCTCAGTTTTTTGCTGTAAATTGAGAGTAATAATAGTACTTATCTTATGGCTTAGTTTTGAGAATTAAGATATGTCTGTAAAGCAGCTTTCGCTATTCTTCTTTTCAAGTGCCCTATAAATGCTAGTAGTGATGATTATCCATTAAAAACTACTTATTACATGGTTTAATGTTAATGCTAATTGTATTAGTTTCCTATTGCTGCTGAAACAAATTGCCACAAATTAAATGGCTTAAAATATTGCACATTTATCATCTTATTGTTCTGGAGGTCAGAAGTCCAAATTAGTACTCACTGAGCTACCAGATTGGTACATGGAAGTGTTGACAGGTTGACACTGCTGTGTCCTTCTGGAGGCTCTAGGGGATAATTCGGTTCCTTGCCTTTTCTGGTTTCGAGAAGCTGCCTATATCCCTTGGCTCATGTCCCCCTCTCATCTTCAAAGCTAGTAATCACATAACTCTGGCCTCTGCTTCTGTAGTCATATCTCATTCTCTGTCTGACTCTCCTGCCTTTCCCTTTCACTTATAAGAACACCTGTCCACCTGGATAATCCAGGATAAGATCCTTAATCACATCCATGACGTCCTTTTTGCCATTTAAAGTAACATATTCACAGGTTCTGGAGATTAGGTCTCAGACATCTTTTGGAGCCTATTATTCTGTCTATCATGTGAATGCAGGAAAATTCTTCATTCATTCAACAAACATACTGATACCAATTCTGTACAGGACTTATTTTAGTCCCTGGGGCTGCAAACACAAATAAAATAATATCTTGCTCTCACATTGCTTTCAGTCTAGTGGAGAAATTGTGTTTGCAGTGGATATATTTTATAATAGCATTTCCCAAAATTTGGAAGGGGAAATGAGAGTGTCACATTTAACATTTATTTAAACTTGAGTGCCATTTTGATTGATGGAAAAGCAGAAAATGGTTACAGCATAACGCTTGTTAAGTTATGCGGACCCTAGACTTGGGTATGTGATTACCCAAGGTCGTTTAAGTTGAGCTTTTCTTGTATTTGCTCTCCCAATGAGAAACTAACAGAAATCAGACACACAATTTCCAAGTGAGAAAGAGAAAATATTGTCCTTTATCACCCATTAAAACAAACAGATTTTTTGTTTTAGTTGTTCTCATATCCATGCTTTTTGATTATCAATTGCCAGGATGATAAGGCAGCATCTCATCCTAATCACAGGTATAGGAAATGGGAGAATGAGCACAGGGATTGGAAGTACTTGCCAGAATTCTTAGATATATGGGCCTTGGTTGACAAGGAAAAATTTAGGAGAAGAGAACAAACCAAAAATATTTCCTATTGCCAAATCAATCATCTCTCTGTTTCTGTTCCCTTCACTGAAATGAACAAAAACATCTCTCTCCAAACCCTATATTCCCTATCTAATAATTTTACATGACTCCTTGGAATCCAAACTTTCCTTTCAAACTTCTTTACTTTTCCCCTTCCTTCCTCCTATAAGACTTCCAAGAAGTGCACCATACACTGGAAGGAGAAAAGCTAGAAAGGTTTTCCTTCTTTCTAAGTACTTGACAACATGCGCCATGTTTTTTGTTGTTTGGGGCCTAGGCTTGTTTATATTTTGTCTTCCTTAGCTCAGAAAGGACCATTAATGGCTGGAATAGCCTTCTTAAAATGAAGGATATTCACTCTAACTGCCCTTTTGTTTCTTCATTATTTTAAAAGTGGGACCTTTGTGAGTCATTTTGGTTTACAGAGATCAAACAGCTCATTTTATGAAGGTTACACTGACATTCTCTAATTCAACAGATATTTATTGGGTACCTACTGTGTGAAAGATAGGTGCAGAAAGGTGGGAAGTAGGGAAGGGGATTAACATCTATTGAAATTCAGTATGTACCTGCACTGTGATCTCTCATGTGTATTTAGTTTTCTTAAGTATGTCATTATACTCAAAGGTTTTCAATATAGCAAATAGCTTTCCTCTTCCATGTCAGCTCCAATTGCCTGAATATAGCACTATATTGAGAAGGATTGTGAAAATGGGCTCAAGCATGATGGGAGTAATGAGATCAATGAATAATGTCTGCTATAAATGTAGAGAGGAGAATGGTGACACATACACCATATACTTTCCAACCGTGATTGTGTGATAAACAAACTTTCATTTACTTGTTAAACTTCTGCTAAATACCAACCACATACTGAACACCATGAAGGTATATGTGGATACAAATTCAATATAAGACAGTATGTGATTAATGCCATGGAGAACCACAAACACATTGTACCAAAGGAATATAGAGAAATTGCTCTGGAATAGTCAGAGAAGGCTTTAAGGAAAACCTGATTTTTGAAGTGAGCCTTGTGTTTTAATCAGAATTTGATGAGGGGAGCAGTACCTCTATGAGTGTTATGGAATAAGGGATTTATTATAGCAATTAGATGCTACATAATTGTGGAAGGATCTTGGAAAGCAAGGCCAGAAAAGTGAGTTGGAGGATCAGGAAAAAAAGTCATAAACAGCCCTCTTGAAACACTGGCTCAGGTAGATAAGTAGGAGCTTGCAAGGAAATCTGGGAAACCAGGTATATCCAGCTGCTGGAATGGAACCAAAAAGGAGAACTAATGGAGAAGCCCATGGAAGGTTGTTGGCTCTGCATCTGACGGTGGGCTGGGGAGTTGGTCATCAGAGCCAGCAGTTGGGGAAAAAAGCTGGTCACAGAGCAGGGGAGAGAAAAGAGAAGTTCAAACCTGCAATCTTCTCTGCTTTTGTCTCTTACCACATCTAATCAAGATGGCCTTCAGAGAGTAATGGCTCCTGCTTCACTTCACCTTCCCAGGACTCTAGCTCACTTGAAAAATCAGTAAATAATCCTAGTGCAGTGAATGGTTCATGTTGGAAGATAAAAGGCAAGGCTGGAAACAAGGTTGAAGTAATTAATTAATTAACTTATTCAGGCAGTATTTATTGAGCACACACTATCTGCTGGGCACTCTTCTAGGGATATAGTAATGAAGAAAAAAGAGCCGTATTATGGAAAGCTTTGAATATTAGACTAAAATGTTTTTCAGTTTTTGATCCATCTTTGGAGAAATAATAGACTCTTTCATTTGGAACTGCTGGTCAGCTGACTGTCCTCAATTCAACTAAACCAACACCATTCAGCTCAATCAACATTTCTTTAGTTCCTTCTCCATACACACTCCTTGCAGACACACCCTCATTGTCCTCTCAAACTGTGAAACATGGCTGCCCTGATAATATTAGTCAGATAGAACTACTGAGTTACTTGTTTTCCTGACAGATTTCTAGAATGATTTGTGCTCACATTTTCTTTTATATTATGATATCCTTATTCCAAAGCAAAGCTGCTTTATTGGGCATTTAAGTGAGGCAAACAACATGCGATCAAATTGCCTAAAACTCCAAAATTTTTGTTCAAACAAATGTTATTTCAATATTCTATAAAAATGTTGATGCATAATTCATATTAGTTTATTATGGATAATAAATGAGCTCTGTGCTAATAAATTGTAGCACAGCTTAGCATTGTGCTTCATACTTGCTCTCATTTAACCCTCACCAAACTCCTACAATCTAGGGTCTTATAGATGAGGAACGTAAGACCTGCTGAGATTAAGTAACTTGCCCAGAATCCTATAACTAGTAAGAGGCTGAGCTAGGAATCAAACTCTTTTTAACCATTCCACAGGCAATGAATAAGTAGACAACTACTCTATAGTTTGCAACTAGTGACCGAAAAATTCCTCCTGTTGACTCAGAAGGAATATTTTATAGACAGAAAATATCCCTTAAGAGATACAAGTTGAGGATAAAAAATCTGTAGCAGGAAATCTGCAAAGAGCAAAGTGAGACCTTTGAAGGTTTTAGGCAACACTCCAACAGTGCAAATTGGCATATGAGTATTTCCTCTAGAATCCAAGATGCAGGCACCTGCATGTCAAACTCCTCCCTGTGATATTTGGGCAGCTTTGAGTAATGTGTTGTGGGTATTTTTTTTTTCCTTCAAAACTAATCCCTAATCTTATTGCTGGATAGCATGATATCCTGCCTTTTCTGCTAAATAAGCACAGAGTATGTGCATGTGTGTATGAGAAAGACCACTGGATCTTTACAGAGCAAGAACTAAACCAAAACTAAGGACAAAATTTGACCCTTAAAGGGTTTAGTATCGGGTCAGAGTCCTTTCCTTCTTTTCATTTCTATTTTACCACTTTTCTGCAGCTCCAGATCCTTCTTGAAGTGTTTTCTATCACAGGACAGTCTCTCCATATTCTTGATGCAGTGTACATTATTTTCGCCTCAATGTACCTAGTAAGAGTTCTATAATACTTTGTAGGTTACCAAACAGTGTTGCATTTAACTCTCATAACAGCTTAGTGAGGTAGACAAGGCTAGAATTTCTATCCCAATTTTATAGAAGAAGAAACTGAGGCCTAGAGAAATGAAGAGACTTGCCCAGCTAGTTAGTGGTAGAGCCAAGACTAGACCATGCTTTTTCTGCTTTGCTACATGGAAGTAATGTCAGCCCTGGTCAAGGATAGCACCAGAGTTATGAGTCAGATTTTTTTTGTGTTTTAGTCAGATTTTCACATGCTGACTTCCTGTTTTCTTTTGGATCCATTTAAATTAATTTTGGAGTGGGTAGTATATGAGGTTGTGTTGGTGGTAGGGAGAGATGTACAGGAATCGAAAGCATACAGGTCTATGACCAATGGGCTGCCTTCTTTACAGCACAGACTATCTAACAAACCAAATATGACAAATGGGCAGAATCTCATAAATATTCTGGCTCTTCACTTCCCTAGTTTGATTACATTGTACCGGATGGAATTTGGAACTTGGTTCAGGGTGCATATAGCTGAATTATGCAATTTGCCCATATGCAATTAACTGGAGTAGCAACACATTCAATCTAATGGGGGCCAGACCAAGACTGCATAATTCTTGGGAGCACAAGCTGATTATGCAGTTAAGTGATACGCACTTAAGAGAAGTGCATTACATCTATCTGATGACATTTCTTCCAATACATTTCTCATGGCACTTTACCCCAGCCCTTCTGCTTTTATGGTCAGACGTATTCTAACTTGTATCCACTTGAAATGAGGCTCTTATAGTTCATATGTAGATTTTCGATTCATTTCTTTTTAAAAATCAACATTTTAAAATCTTAACTCTTGAGTACACAAATGAATAGGCAAATGAGAAAGGAAAGAGGCTGATCTGGAGCTCAGCATGTCTGGATTTTAGGGATAGGGAAAACCTGAATTGCACAACTTAGGATGCTACATCTTTAGTTTCTTTCTTTTGCTTAGCTAGGAATTCATGTTCAAATGCAAATGTGAGGTGCATGAAAAGATTTCTTTCTAAAAGCAAAGGCCTTTGCAGTCAGTATTATTTTTTTAAGTTGAAAGTGGATATTGTAGAAAGGGGGTCCTTTTACGAGAAATTCCAATTAAATGACAGTTCATTGAGTACAGCTGGTTTTAAGTTACTCTAATGATGATGGATTGTTAATTTAATTTGGCAGGTTTTACTGTATGCTTGCTGTGTGCCCTGGATTGACCTAAATCCTTTGGGGGAAGACCCCGAGAAATATAAAACATGGCTGCCTGTCCTCAACCTCTTTGGGAGGTCAAAACTCATGCACACAAAGCAATTGTGGAACAATGAAAGATAACAAATGATCAGTTGTCAAAATGGGTGTTAAAGTGAATAAGAGATAAAAGAAATCAGAGAAGGGTGATAATGAAGTGGGCCAGAGATTTTCATCACAAGAGGCAGAGGGAGAAGCATGAGTCAGGTGCCTCTCATATATTAGATCACTTAAAACAACTCTGATATAAAGTAGATATTACTATATTACAATTCCCAATTTATAGATGAGAAAACCAAGGCTTGAGGAAGTTAAGGGACATTCCCATGATCCACAGGTAATAGGAAACAGCCAGAATTTAGAATCAGGTCTGTTTTCATGCTTCCTTCTTAGAGGTTTCAAACAGGAGGCCATGGCAGACAGGCTGTGGAGAATCCAGACATCTGCTAGAAGAAGTAAACTGCATGACCATCATAAACTCACCCAACTGTGAGACCCTCTAGTCTGGAAAGCTTTCAAGGAGCAGGTGGAAGTTGTGATCTCTGTTTTGGGGGCTTCTTATATTTTAAGGAACTCCTTATCCCTCTAGCAAAAGAGACACAAGCCTTATAGATGCAGCTTTTCTTCAGTTGAATACATTTCTGCAAGTTCAGCAAAACAAAAAATAGTTATGGAGGAAAGAACAGAGTATCCCAGCATTTGGGACTGTTGTGGTAGGCCAGAAAGAGAGGAAGACAAGTATTAATGGGTCATATTACCACCAAATCCCCTTTCTCTACAGGAGAATCTGCTCATGGCCCAGGTAGGAGCAGCCAGATGTGGCTGGGACCAGCTGGACTGAATTGATCCCTCTTTAGGTCTATATCAAAACCAGTTCAGGGCTTTCTGTTACTGAATAATTTACTCCTCATCTGTATTAATTTACAGCAGTTTTCAATGGCTGTGTAATAAATTATCATAAACTTAGCAGCTTAAAACAACACTCATTTATTATCTTACAATTTCTGTGGGTCAGAAATCAGTGCATGGCTTAGCTAGGATCTCTGCTCAGAGCCGCATAAGACTGCAATCAAGTTGTCAGCTGGGGCTGCATTCTCATATGGAGGCTCAACTAGGGATGAATCTCCTTCCAAGCTCATAAATGTTGTTGGCAGAATTCAGTACTTGTGGCTGTAGAATTTATGGCAGTTTCTTTCTTCCATGTTAGTGTGCTTTGTAGGGCACTTTGTAGTTTGCAAATACATTTCTGTCCTAAAATTAACCACAAACCTGTTCCTCCTATTCCCAGCTAAGTAGTCCACCATCCAAACAGTTGCTCAAGCCAAAATCCTGAGCATCACTGTGGTAGTTTGAGTCTCTTGTGGACCCCTGAAAATGTTCTTAAATTGGCCCATTCCTGTGGGTATGAACCTATTGTGAACCTTTGATTAGATTAGATTTAGTTAAGGGTCATTTGATTAGATTACTCCAGGAAGGCATAGCCCAGGGTGGGTCTTAATCCTTTTACTGGAGTCCTTTATAAACTGGAATTGGTGAGGCCACAGAAACAGGGATAAATTTCTAGAAGCTGAGAGAGAAGGCCCTGGGAGCCAGAAGGTGAAAGCAGTGAGGCCTGGAGGAAAGGGGAGAGACAAGCAGATGCCACCATGTGCCTGATTACCCACAGGTGTAGCTCAAGGAGAAAGTATCTCCTGATGATGCCTTGATTTGGACACTTTCATGGCCTCAGAACTGTGAACTTAGAAGTTAATAAATCCTATTGTGAAAGCCAACCCATTTCTGGTATATTGCTTGGCAGTCTTTAGCGAACTAAAACAGTTACCCTTGATTACTCTATTCCTCAATTCATTAGCAAGTCCAATGGGCAATACCTCCAAAAATCCTGAATTCAATAACTAGTTTCCGTTTCATAGCCATCACCATCATCTAAATCATCATCATCTCTCACCCAGCTTATTGGAACAAACTCCTTACTGCTTTCTCTTCTTTCCCTTGAGTCCTCCCAAAATTCATTCTCCACAAGGCAGCAGCCAGGATGGTCTGTAAAATATGAAAATAAGATCATGTCACTTCCTTACTCAAAATTTTCCCATGGCTTCTCATTATTATTACACTCAAATCCAAATTTCACATCCCTCCACGATCTGACCTCTGTTTATCTCTGATTTCCTCTCCTATACTCTCCCCATTGGTCAACATGGTTTAGCCACTCTGGCTTCCTTGCTGTTCCTCAAATATGCCATGACCTTGTCTACCTGCCTCATTCTTTGCCCTTGTTATCTGTCTGCCTGGAACTCTCTGATCCTAGGCCTTCACATGGCTACTTTTTATTATTCATATTTCAATTCAAATATCATCACTTTACAGCACATATTCCTGGCTGCCTTTTCTAAAGTAAAACCATTCCACAGCCTAAAAATCACACTTCGTCCCATTACCCAAGTTCTCCTTTCTTATAGCACGTGTAACTATCCAAAATATTATCTCCTGTCCTTCCTACCTTCCTATCTTTCTTTATGTATGTATCTACTTTCTACATGATTATTGCCTTCTCTTCCTTCTAGAATGTAAGTTCCATGACAGACTCTCAGCACTGTGTCTGGCACTTAATAGATGTTCAGTAAGAATTCGTGGAATGAATAAATGAGCCTTGTAAGAAGGACAATAAAGGATTATTAATTCTCATTTTACTTACAAATATTAGGTCACCCAAAGTGAAAGTATTTTCCAGTGTTAACCCATGAGATCACCAAAGGCCGGCACTGTGTTTGATATATTTTATTATCCCAGCACAATCCCTGGAATACAGACCCTAAGAATAGGATAGACTAGTGAGTGGCTAATGAATTGGAATCCTGATTCTGCCTTAAACTGTGTGTGACCTTGGGCAGGTTATTTAGCCTTTCTGAGGCATAATTTCCTCATATGTAAAATGGGGATAAAAATAGTAGTTATTTCACAGAGTTATGAAGAGCAACTCAATACAGGTAAAGCTCTTAGCTCAGTGCTTGATACATACTGAGGACAATAGACTTTCTTCTGTCTCCCTTTTCTCTTTGTAGGCATTCAAGTTTTTTTTTTTTTTTTTTTTAGGAGGTACTGGGGATTGAACCCAGGATCTTGTACATGGGAAGTGGGAGCTTAACCACTGAGCTACATCTGCTCCCCAATGAGAGTTGGTTTTCTCATTTTTTTTTTGTTTGTTTGTTTGTTTTTGTTTTTAGGAAGTACCAGGGATCAAACCCGAGACCTTGTACGTGGGAAGCAGATGTTCAATCATTTGAACTACATCCACTCCCCCAATTAATTTTTGACTTGATTTTATTGAACTTTCTATAATTTTCAAACTGTTTCAATAGCCATATTAGCTCTTTTCTGTTTCTGTAATCCTAAGCACAGCTTCTTTCTTAACTTGTAACACAAATGTGAATGGTATTCATTCCATGCAATAAAGCAATGTTGCTCAACTGAAAAGGTACTCCTATTCATTCTCCCTTCTAGCATCCTGTGAACTTCATGGTAGTGAGCTAGGACTGTGATGAAGGGGGAAGGAACTGCCAAGGCTCGATAAGGTTTTGCTTTCAAGTGTGAGCAGAAATATTTTAAGCCTCAGGCTATTTCCCGGGAGCCTAGCTCCTTGCTTGATTTTTAGAATCCTTATTGTGCTTTCTTTTGAGATGAAGAAAGTGCTCCGGTTTTTTTCTCCACTTTTACTCTCTTTCCTATTTCCTTCCTCTTGTCTGTTTTTTCCAAGTTACTGCTATCTTCTCTCTTCAGTGTCTTCCATCTATGTCAACACAGTACCCCAAATCAAGATCCTCTTGCCTTTGAATCTTTTTCTTTACCAGAAATACAGCAATTAGAAGCATTATTGCAGAGTGTCAAATAGGAGTCAGACTGACTTGTATTTATATTCCCAGTTTTGTAACTTGTCAGTTTTATGGGCAAGTTCCTTAACTTCTTGGTGCCTCTAATTTCTTATGGGTAAAATGAGGATAATAATATCCACTTCATGGTTTAGTGTGCTTGTACAGATTTAATGAGATGACCTTTGTATATTTTTAAGACTTAGTAGATACCAAAAAAATGTTAGTTTCATCTCTTATTTCCATGCCACAAAAGAAAGGGACAGATCTGAATTTCATTTAAAAAATATGAGTCTAATGTCCACAGCAGCTTAATCATAATAGCCAAAGATCAGAAGCAACCCAAATATCCATCAATAGGTGAATAGATAAACTATGCCTTATCCATTGGATAAATGTGGTTTATGCAAAGGGATCAACTGTGACCATACAATGGAATACTACTCATCAATAAAAATCAATGCACACAGCAACATGGATAAATAAAAAACATTATACTGAACAAATGAAGCCAAACACAAAAGAGTAAATACTGTATGATTCTATTTATATGAAATGTTATAAAAGACAATTATAATCCCATAGGAACATAAAACAGATCAGTGGTTATCTGGCACTAGGGGTGGGAGTGAGGATTGACCGACACAAAGGAACTCTTTTAGGTGATAGGAATGTTCCACATCTTGATTGTGGTGGTGGTTATGAGTGTATTACTTTGTCAAAACTCAAGGATATGTTAATTACCATGGATGTATTTTACTGTAGTTAGCTTTACCTCAATAAAGTTGATTTAGAAAAATAAGAATCAAGAGAAATTGACAATTAGGATAACCCAAACTTGACAGCACCTGGTAATGATAATTTTTCTTTTAATACTCATCCTCTAAGGAAACAGAAAAAAAAAAAAAAATTCCTTCATTGTCACAGATATTCCAGTAAAAGTTATTAGCCACTCCTTGGAGTGAGGAGGAGTTATGGGTGTAGAGTGTTATGCTTTCATGGTTTGGGAAGGAGAACATCTGTTGTCTCCCATCAACTTTGTTCCTTTGTTCCCAGAGGACACGGGGTGTGTTATATTACTTTATAAAGGCTTCTCAAATTCTGCCCATCTTCTTTCACTCCCCCCACTTCCCCCCCTGTATTTTCTTCCTTTCTTTATATTTCTTTGGCATGCCAAGTTATGTGAGATTCTGAAACACAGAAAAACAGATCACCTCACATTAATCTGAAAAGCCAGGTTCAAACAGGAAAAGTAAGCAGAAATATTCAGGCAATTGTCTTGAGATAATCCAAGCCAAAGTTCTTTTTTCCTTGTTCTCATAATAATCTGGTTTTCTTTACCTGAATAATTAAGACTAATTCTTCATTACTCTCCCTGTCTCTGTCACTGGAGAAACGCTCTGAGTTCCTGGGCATTTGGAGTTTGTAGATCAGAAAAAAATGTTTTAAAATATATAAATACTTTAGAAGCAGTTTTAATAAACATTTTTTTAAAATCACTGAGCCACATTGGCTCCCATGAGTTGTTTTTTTTTTTTTTCATTTGTTTGCTTGTTGTGTACTTTGTTTTGTTGTTTAGTTTTTAGGAGGTACTGGGAACTGAACCCAGGACCTTCCATGCGGGAAGCAGGGGCTCAATCACTTGAGCCACATCCTCTCCCAATAAACAAATTTTAAAGAGAAATTATGCATTTTTCTCATTGTAAAAGACTTGAACAATGTATATATATATATAGAGAGAGAGAGAATAAAATATGAAAACTCTCTTGTAGAGAAATAACCATGTTAATTCATTGGTGAGTAAATTTCTTGTCTGTTTTCTATGTTTCTGTTTCTTATGATTTTAACATAAATATGTCATGCTATATGTATTGTTCTGCAACTTGCTTTTTACAGTTACCAATAAGACAGAAATTTTTTCATGTCTGTACGTATATTAAGTTGAACCATATGAAATTGTTGTTTTTCTAGGTCAAAAACAGTAAAGAATTGGCAGTTTCACAGGATTCAACCTAGTATATCTACTTCAATATTTTAATGGCTACATAGTATTATATTGTATGGTTATGCCATTATTTTAAAAATCAATCCCCCATTGATGGACATTTATGTTGTTTCCATTTTATTTTGCTAATACAAACAGAACTGCAAATAATACATACACATACATATCTTTGTGAATATATTGTGAAGTATGAGGTGAATGTATGTGAATATATATACAAATATATGTGAATGTATATTTACATGTTTATATATATATATTTTTTTGTTATATATATATATTTTTTTATATATATCATTATTTCTGTAGAATGGATTGAATAAATTCCTAGAGATGTAATTGGGTCAAGGGATTCACACATTTCACATTTTGATAATTAATGCCTAAGTGTTCTCTAAAATGAATAACAATTCATACCTTCTACAGTGTCCTTTCCCCCATATTCTCAATAATCTGAGGGTGATTGATCTTTGCAGCATTTTGGAATTAGTTATTTTATTCAGCAAAAGATGTCAGAAAGACCTACCATAATGTCCAGCTTTGTACTGGGTCTGGTAAGTAAATGTGTGCATAATTAATATGGTCACTGTCATCAGACAGTGTGTGTGTTCTGGTTGGTAATTGGTAATACTAATACATATACATGCAAACAGTGGCAATGATTCCAATGTCCTAATAACCAATCATCTTTAGCAAGATTAACTGAAAATCCACCAAATGTTTAAACTCCTTTGGAGTCAGAGCTAAGTTTTATTCCCAGTTTCTCTTTCTATCTGCATAACACTGCATTTCTTTTTTTGTAAATGGGGGTAATAGTAGTAGTGCCCTCATATGGTGGCTGTGAAGGTTTAATGTAAAGTGCCTAAGACAGTGCCTGGCAATCGTAAGGACTACATGAATATTAGCTACTGCCATTTTGCCTTCATTTCAAGACTGCTTACTAGCTTCATTTACCTATAATTATCCCTTTTATAATTTGGCATCAAGCACTGAAGAAAAAAAATATTTCCTATGTGGTTAATAAGGCAAGGACAATCATCCCCTCATTCTCAATATTATACTTCTATTAATACAACCAGTTTGCTAAGGCTTCTGCTTTAAAATTATTTTAGTCTAAGAACTTTAAACATGGTCTGTGCCCTCGAATAGGAGGACTGGCCATTGCTATTTCACAAAATCCTGATTCTTGATTGGAGAAGGGCCATTTCAATCACCACCAATGTATTTTGGAAGGAAAATGGTGAGAGGCAACATGGTAGACATTTTTAACCAAAATGAGATGGTGCAGAGTTAAGCCATGGTTCTCATAGCAGACAAAATTCTCCCATTTATTATTAATGTTTCAGAAAATAATGCTTTCTTCCAAGTATGTAAATTTTGTGCTCACTGTGGTAGCATAGGCAGGTGGGTGGAAAAGTTCCCGGTCCATTATGCATGACCATGAAAGTACTGTAGTCCAGAAACATACAGCTTCCTTCTCTAGTACGTTTATTAAATCTGTTCCAATTCATTGACCATCCGATGCTCAGGTGGCTGCAGGAACTGCTGTTCAACGGAAGCTGCGAGAAAAGATCAGAGAAATGTAAACAATTGACATTCTAACAAGAGAGCATCATCCCCCCTGGAAACTCATCAGGGGGGAAGACTTTGGTGCATATAAATAACCTTTTGAAGGAGGCATCACCATCAGCTCTAAGAATGCCCTGACTTGAGGACAGGTCTGGATTAATAGGCAAATAAAAGGAAATGGTAAAATGCCGCTTGAAGGCAGAGCTGAAATCATTCCAGCATCCTCAAACCCAAGATTTCTGTCTTGGGACTCCATTAGCATAATTATTTGTTTTTAATAAGTGATTCATATGCTATCTAGAATGGGCTACCTGTTCTCCCCCAGAGGGTCCTAACCTAGTAGAGTCACTGGACTTCTTTGAGAATCTGATGAAAGCTCTAGTCCCTTTCCCCAGAAATATCTCAAGGGCTTCATAGATGTCCTGGAAAATCCATGGACCCTAGGTTATGAAACCTTGCTTTGTCCTCTTTTTCTGCTTTCTCCAGCCTTCATTCCTAGCAGTGACACTGGCAGTCTTTCCTCCTCAGGATGGATGTCCACTGATCTCCCCCTACATCCCACAAATTCTACCCTTTCTTCAAGCCCAGTTCATGTCACACCTTTATGGAGCTCCTTGTCCTCTGTACTACTAGGGCACATGGAGTTGGTACCACTCCACTTTTTGAAAAAGAGAATTAATTTTTTTAGAATAGTTTTAGGTTTACAGAAAAATTATACAGAAAGTACAGTTTCCATATCTTCCCACTGCTTCCCCACAGGTTTTCTAATGATTAAATCTTGCATTAGTGTGGTACATTTGTTACAACTGATTGACCGCACTAAGAAAAGATGTTATTAATAGGGGGAAGTGTGAGAGCGGTAAGAGGTGGATATTTTCTTTATTTATTCCCCCTCCCCCCCGCCCCATTGTTTTGGGCTCGCTGTCTGCCCTCCGTGTTCTCCTCTGAGTCTGCCCATCTTCTCTTTAGGTGGCACCAGGAACCGGTCCTGAGACCTTCCCGAGTGGAGATCCTGGGACCTTCCAGAGTGGAGAGAGGTGCTCAATCTCTTGCACCACCCCAGATCCCTGGTCTGCTGCATCTCCCATTGTCTCTCCTCTGTGTCTTGCCTTGCTGCACCAGCTCTCCGAGTGGGCCAGCTTTCCACATGGGCCAGCTCGCCGCATGGGCCAGCCTGCCTTTCTCCAGAAGGCCCTGGAAATCGAACCCTGGACTTCCTACATGGTAAACAGGAGCCCAATCATTTGAGCCACAGCCGCCTCCCTCCCCAATATTTTCGATGTAACTTTTCTGTAATCTCAAACTTCTTCAAAAATAAATAAAGTTAAAAAAAAAAGAGAAAAAAACAGATTTTTTAGTCAATTATCTCTGCATGGTTATGGAGTGCAGTAAAGGGAAATCCAAAGCAGGATGCCAGCATTCAGGAGAACCAAGAAAAAAATGAATTGACCAATATTGGTACATTATTATGAACTAAAGTATATAGTTTACATTAAGGTTCTTGTGTTGTACAGCCCTATGGGTTTTGAAAAATGCATAATTTCATATATCCCTTATTATAGTATCATACAGAATAGTTTCACCACTCTAAAAATCTCCTATGCTCCACTTATTCATCCCTCCCTCCCATCCCCTTAAATCCCTGGGTGACCTTTTTATTGTAATAATTCTGCTGGTACCACTTGATTTGGTACTCAGTTATATCTATGACAAACTGTACTTGCCACTAGCATAACATTCATATATTCATTCATTCAACACATATTTAATGAGTGCCTGTTATGTGCCAGACACTATTCCTAGGCACTTATTGTACTGTATAATAGTCAATATAATTCAGCACGACTATCCAACTTCACCACTAGACTATGTCTCCTCAGAGGCTAGGATCAAATCTCTCACCTTGCCACAGCTTTTTCTTTTGCCTAATTCCCACTCATCAACAAGGCTCAACTCAAGATGTTGTCTCTCCCAGGCTGGGCTAGGGAATCATCTTCAGTTCTTCTCTAGCACCTTGTGCTTATCTCTGTTAGAACTCTTAACCCATTATTTTGAAGTCGTCTGTACATAAGTTTGTCTCTCCCATGTTCTATTCTCCAGGGAAGGGTCTATGTCTTCTTTATTATCTTATACCCAGCACAGAGCCTGCCAATGGTACAACTCAATAAATATTTGTTGAAAACTTTTCAATCCGTAGACTTTCAAACATATTATTCTCTCTACAAGAAATACTCTTTGTGGCAGTGTGAAGCTTTTGTGGACCCCAGAAAATCATGTCCTTAGGGCTAATCCATTCTTGTGCATGTAAACTTAGTGTAGGTGGGAACTTTTGATTAAATTACTTCAGTTAAGGGCCTCTGATTAGATTGTGTGACCCAGGTCTTAATTCTCTTACTGGAGTCCCTTATAAATGGAGAATAAAAAGCCGCCATACAGAAAAAAGCTGCAGAGACAGAGAGGAACCCAGAAGCTGACAGAGAAGTCCCAAAGAGCCAGAAGCTGAAATCAACGGAACAGAAGCTGAGAAGAAGCCACTTTAGCCAGAAGTTGAAAGCAATGAGGCCTGGTGGAGAGGGGAGAGATGAGCAGACACCGCCCCCCCTCCCCCGCCCCAGATTGCCTACAGCTGCAGCTTGGTGAGAAAGCATTTCCTGATGTTGCCTTGACCTGGACACTTTCATCGCATTTTTAACCTAATCCCCATTGTAAAAGCCAACCCATTTCTGGTATATTGCTCCCAGTAGCTTTTAGCAAAAGAAAACACCCTTCATTCTTTTACTGTTTGTAAATTCTTATTAGCTTAAGCATCACTTCTTCAGGAAAGCTTTCATTGGTCCCTAGATGAGGTTATGACCGCTCACAATATGCTTCCAGAACAACTCTGAACTGAAATGTGTACTTTATTGAAATTCCTTGTTTAGTATTTGTTTTCATTGTTAGGATATAAACTTCTGTTGGGCAGGGGCCATGGCTATCTTACTTACCTCTGTAAACCCAGGGACGAGGACATTGTATAGTTCCTTGCTACCCAAAGGGTGGTGCATGGACAAACAGCATCAGCATTACTGGAACTTGTTAGAAATACAGATTCTCAGGCCCCCATGCCAGACCACCTAAATCAGAACCTGCATTTTAACAAGATCTCCAGGTGATTTACATGCACATTAAGGTTTGAGAAGCAGTGGTCTAGTACAAATGCATTCCATGTGTATACGCTGAGTGAATTATAAGAGGTGAACTGAACGGAATAGAATCAATTCAGTTTAGAACTCTCATTGTCTAGCATGGATCAAAGTAGGCACTCAGTATTTGAGAAAAGAATGTTGTCTTCCACTTTTCTGTGTTCATTAAACTTTGGGGACCAGATTAATATTTTAGACCTTTTTTTACCTCCGTAACTTCTAACTCTGCACTGAGTACATAGCAGGTACTCGATAAAGACATGGGGATTGAGGAAGTCAACCTTACTTCAGTGTTAAGTAATATATTGTCCACTAGATTGAATTTAAGCAAGATATCTTGAAGAGTGTTGTGTGTGAAGTGACCAGGGATGTTTTCAATTGTCTGGAGATCTTCAACCCCTGATATCTGTGCCTTAATCCCAAACTTCATTTCCCAGGATTATTACATGGAAGGCAACAAAATTGAGAGGCCATAGCAATGGAAAATATGATTTCTGGTTTTCACTCTTAGGACATTGTTTGGTTTAAAGAGGCTAAATTATGCCATTACGCAAGCAAAAACTGTGAAATAGTTCCTTGGAGTACAAAGTATAGTTGCCTTTTCCAGATTTTCTCAAGTCAAAAACATTTGCTTTTGGCATTTGGTTTTAGGATTAGGAAAACTTACCAACTGTGGGAAAGGCTTTGTGAAAACAGACATATTGATGTATAAGGTTAGGTGGTGGTTTTTTCTAAATTAGGTGGAAATCAAATTTGGATATATAATGATATTAATGCATTCAGTGAATACCCTTGATATTTTGGGTGAATATATTGCACTGAGTTAAATGCAGCAGACATTTCTTGAGCACCCCCTAAACTCTAGGCTGCGTATTCAGTCTTTGACCTTGAGGAGCTCAAATCTACAGAGGGAGAGTGAATCCTGATTTTTTTTTTTAATCTACTTATTTGAATGTCAAAATCTAAGAGATTGTGGCAAGAAGAACTTAGGTTTTTTGTTTGTTAGTTAGTTTGTTTGTTTGTTTTTAAAGCTGTGGTATTAAAGAAAGAAAAATTGGCTATAGCCTGAAGCCTTTGACCTTAAATTATAGATCACAAACTCTCCAAGATAGTTTAAAGATTACCCTGAGATGGAGTCACAACATAGTTACAGGGATGACCATCAGACTGCTTCTCTCTGGCTTTTCCCCTACCTTTGAGAACTTCTCCCCTCTTGATTCCTTTCAAATAGTCCTGGAAGTATTCAAGGAAGTTCTCACATGCACTCTAACTACTGGCCCTTGGTTACATAGTGATGGCCACTATTTTAGTCCTTTCCTTCTCCAGCTCCTTGCAATGTTACCTTCTTTCACAACAAAAGCTAGTGTTCTAGGTCACCAAAGGTCCACCACTGCTTCTGGTGCCAGATGGCAGGTGTGCCCATGCCTTGGTCAGCACCTTTACCAATTCTAGGACTGCACCCTCTGTCTACAGATATGGTTGACACTTTTCTACTTCCCTGCCTGTGGCCAAGAGGCTCTAAAACAAAACCAGAGCATACACCTGGGTCAGATTAGCAATCTGTTCCAGGAGCCAAGTAAACAAGGAATTTCTGAGTCACAACCTTTTTATTCTGCAGTTCATATTTTTTGTTTGCTACCTCATCAGGCAGGAGAGACCTAAAATAAGGAGTCCAATCTTTGGTTCAGATGTCCCAGACAATGCCCCAGTTTTGCTCTCATTTACCATCCATTCAGGAGGAGCCAAATATATTTAGGGGAACTATTCTGTAGATGCCTTTGTAATAGAGAATATGCCTGTGCTCCCCAAACCCCCTACATTAGCTCAGCCTTACAGTGGGGGAAACATTTCCTTTCTCCCTACAGTCAGTTCCAGCTTCCCAAGGAAAGGTAGATTTTCTGAGGTCATTTGTCCTAGACCATTCCATTAACACAGGGAATTCTGGCTGCTTGGTTTTAAAGCTTACCTTAGAAATGAGAACAGTCTGGTTTAGTCAAGAGGTTAGGAATCCTGACCATGTACCAGCACACAAAGAATTTAGGAGCAAAAGCTTTGGTAGCTAGATTTGGTTTCCAATATTGACTCTGCCACTAACTGTCCACATTAACCACTCTGAGACTCTTTTTCCTTGTCTGCCAAATGAGGGAAATCCTTATAATGAGAGCTTTAAGTAAGGTTATATACATGGTATTTTGCTTAGATCAGGGGTTCTTAACCTTTTTTGTTCCACAGAACTGTTTGCCAGTCAGGTAAAAACCACAGACTCTTTACTAAGTCCACCCTATACTGTGTATTATTTAATAAATATATCACACCCTCACCAACACATCACCACAATAGTGTTTTTTTGAATTTCAATTCAAGTTCATGGGCCCCTTGTTAAGAATCCCTCGCTTAGATGCTGGATCATAACAACTACTCTCAATTACTGTTTGCTTCTACTACTACTAAAAATAGTTGTGGGTTTTATTATTAGCAAAATATATGGCAATAACATTATAAAGTGCTTTCTTGTCTCCAGCCACAATCTCCAATCCATTTTTTATTTAGCTGCTAGACTTTTCTCCACAGAACGTTTTGATCATATTACACTCCTATGCGAAAATATTAGGTGGCATCTCATTCCTTATAAATAAAGTCCTAAGTCCTTCTCTTTGCACTCAAGGCTCTTTGATCTGGCCCCAACAAAACATTACTCCCTTTTCTCCACTACTCCTCCACACACCTCCTCCATTCCAATTAAAATAAACCAGGCTTCCTCATAAACATCATACCCTGTGCACTGTTTGTTCCTCTATCCGAAATCCGGGTCTTATCTCTTTGATGCCTGGCTCAAGTACCACCTCCTCCATCAAGCCTTTCCCAGCCCATAATAACCCCCCACAGCTCTTTTTTGGACTTTAGAGCACGTACTCCTTGCCATTACACAGGTGTCTATGTAAAATTTGTGCTAAAATTTATACATACATCTCTCATACCAAATGGTGATGATTTATCTTCACATTCTTAAACCAGGGTTACTCAACCTCAGCACTATTGGCATTTTGGGGTCAAGTAATACTTTGCTGTAAGGGGCTGTCTTCCACCTTGTAGGATGATTAGCAGCATTCCTGGCCTTTACCCACCACATGCCAGTAGCACCTCCTCAGCCTAGCTATGACAACCAAGATTGTCTCCAGACATTGCCAATGTCCCCTGGTGGGGGAGGTGCTAATTGCCCCCAGTTGATAATTACTGCCCTAGACCAACCTTGGGGGTTTGACCATGAATGGTTCACAATAAATGCTTATGGAATGAAAGAAGGAAGAAAGGAAGGTGTTTGGCTTATGCCATTTTTAGGTTGAGTTAAATAATGATATTCTTTCAGTGATTAGAAATAGAAGTATGCAGTTCCGGGGACAGCTCAGAACTGGAGATAGAGGTTTGGGTACCACCAGCATAGAAACAGTGAACAGGCATTTATTCTGTAGCATAAGGTTTAGGGGCTTTGCAGTCAGATAGGATTTGGGTTCCAATATTGGCTTCACCACTGTAACTCACCATGGGTGAGTACCTTACCCTCTCTGAGCTTCAGTTCTCTCATTTTATAAAATGGGAATAATAATTGTAACCTACATCATGGGGTTGTCATGAGGATAAATTTAATAAATGCACTAAAGTGGTTAGCAGAGAGCCTTGAGTATGGCAAACACTTAATAATATTTCAAAGCTATTATTAATATTGCAATTAATAATAAATATTAATTTCTCTTCATTTCAGAGGTCATGACAGTATTATTTCTATTTTATAGATGGGTTGTGATTAGAATCTAGATCAACTTTTCACTGGATAATATTCATCTGACATAATGCAAACAGAGTCTCATTTACAAGAAGGAGCTTCACTTTTTTAGGTTGGAAACTGAGTGCTAAACTGCTGACAGCAAAAAATTCCTTTTCAATTGGTAAATGCCATCTTCACCTGTAACTATCATCAGGCAACCCAATAACTGCTTAAGAAGCACTTGGTACAAGTAGGTGTGCTAGATATTGGATTTGAAACACCTGTCTTGCTAAAACAACACACCTGCCTGTGTGTAGCTTACCAACCCACCAGCTCAAAGATTCTGTCCTAAAGATTTTAAGAATTCATAAGTTTAGCAACCCGTTGGCATCAGCTCCAGACATCATTTGCCATTTGGAGTAAAGCAACATGAGCAAACTGCCTTGGCCCAGAGTACAAACTGGGACAGAACCTTAGGGATAGGACAACAGGTAGGTGGGGAAGCTACCTCGTCTTGAGATAGCCAGTCAGCTCGGTGTATCCATGGGGACCAGTGGACACAAGATAAAATGATTCTCTTGCTTTGGAAAATAAACACCAGAGAGAAGGTCATAAAAATGTAGCCCCAAACCAGTTTTATCACCAACAAACTGGCTGACCTGGAAAAAGGCATTTAACCTCTCCAGGCCTCTGTTTCATCATCTGCAAAATGAGGGTTTTGGTTCTCAATTAGTGCTACACACACTGGACTAGTCTTCTAGATGGTGCAGAATTTTTGTAACAATTACTAGCCATTAACAAAATGCTTGACAATTCATAAATGTACTAGGGGAAAAAAAGTAGGGTTTTTTTGTTTTTATCACAATAGGTCTCAGTGGTCTGATAGACTGGACGGGTCAGTGGACTAGGTTCATTTGCTCATTTGCTCACTCACTCTCACTCACTCACTCTCACTCACTCACTCAGTAATTTGTTAAGCACATCCTATGGGCCTATGCTGGGACCAGGTACTGCCTTCTCCCTGAAATGGGGCTTACGTTGAACCAATTAAACAAATTCACCGGTCATGGGAGAAGACATGGTGTCTTTTCTCCCCCAAATATGAATCACAGTACCAAATGTGATATGACTCTCTTGATAGGATGATGGGGATCCCTACTTCCCAACTCCGCACCTCTCCCCACATTCCCTATCCCACTCCCATTTCTATTTGCTTGAAAATTCTCAGGCAGTTGTCAAAATTTCCCTCACTTCTGCAGACTCGAGGTATCTAATTTGTTTGCCTTCTGATTCCTGTAGGTGGAGCCAAACCCCCTGGCTGGAAGGATGTGAGCCTGCTCTCGTCAATACCGGGAGCAGCTTTCTCTCTCCACCTCTCTTTTCCTCCCTTCCTCCTCTCTCTCGTGCGGTCTCCTTCAACATCCAAACCAACCAAGTGCATCTGAGGTGAAATCGTGCCAGACTTGGAGGCTGCTGCCAGGTTTCTCTCAAATCTTGGCTTAACAAAGAAAAGCAAATTACAAAAATGGAAATTTTCAAACTAGCGTTCAGTGGTATTCAAATCGACGTTTGGGTAGCTCGCAGGCAAAGACCGCATTCGTGCTATTTTGTGATTAAAATGATACCGAAAATACCTCCTTGCTTTGGTTTTCATCTTCTAAAACGACTTGTTTCTTTCCTTCCTCTAATTTCCCTTTACTTTTGGGAGCGGCAAACCGTTGACCGCTCTAGAATTGCTAACATTTGGATAAGTCTGTTGAAACCTTGCCTCTTCTGACTTTTTAAGAGTTGAACTTTTAAAATGTGTGCACTTTTCAGCTTGGAGAAATACAGATAAAGACATTTCTAGGCATAGCAGGAAGTTCTGTGTTTTGCGTAAGAAACTACAAGTTCTATGACAGTGCATAAATCTTCTTTACATTTCATCTCGATGCAAGGAAAAAGAAAAAAACAAAAACAAAAAACAAAAAACCTAAACATGTGCCTTGCCAGAAATGCATGTTTCTTACCTTGTTCTCCCCTCAGCTTGAATTGTGTGCTCTGTTTCATCCCTTTAAAAAGTGGTTTTAAAGTGGCCGTTGAGTTGGGTCTTGAATGATTTTACTTATCATGAAGTTTTCTAAAAAGCCTTACAATGTTCTCCTTGGTCCCAAGTGGGTTTGTGAGAAAGGCGCTCCCATTTCCCACCCCCCACCTCCACCCCATACTGCACCTTTTCTTTCTTTGGATTCTTTGACTGTCTGCTTCATACACAGCTGTGTTTGCAGTGCCTGGAGACAGGCGGGGGAGCAGCCTCAGAGGCCAAAGCTGCCAATTCCCTCTCTAAGGACTGTCTGAATAGCTAATAAAAATTTAAAAATCACACACATACGCAAGTTTTTCTTGGTAGTGGAGGTGGTGGTCATTCACTATGCCTGATTTTTGTTTGTAGGGGGCAGCTGTAGCCAAGTTGAAATGACACAGTCATTCCACTGTCTGTATTCTCCAGTTCACTAAAGCATTACCCTGGGCCACTGCCACGTCTTGTCTTTCTAGGGACCTTGGAAAGCTGGGTCTTGTGGCCTTGGCCAACTTGTGGGACTGATTATGTATCTTAGGTGAGAGGCCCTTCCATCTCAATAGGTAGACCCAAAGCTCACATGAACATGGGCAATATTCAGGCAGTAGTTCCATCAATAGATTCTTGTTGGTTTGGCCTCACATAAATCAGAAATTCTCTACCTGGAATAAGTGATAGCAGATAAATTAAGCAGGTAGTGCTTTTTAGATTCCAGAATAGAAGGATGACTTTTCCAATTTGGAATCAGACACCCTATTATTTCACTCTGAGGGCTTTGGCCAGGAATAGCCAGTGCTCTTAAGGACCCTCCTGCCTTGGCTAGTCCTGTTTCCTCCTCTTGGAATTTCACCCCCACTTCCTCTTCTCTGGTTAGCAAGCAAACTCTTTGAAGTCTATCATGCCCATGCCCATTGCACCGATCCCTCCTGCAGAATTAGTAGTCCTGTCACCTGTTAAACGTAACTCTATTGTTTGATCTATGTAAATTATTGCACTGAATTATACATATTTTCTACGCCTCTTTCTTCCTTGATAGAATATACTCTTTGCCAAAGCAGAGAAAACATCTTATTTACCTCATACATGTCACACTAAAGAAAATCAGTAACGTCTATTGAATGAATGAAGAAACAGACTTGGCTTTTAAACATTTGCAAAGGGACAATTTGTTTTCTTTCAGGTTCTCCTAGTTCAATCGCCAGACATCTCTGACCATGTGTGTAGGGCTGTGAGTAAAATTTTAAAGTTTATTTTAAAGTCTGGTTTTCAAAGTTCAGAGATTTTCTTTTGGTTTATGGTAAGGAAAGTTGATGGGTATGTCAGGTGGAAATTTTCTGTATCCCCAGGATCTGATTAATACATTTGTTCTTACACAGTCCAGTGAGAGCAGAACATCACTGGGAGACAAAGAATGATGTAGCTCTCATTCTGCTTTGATGTAGGCTAAAGAGTTACATTAAGAAGTAGTTATTGGGGGCGGATGTGGCTCAAATGGTTGGGTGTCCATCTGCCATATGGAGGGACCTGGGTTCGATCCCAGGGACCTGCCAGTAAAATTGAAAAAAAAAAAAAAAAAATATATATATATATAGAAGGCACATGGGCTATCAGGCTCTGTGTGCTAGTGAGCCACCAGGCCCCGGGAGCCATGCAGCAAGATGATGACCTAACAGGGAAGAGACAAGACGAGATGCTCCGAAAACTCCAAAAACCAGGAACCGAGGTGGCACAGGTGGCAGGACACCTCTCTCCTACATCGGAGGTCCCCAGGATCAAATTCTGGTGAAGACTGGAGGAGGAGGAGGAGAAGAGATGGCAGGAAACAGACACAGAGGACTGCCCGGTGAATGGGGAAGGGGGGGTTTAAAATGGATACAGTAAATAAATAAATCTTAAAAAAAAAAAAAAAAGAAGTAGTTATTTATTAAACTTTATTCATTAAGTTGCTCAAGCTAGAAACCTGGAAATGTCCTTGGAACCTCTCACTCTCTCACTTCCCACATCCAGTTATCACTAAGTCTTATCAATTCTCCTCCAAGTATTTCTGATTTGTCCACTGTTCTCCATCCCTGTCATTGCCCCATTCCAAACCACTATCATTTCCCACCTGGGCAATTGCCAAGTCCTTCTAGTTAGGCTTTCTGCTCCTAGTCTTGTCCACCTCCCATCATGCCACTCCCTGGCTTAACAGCCTTCAGTGGTTGCATTTAGGAGAATCCTTTACATGGCCCTGTGTGGTCTGGCCCACACCTCTAGTTTTAGCCTCAGGTTCTTGAACTTGCCAGATTCTTGCCTATTTTAGGGCTCATCCACATGCTCACTTCTTCTGGGAAAACTCTTTCTCCTAGCATTCATCCTCTTGGATCACTTCTCATCTTTGAGAAAGCAATCTAAGTGGTCCTTCCTTGGAGACATGCTCCCTGCTTCTCCTCTCCACCTCACCACTCCTGGATAAGGCAGATCCCCATTATTGGCTCCCCTGATGTTTTGTTTTTTCTTCCTTATTTATCACAGGTTGCAGTTATAAGATTATTGATAATTTTACTTATTTTATGTCTGTCTCCCTACCCACATGAAGGCAGGGATCATTTCTCTTTTGTTCAAAAGCATTTACCAGTCTTTCCAATTCCTAACACATAGTAGGTTCTCAAGAAATACTTTTTGAATTGTCACTTAATGAGTAATGCTAGCAGTATATGCATAATGGACTTGTGACATTAAAATAGTTTCATGCAAAAAAAAATAAATGGTAACCTGAAATGAGACTTAAAGATATTTATGCACACAGACCAAGCAAGGGGAAAACGTGAGTTATGATATGATATTCCATGGCCTTTCTCCATTGCTATTTGAAAAATACAAAAAGAACAAGAACAAAAATATTTGTTTTATAGCTCTACCAAGATCCAGCCCTCCCCTTTCTCTCCCCCTTGCATCAAGTACATCCTGTACTTTTGGCAACATGTTGACTGGATATTTAAAAGCTGTGAACTGTTCTGAAAATTTCACATACTGGGTTATGGGCCATGTGTGTTTGATCAAAATTCAATTACTACACTGTACCATACTTGGAAACCTATCATCCCAAGTTATGAAGTATGACGAAATAGTCAAACCTAATTGGTTCAGTATGGGAACAGTATCAACCAAGCTTGTTATGATAAATAGCTTCCTGTGTTAAAGGTTCTCTAGAGCTTATAAGTATCTTGGCTCACCTCCTTCAATGGAATAGGAATATTGCTCCCAGGGACCCCCTAGATCACTGTCCCTCCAATGCAACTGCAGTTCAGAGTTTTCTTCAACTTACTGCTCCTGAAAAAGAAAAACACAGTGCAAATTTCCCTTTTCTTTCTTATTGAGCACCTGGTAACTTCTTTAGCCTTTTTTCCCTTAGAAAAACAATTTTTAAAATTATTAAGCATTCCAAATACAGAAAAACAGAGAAAATAGCAGGTATCCTTGTACCCACAACTCAGAATTAACAAATAACATTTTTCCTTATTTCCATTAGATCTTTTGTCTTTATCTTTTTTGTGTCCTTCCTCCTCCTACTTGGGGCCAAAGTTGGACCACCATTTATTAAACCACAGTACTTCTGAAATTTCTAAATTAAGTCCTGAGATACTTTAACACAGTTGCACCAAGAGGATGTATATCTCATTACAGAGAAGTACTTGTGGGTTGTAAGTCTTTTTAGATGTTGAACTCAGTGAGAATTTCTGGTCTATACTGTAGATGAGATTATAAGGATGATGTATCCATAATGGAGGAGGTTTGTTGGGGATGTGGGAAGAGAGATAAAGGAATTATCTTCATGGTTCAGAAAGGAGTAAAAAAAATAAACCAGAAAATATTTCCATATTTTGTGGTTTTTATGGGCATATGTACATACTTTATCTTTAGAAATGACATTTTGGGTTGGATAATAAGTAATTCCTACTAGTGATCCCAGTAAAGGGCAAAATAATCGGTTGGTTGCCATTTTAACTTCTGGAAAATAATCAGTAGCATTGGCATTTCCTTCAGAGGACAGCTTTAAGGTTGGGGCAATTTGCATATATTAACCCTTAATTCAAATCTATCACTAGCTGTTCCTTTCCCAAGTTTGCTCTCATTTTATTTGCCATTTGTATTGGACTGTACCGCTTAACCTGTTAAAAGTGAATAATGCTGAAATCTGCATTTCTCCCTTGAAAATTTTTGTAAAACCTTGTTTTGGTAAAAAGCAAGTCTTAGTTTGTCCTTGACAATAATTCATTAATCATGAGTACTGCAATACACAACCAAGGAGTAGAGAAAAGACCCTCGGTGAAGGTAAATATGCAAGCCCACACAAAGGAGAAGTGAATACACAGTGTGGTTTAGCAGTTTGAAATCACAATGCTGCCAGGATTAAGTTAGAGATGTTTTTCATGTTCTCTGCAATAACATTAGGTTTACTTTAGAAATTGCAATTAGCTTAAAAGTTGTGATTTCTAAAATGGCCCACTTGCCTTTCTTGTTTTCCTCTATCAGGTAGATGCTAGTATCATAGTCTTTCCATAATTTTTAAATAGAACTTCCAACAAGAAGTGCTCTCTGAGGGCTGTAAACTTAAAAAAATAGAATGTGACCATAGGCACTTATGCTAATCTCCTTTTTGTTAAATCAGCTTTCTTATTTATTTTTTTTTTTTGTATTGGATCTTGCCTGATTGAATAGCATGGGAACTACCAGTATAAATGCTATTATCTATGTACAGTAATTAAGGAAATAGTCCTTGTCACTCTAATAGGGGCCAGGCCTTGCCTGTCTGTAATAAAGTTAAATGATAAGGAATTTCTGGAGTGTAGATAAAAATAAAGGGAAGTCAATTACTAGCATGTGGTTACACCAGATGAATATTGGAAAAATAGAGTGATGAAGAAATTAAGTAATAAAAAGTTATCAAAAATTCTAATTTAATGAAATAATTATTTCAGGAAAAGAAAATCTTCAGTTTTTTTAACTAAAAAAACTTTTATTAGAGAAGTTGTAAGTTTACAAATCAATCATGAATAAAATACAGAATTCCCATATACCACTCTATTATTAACACCTTGCACTGGTGTGGCATATGTGTTATAATTGATGGAAGCACATTTCTATAATTGTACTATTAACTATAGTCCATTGTTTAATTTAGGATTCAAAGTTTTTGTAGTGCAATTTCATGTATTTTTTAAATAATTTTATTCTATTACCACATATACAACCTAACATTTTCCCTTTTAACCACATTCAGATATATATTCCAGATCTGTTAATTACATCCATAATGTTGCGCTACCATCACCACCATCCAGTACCAAAATATTTCCATCATTACAAATAAGATCTCTATACATTTGTACTATTAACTCTCTATTCCCAATCCCCATCCCCATCCCTGATAACCTGTATTCTAGATTCTGCCTCTATGAGTTTGCTTATTCTAATTATTTCATATCAGTGAGATCACACAATATTTGTCCTTTTGGGTCTGGCTTATTTCACTCAACATGGTGTCTTCAAGTTCCATCCATGTTGTCTCATGTATTCAGAACTTCATTCCCTTTTATGGCTGGATAATATTCCATTATATGTTTATACTACATTTTATTTATCCATTATCAGTTGATGGATACATAGGTTGCTTCCATCTTTTGGCAATTGCAAATAATGCTGCTATGAACATTAGTGAGCAAGTATCTGTTCCAGTCCCTGCTTTCAATTCTCTTTTGGTATATACCTAGAAGTGGGATGGCCTGGTCATATGGTAATTCTATACTGTATATAGTTTTATACATATATTTCTGAGGGACTGCCATTCAATTTCTTTTTTTGGAGAGAATTGATGGTTCCTTCATGAGTGTCAATGTATTATTTTAAAACATAGCTTGATCAAATACAGGTCAAACCCTACTATAGTATATATCAGTTTTAAGACAGCAATTTTCTTAGCATTCACAATAACTATTTTACTGTAATGAAGAGTACCAAGCTTTGAAAAAGGCCATATTACAAAGTGTTCCAATAAAACTTTATTTATAGACACCAAAATTTGAATGTCATGTAATTTTCACGTGTCACAAAATATTATTCTTCTATTGATTTTGTTTTTAACCGCTTAACAATGTAAAACACCATTCATAGCTCATGCGCCATACCAAAACAGGGGGCAGGCTGGGTTTAATCTTCAGGCCGTAGTTTGCTGACCCCTGGTCTAGTTAATCACAAATTTTTTTTTTTTTTTTTTTTGCTTAACAAATGCCCATTAAGCACTTACATTGAGAAAAATTACTTTTAAAGCACTGTGCTAAATATTAAGATGTACAATTAACAAACATTTAACACATATTTATTACACTCTACTCTGTTTTAGGAACAGTGCTAGGAGCTAGGGATGCAGTGAAGAGCTATGTAGACACTGCCCTGTTCTCATGGAGATTTAATTGTCACAAAGCATGAGGAGTGCTATAGCAAGGAAGCCACAGAAGTTGTGATAGCACATGACAGATATAGCAGGCCTTCAAGTTAACTTTCAGTTTGTTTGCTTTTTATGGTACTTTATACTTGATCTTCCTGTTTCTACTCCATCCTTTATATATCACTACTGGATTATTCTTCAAGGTAAATCCAAAACTAGGACAAATTGCTGCTCCTCCATGATGGAAAGGGTCCAGTTAATCTACCACCAAGTGGCTGTCTGGTCTCCTCAGGGTATGGTATCATACTGGAGACTACGCTTGGGTCTCCACTGCTGGAACACTCAGCAGTGGTGGTATCCAAATCCAACACGATAAAAGGAAATCTATAGCAATAGCCATCCCTGCCACTATGGCCAATTTTTTCGTGAACACATTGAGCAAGCTTAGGCATTCCTAGGGAAGATGCTGACTGGCATCTACAGAGCATCTTTTCCAAATGATTATTATGAGCTTCCTCTGCAATGGGTGTCCTCTAATGAACGTTCACATAGGACACAAATACTCTCACATGCTGGGTCCGTTCTGTGAGGTCTATTCTTACACAGCTCTCTCCCATTCATCCTTGTTACCAATCCTCCAACCTGTTCCTTCCAAGTCTTTGAGCATTTGGCTAAATCATTTAGCATTACCCTCAAATTGCTATAGATTTGTACTTTTGTTTGCTTCCAGGGAAAGGTGACAATTATATGTACTACTTGAGGTTTTGCTCACTGAAAGAATTACTCTTCCTAACTATCCTTCAAGGCTACCTTTCAGTAAGATAATAATTCTCCAGCGCTCCACTCTTAGCCTGTAGAATTTTTGTGTTTGTTTGTTTGTTTGCTTCCTCAGGCCACTTTCATAGGCAACTCCCCACCAAGCTATTGGAGTGAGTTGAACAAGAAGTGGCGGTATGCTTTGTAGGTGCATGGGGGGTGTGAGTCACTTGCCCACACAGCTCACTGCTACCTTTTCCTCCTGCTTAAGTACAATCTCATTTGAACACTTTCACTTGATTTTGGAGTGTTGCCACATATGCCCAATTCTGTGGGTTGATGGATTAGTTAATACACAGTTTATAGTGGGCAACTCAGGTCACATGGTCCCCTGGTGGCCCATTATCAAACATCTGCTCTCTACCAGTCCAGAGATGTTTCTATAAAAGAGAATGTTTGTGGAAGAATGGATGGCTTTGCTCCAAATTCTAGGCACTTATGTTCTGAGTCTTCCATTGGAACTGTCTGTCCAGTATCCTCCTCAGTCATATTCTATATTATGAATCTGCTATATTATAAATCCAAGCATCTTGCTCTGCATCCTGAACCAGTGGGAGGATTGTCGTTTGCTCTGGGACCTAATCAAAGTTGACAGCCTTAGGTGTTATTTGGTAAAATGGGTCCAGCAGCTTAAACAAATGTGGTATGTATTGTTTCCAAAATCCTAAGAGGCCTTCTGAACACCTCTGTACTGAGGAAGCAGAGCCTTGGATTTTTATGAGGTTTATCTCACACCCTTTCATGAACATGCATTTGTTAAGGTGTCTAGAGTAAATGCTGCTTCTTACTCTTTCAGTTTCTTAGGCTACTCAAGCAAATACCAATGGGTTGGTTTAAACAATGGGAATTTATTTGCTTGTGGTTTGGAGGCTAAAATAAAGTCCAAATCAAGGCATCATCAAGGTGATGCTTTCTCCCAGAAGACTATGGTGTTCTGGGGCTGGCTGCCAGCTATCCTTGGGCCTTAGCTTATCATATGACAAGAAACATGGTGGCCTCTCCTGGCTTTTACTTCCTGTAACTTTCTCCGTCCCTATGTATTCATTCTGTTTATAAAGGACTCCATCCAATAATAGGATTAAGACCCATCCTGATTGAGGTGGGCCACAACTTAACTGAAATAACCTCATCAAAATGTCCTACTTACAGTGGGTTCATGCCCATAGGAATGGATTAAATTTAAGAACATGTTTTTCTGGGGTACATACAACTTCAAACCACCACATGTACTATATCTTAAGAATATGAAATGATCAATGCAGTGAATTACCATCATGTCAGGTGGTATGGTGAGGTAATCAAAGTCCTGTTGACTAAATTTTGACAGAAAGCCAGAGTTGCTGTAACCCTGTAATCCTGCCCGATGAAAGCAAAGTCTTCTGATATTCTCCACTTATTAGGATAGAGAACAAAATATTTATCATTTTGATAGCTGCATACCAAGTGCCAGGCTCTGTGTTGATTTGCTCTAGTAAAGAGACCATATTTGAAAAAGCAATTTCATTTGAAGTTCTGCCACCTGACTGAATTCAAGAGAATTCATTGTCATAGTCCAAGACCCATATATCTTCTGCAATGGCTATAAAAGTGAATTAAATGGGGCTATGATAAAATCACCACTCCAGCATCTTTTCAATTTTATTTTTAATAGCTTACTGAATTATTCTAAGGTGAACATCTTTGTAACCAACACACAAGTCAAGTAAGACTTTGCCAGTCACCCCTGAAGCCCCTACATGTGCCCCAACCCACTCACAGCCCTCTTCCTCCATTCAGAAGTAACAACTATACTGACTTTTATGCAGTGATCACTTCCTTACATTTTTAATGGTTTCATCAACTAAATGTACATCCTTAAATATTATAGTTTAATTATGCCTAATTTTTCATTTCTTTTAAGTTGTTTTTAACCTTTGGTTTTCTCTCCATCCCCCACCCCTGCCTTTTTTTTTTTTTTTATAATTTATCCCAGCCCAGTTGAACTGTATAGTTTCCCAAGTCTGGATTTTTTTATTGCATATTCATGGAGCAGTTCAACATTTTCTTCTAACCTTTGTATATAGTTCCTGCAGATTGACAGCTGATTCATAGGCTTAAGTGGACTCAGGTTCAATCCCTTTGGCAAGTATAGATAATATTGTGTTCTCTCATCAGAAGGCACATAATGTCCCTCTGATCTTTGCTCTTTTCATGATGTTAGCAGCTGGTGATACTCAAGACTTAGACCCATTTATTCATTGGAGGTTTCAAAATCATGATATTATATCATTTTATTTTAATATATTAGCTGGAATAATTTTATAAAGAGCCACTCCCCTTTATCTACTATTTGGTTAGCCAGTTCATATAGGATAGGCAAGATGAAGGCTTGATTCATTATTTTAATTTATCTGTTTCTCAAGAAAGTGAATTGGTTCCCTTTCATCCACAAAAGGTGATCAATAAGTTATTTTTTCTTTTACTATTAGTATAAAATAATAAATTTTAGCATATTTGGTGATTTTCAATCTATTGCAACTTTTATTGCAGCTGAAATTGTCCCATCTTTGGCCAACCTCTTCAAGTTGGCTTCTGAATTTTTTGACATGGCCCTAGCTTCTTTGCTATCTGGTATGTCAAGATGTTCCAGGCACATCTTGGACATGTCTTGCCCCAGATCTGGAATAAACCATTTCTCCAAAAATCTCTTGTTTCTTTAAGGGGAACTGCTATTTCAAAACCACAATATGAACCCTAGGGATGCTCATTACTACTGGTTTGGTCATGGTTTCTAGTTCATACTGATATTTCAAATTCAAATTCAGGCTACCAGCTTTTTAACCTGTTTTATATTGCATCTGTAACTTCTTTCCCCCACAAACTGAGAATCCTGGTTCTTAAGGACATAGAGGATGACAGACTATTCATTCATTTGCTTTGTCCTACATTACACATATAATAGTGTGTGCTGTTTCTTTCCCTTCCATTTTCCATTTTATTATATCTACACTGTCAGATTTTGTAGCTATTACATGCTATAATCTCTCCTCTTCAGCCCTCACTTAGTCTTAGTTAATCAATTAGGTATATATTTAATATGCACCATTGGTCCTTATGTCAATGATTCTTTAGTCATTTTTGGTTGTCTGAAGCTCATTCATTAGTTCAATGCTATTCCATAGACCTTTCTGCAATGATGGAAATGTTCTATATCTTCACTGTCCAATATGGTAGCCACTAGCTACATGTATCTAGATAAATTTTAATTTTAATGAATTAAAATTAACTAAAATTTAAAATTCAGTGCCTTAGTGAAACTAGCCACATTTCAAGTGCTAAATAGCCACATGTAGCTAGTGGCCACCATGTTGATCAGCTCAGTTGCAGTAGATTCTTAAGGAAGAGTTCATGGGAATATTCTTTGAGTTCTTGCATATTGATAACAGTTTGTCTGCACTGATGATATTTGTAAAACGGTTTTTATGTCTATAAAATCCTTGGCTCATATTTTCTTTCTTTGAAGATATTAAGTTATGTTACTCCATTTTCTTCTGGCATAAAGTGTTGTTGTAAAAAAATCAGATGATTATCTGAATTTTTCCTCTTAAAAGTTATGTGTGGGAGATGTTTGTGTGAAATGTGGTGGGAGGTGTGGGAGGTGGGCAACATGGGAATCCCAGTGGGTTCCGTGTAATATTTTGGGTAATCTAAGCACCTCTTGAAATATATGTATATATATATATATATAAATAACATTTTTGTAAGCAAATACACATATATGCATATATATTTATATATCATTTTGCAAATGTTTGTATGTATTGTGAGAATTTTGATTTTTACCCATTAAAAAAAAAAAAAGTTATGTGTACTTTTTGCCTAGATGCCTGAAAGATTTTTTCATTTTTCTTAAAGCTCAGTAATTTAATTAGAATATGCCTTAGTGCTTCAGTAGACAATTCATAATGATCAACCACAGGTGATAACTTTATTAATTGAGATGCACCTGCATGCTATGGATTACCTAGCATCTCATTTTACATTGCAAAGAGCTCAGCCGTGTGTCCCAGCTCAAGGACATGACAAAACCAACCCCCAATATGATCTTTGAGATATTTGAGGGTCTATTTCCTGGAACTATTCCTGATACCAATTTCTCTATCAATCAGTGTCCAGTCAGATTGAAAATTTCTGTATCAATCAATGTCCTGTCAGACTGAAAGAACACCAATAATTGAAACAGAGAATTTAACATAAAGAATAGTTAAACAGCTTTAAAATAACTTGGGTAACTGAAAGGCTAAAAGGAGAACTCTAAGGAGTCATGAATATACAATTGAAGGAAGTCGCTACCACTTTTGGGGCTGAGGAACAAAGGGAAGAGATTGGAATTATTAAAACTTAGAGCTTGGAGTTTGAAACCGAGGCTTCTGAGGAGGGGACACTGTTTGGCTGCTGCTGGTGTCTCTGAGTTTGGAATAGGGCAGGGGCCCTTTGCAACTGGGGTCCATACCTCTAAAGACAGGGTGCTGACATCACTGGGGAATGTGGTGAGGTTTGTTCTAGAAGTATTGGAAAAAAACTGAAAACTGGATTGAGCTGTTACTACAGGAAGAAACTACTTCTGTTAGGAATGAAGAAGTGTTGCTAAAGTGATGCTTACAGGAAAATGAAGCCCACAGGAGCAGAGAGGATGAAGCAAGTTCATTCTTCCTCCTCCAACCATGTAGTCTCTTCCTATCTTCCCTGTTGGCAAAGCATATCCTAGAACCAGCAAGTAAAGCAGAAATGTGGTTTGCAGGGTTACAGCTCCAGGATCATAGAGCCAAGTATAGAAGGGTGGGTTTGGACCTGAGAGATAATAACTTAATAAATCACATAGTCATTTTAGGTATCTTTTCTCAAGTATTTAGGTGTTCTTTTAATAAGCAATTTCAATTTTAATTTTTATTAAATTAATATGCTTTATTATGTTATTTTTTATTTTAGGAAAGAGTCTAGTATTTTGTCTGTTTTCCTACTTTTTTTTCTTCAGGGACTCCTATTATCCATATGTTGGATTTTCTCTACCTATCTTCAAAGTTTGTCACTTTTCTCTTGACTTCTTTATTCTCCCCTTCATGTCTTTTTAAATAAACAGATTTATTGAGATACAATTCACAGACCATAAAATTCACCCATTTAATGTGTCCAGTAGTTTTTAATATATTAACAGGAATGTCAAACCATCATCACAGTCATTTTTAAAGCATTTTTATCACCCCAACAAGAACCCAAAACTATACTTTTTAGCTATCACTTCCCTGTCCACCCCCTTACAATCCCCAACCCAGTCCTAAGAAATGAATAATCTACTTTGTGTCTCTATTGATTTCCCTATTCTGGCCATTTTATAAGAATGGAATCATATAATACATGGTCTTTTGTATCTGGCTTCTTTCACTTAGAATATTTTCAAGATTCATCCATGTTGTAGCATGTATCAGGACTTCATTCCTTTTATGGCTAAATAATAATCTATTGTATGGATATACACATTTTATTTATCCATTTGTCAGTTAATAGGCATTTGGTTTGTTTCCACCTTTTCACTATTATGAATAATAATGTTGCTATAAAAATTCATGAACAGGTTTTTGTGTGGACATATGTTTTTGTTTCTCTTAGATACATACTTAGGAGTGGAATTGCTGGATTATATGATAACTCTACACTTAATTGTTTGAAGAATTACCAGACTGTTTTCCATAGTGAGTGCACCATTTTACATTCCTACCAACAGTGTTGGAGAATTCTGATTTCTCTACATCCTCACAAACTCTTGTCTTTCATTTCTTTTTAAATTTTTTTCATTTACCTTCCATTTTACTTAAGGTATTACTTGCTGTGTTTATTTGATCTTATTTTTCTCCTACTTTAATGTTTATTTTAAAAGTGTTTTTCCTTTTTTTTTATTTTATTTTATTTTATTTTTTTATTATGGGTAAAAATCAAAATTCTCACAATACATACAAACATTTGCAAAATGATATATAAATATATATGCATATATGTGTATTTGCTTACAAAAATGTTATTTATATATATATATATACATATATTTTAAGAGGTGCTTAGATTACCTAAAATATTACATGGAACCCACTGGGATTCCCATGTTGCCCACCTCCCACACCTCCCACCACATCCAACACAAACATCTCCCACAGTGTGGCCCACCAACCTCAATGAACTTACACATCCTGGAGCCTTGCCACCAACCATAGACCACAGTTCACACTGTAGACCACACTCTCTCCCACTCAGTTATGAGTGGTGTGTGCTGATTTAAAATGGCCTACATCCATTGCCACAACAGTACTCAGGACAACCTCCAACTCCCAAAGAAGCCCCTGTATTTCAACTGCTCATCCCCTCCCTACCCAAAAACTGTCAAGTGGCCCACTGGCTCCACCTCATTGTTATAATTTCTTGCATTGCAAGAATCACCATATGTGAGCAAGAGAATACCATCAAGTCCACTCTAGTCCATAGTTCTTCCCCCAATCCAGAGGCGACTGGGATGGTGATGTCCACTCCAACTCCAAGTGAGAGAGGGCTTATATCCCATGGATATGGTGGGTGGGATGATCCTGCCTGCAGATGCAGGCCCTCTCCATTCCCTGGGATGGCCATTTCCCATCGTTGTCTCCTCACCAGGTGACTTGGATGAGTCCATTGAGCTGTAGGGTAGGAGTTGCAGCTCCACCTAGATTTCATGCACACCTGGCACATAGGTAGGCGGGAGGCTCCAGTCTCTGGAAGTATACCTAAGAAACTCCAGCATCACATGTAGGTTTGAATAGAAGGGACTGGTGAACCATGTGCAGAGAGGACTTATTTGAGTCTAATTCTGTCACTCTCAGGAGCACAGATTCCAAAATAGAACCCACTGATAAGGCATCAGTCTCTGGGGCTATCCCCCCTTATATAGGACCAGGGTGTCTCGAGAGCTCTCAGGAACCCCACTGAGTGGGGTGATAGGCACTTAGATGTAAGTGTTTTTCCTTTTATTGATAATTCTTTCTTAAGTACTGTAACATCATTTCTGAGTTTACCTAATTCTGATTTATGTTATTTTTCCTTATCTTTTTATCATTTTCTTAAACTGTTTTAGCTCATTTTGAAATACTATGTTGCAGTTTTAATTGTTTTTCACCACATCTTTCAGGTGTGCCTTCATTGTCTGCAGGAATATTATTCTGCTCCCTATTTTCTGTTGTTGTTTTTCTAAAATTGTAGCTTGTATGAGATTTGATCTTGATACTTGATTACTCATTTTAATGTAAATTTAGTTTTCCTGAACTTTTTTTTTTTTTTTAAAGATTTTATTTATTTATTCATTTATCCCCCCCCTTGCTGCTTGTGCTCGCTGGGTCAGCTAACCACGCAGCGCGGGCGGGCTTGCCTTCACCAGGCTTGCCTTCACCAGGGAACCGAACCCGGGGCCTCCCATATGGTAAACGGGAGCCCTACTGATTGAGCCACAGCTGCTTCCCATGAACTTTTAAAATAAGACTTACCTCAGACAGATTTTCTAATTTCACAGATCTATCTCTTCTGTTGTTTCTATATAGTGTTAAAATACATGATGGCTTTTTTCCCCTGAGATTTCTGGGATGTATTCCTTTCTCACATTTTTATCTGGACCTTCTCTTTCCTTTACCTCTTTAGCTCAAGTTTTATTTTACTCCCAGCAGTTTCTTATGTGGATCGCTGTCCTGGAAGAGTCCTATAGGGTCAGTTTCAAGACTTCAGAGGGATTAAACTGCTTTATCCCCTTATAGGCCTTACTGCTGGCCTCTATAGTCACCCAATATTGAAGTCTCTGCTTCTATCCTCAAACTGGCCTGATGCACGTTTAGTGAGTATTTTGGGCATTTTTTCAGGTCTATCAGTTGCACTGTTGCTTTTCTCTGATTTCTTCCACATAGATGCTGATAACATGTAGATCTTGTTGCTGTTCGTGGATCCTCGCCCCAACCCCACCCCAACCCCCTGCCACAACATTTGTGTCTTGAGGTTTGTGGATAGACTTTTCATCTAGTACATTTGCAAATATTGCTTGTGTCTGTTCTGTCTGTTTTTATGTGGGGATTCAGCTAGACCCAAAATTATGCTGTCACTGCTGCCACCATCTTTTCTTTTCAAGTCTTTGAGGATGGTACTAATATGTAATCTTTCCAAGGATGTGATATTGTTTTTGGTTCATTAGTTGATTCACTTCACTTGTCCCTTCTTACTCCATGATGCCCTCACTATGATAAGGGAATGAATGTAGAGGTTATACCAGTTGCCAAAATGTTATTCCAACTTTGTGTTCAGGAAAGGGAAAATAATCACAGAATGGGTATACTAACTTACTTGGCCCACTGCAAGATGGCTTCTGGCCAAAACTCCCTGTATCATTTGACTCTCCTAAGTACTTACTTTGATTAGTGAGTGTCAGTTGCCTTTTGGGTCCTTAACAACCAGTACTAGCTAAGTACCAATGTTCCCCCAAAGTCTGTATATTTCACTTTTCCAAGTACAGTTACCCTGGTAAATGGCTTCGGTTTCTTTGAGAGGATTAAGAGGAAGATTACAATTCATACCAGGACAGTGTCACAGGGCCCTTTTTCATGAGTACCTGGATTCTTTATCCAATGGGCTTAACCTATGAACTGAATTAGTTTCTGGGAATTGTGTGAGGGAAGATGGCTTTCCACTGAGGCAACTCAAATATGTTCCACACTTCCCAGATTTAGAATTTTTGACTGTCTATCTATTTAAATCCTAGGAACCCCATGATAAATAGCCTAAGCCAAAAGTTCTTGAGGGTCAAGCCATTCTAATTACCACTGTATACCTGCTACTTGCATGGTAACCAGTTCAGTGCTGTCAATTGGCCTCTGTCACTCCAGAATCCCATGATGACTACTAAACTCAGGAAACCTATTTCAAAGGCAGCATCTCCCACTTTTGTCTACTAGGACAGCCACAAGTGTTTCAAAGAATATTGGTGCTTCAACCACAGAAATATTCCTCTGTGATATAGTGGAAGGGAGCATTTGCTGGGCCTTCTTACATACATAGTTAGTGGTAAGTGAGCAAGTTATCATAATAGTTCCATTACAACATTCTTATCTCCCTAAGTCTTTGGATTTTTTCCTGTACATTATATCAAGGAATTGTTGACATTTCAACCTCACTTGGAGTAGGCCTCTGTTGAAGCCAGATTTCAATTGATAACTGAGTAACCAAATACATTCTTTCTCTTTTTTTTTAAATATACTTTTTAATTTTTTAAAAATACTTTTGATTACATAAATGTTACATAAAAAATATAGGGGCTTCCCATATGCTCCGCTCCTTACCCCTCCCACACTTTCCCACATTAACAATATCCTTCATTATTGTGGTACATTTGTTACAATTGATGAACACATTTTAGAGCATTGCCACTAAGCGTGGATTATAGTTGACATTGTAGTTTACACTCTTTCTTGCACAATTTTGTAAGTTATGACAAGATATATAATGACCTGTATCTGTCATTACAATGTCATTCAGGAAGATTCCAAAGCCCCCAAAATGTCCCCATATTACACCTGTTTTTCCCTCTCCTTCCCCTCAGAACTTCCAGTGGCCACTGCCACCACATCAATGAAAAAAGTTCTTCCATTGCTAGAATCACAAGTCTATAGTAGAATACCAGTAAGTCTACACTAGTCCATCATTCATTTTCCAATCCTGGGAGATTCTGGGATGGTGATGCCCACTCCACCTCTAATTGAGAGGGGGCTTAGATCCCATGGGGCAGATGGATGGGACTATCTTGCTTGCAGTTGCAGACTCTCTGTTCCTTGGGATGGTTGTTTTCCATCATAATCTCCTTATTAGTTGTCCTGGGTGAGTCCAATGAGTGGGAGAGTAAGTGTTGCAACTCTGTTGAGATTCATGGCCCATCTGGCACATGGACAGCCCAAATATTTAAGTCTCTTGGACATACACCTATTAACTCTAGCACTAACTATAGGTTCAAATAGAAGAGGCAGAAGAGCCATGTGTAGGGAAACCACAACTGAGTCCAACTCTGTCATACTGGGGAGCACAAATTCCCAAATAGGGCCCACTGGCAAGGCACCAAACTCCTGAGCTGTCTACCCTACCTATAGAGTCTGGACATCTCTACTATTTGAGGCAATATTTACTTTGGCAGTCAATGAGATCCTGCTGAGACATACATAAGCATAACCTCTGGAATGACCTCTTGACTCATTTTGAAGTCTCTTAGCCATATAATTCATTTGTCTTTACCCTTTCCCCCTTTTGGTCAAGGTCTTTTTCCAGTTGCATTGCTAATTGGTGCTTGGTAGTAATCCCTTGGTGCCAGGGAGGCTTATCCCCAGGATTCATGTCCCATGCTGTGGGGAAGGGAATGCATTTATATGCTGAGTTTGGCTTAGAGCAAATACATTCTCTTGAACTAGATGATTGAATTCAACATCTCTGGTTAATGAATCCATTTTGATAAGTTCTTTTTTTCCATCTAGCCCTCCCCCCACCTTAATTATATTGCCACACACATTCCCCAGGCATCTACAAATATAAATAAGCAGGAAATTGCAAAGATATAAATAGATAAATTCTCTTCACTTGCTTTCTTGAGGCTTGATGTAACTTTATCATTATCAAGAGATAATGAAAACTATAATGGTGGTACATGAGGATAACTGGCATCCAAATGGATGTAAATGCCTCAGGTGAGGTCTTTGCAGGGTCTTCACACAGACAGAGACACTTCATCAGACAGGGGAGGATGGAGTGCATATGCTCACAGGAGAGGCTCAGTGAATTTAGGACCTCCAGGGACTCATATTCTTCTGAACTTATCCAAATGTTCTCATCTTAGTTATTAAGATTCCTCTCTTTCCAAATGTTATCTTGAACATAGAGACCTTGTGAGGTATTGAGTGCAACTGAATTTGTGATTTAACAATTCATGGTCAGCCATTGCATCTGACTTTTGGACATGGCATCCCATTGGCTTTAAGAGATTAGAGATTGTTTGATGGCATTTTTAAAGGGGATTCAACCCGATACCTTGTATGTGGGAAGTTGGCACTTAACCACTGAGCCACATCAGCTTCCCTTGATGGCTTTTAAAATAACACTCCAACCCTCTAATTTTGTTGAGAGCTTAGAATTTAAAGAAATTTTAAAGCCTGATATTATGGTTCCTTTATGCTCTCCAGGACCTCAGAAGTATCTAGGCCACTCCATAGTCCTTGTTTTCCCTATTCCCACCATATAGATCCATTAAAAGTTTCCTTAAATATGAATGTAATTCCAGTCTACCAAAAAATGTGATAATTTAAGCACTCTATTTGCAACTATGCATGTTTCCCATTTTTCAGTGGGAACTGAATCATTCCTGCCTTCAAACCTAATCAAATCAGATAACCACTCCCAAATATCCATGTTGAAAGTCTGTGGTCTACAATCACTTCCAGTTTAGCAAACTCTATGAGTCAAGGCTCAGCACAAGAGATTTTCTTAAAGGATTAAATATATCAATTTAGGTACTTAAAACTGGTTGGAATTGTGGTATAACCCAGGAAGCCATCCTTTGAAATATTAAGTTCAGTGTGCATTATCACAGATGTTCAGGTAGTTGGGACTAGAAAACCACTTCTCCTGTCACCACTGAAATATTTTCTTCATATCCATAAAGGTATACTCCTAAAAGCACTCATCAGACACTGAGCCTGGTCATCATTGTCCCACAGCTACCTTTCACTCTCATGGTCTCCGAGAACTTGCTTGTTAGCAGAATAGCAACTGGATGACAGCCTCTGTTCCATAATGGCAGAACTTAATTTGCATATAGAACCTTAGCTGCAAGGAGTCTGGGGATCTAAGTTTTTTTTTTTTTTTTTAAATAAAAACAACCCCACAGCATTTATTGTGATCTGGTAATAATATAAGGGTAATCAAAAACAATATGAACAATTGTTTTAGAACTATACTTCCAACAAAGGACACCTAAAAAACTGTATTGACTTCTCAACAACTTGTCACTTCATTTCTATTTGGAAACACTTTGTAGCAGAGTAATATTATCTCCTTTTAGCATGATCCGACCCAGTTGTTTTCTTGACTTTGTTTTAGAATGAATCTCTTCTGCATCATCTAATACCAGGTTCATGTACTCATCAAAACCAATAATACACCCCTCTATCCGCATATTTACTTGCTCATAGAGCCACACCTGAATCCGGGATCTATTTTGCAAATACCTGAAGATTAGGTTGATGGGCTGCACCATTACCTTCTGCACTTTTTGACCCTGGCCACGGTAAGCCATGGTGGTAGTTCACAAAGACCGCACGAAACTGCACGACACCTCAAAAAACGGAATCTAAGTTTTTAACTTTCAAGACTCTCCATGGAGGTGAGAATGGATGCTATAAAGCACATTTGGCATACATTAAAAAACCCTAAATGCATTGTTTTGTTTTGTTTTTGGCTTATGTTCACTAATTTCTGTTGCTTGATACAAAATGAAAGATAAACTGTAGTGGGGAAGAGTGAGTAGGAAATGAGGCTATATCAACAGCAAATATGAAAGATTCTTTTAAAGAAATTTGAATAAGAAAAGGAGAGAGATGAGATGGTAATTAGTGGGAGAATACAGAGGATAGGGACAGATTCTTTTTTTTTAGATTTATTTTATTTATTTATCTACCACCACCCCTCGTCTTGTTGTTTTGTACTTGCTGTCTGCCTGTCATCCATTTTTTTTTTTAGGAGGCACCAGGAATCAAACCCAGGACCTCCCATGTGGAAAGAAGGCACCTAATCGCTTGAGCCACCTCCACTCCTTCTGGTGTCATCTTGTTGGCATCATCTTGTGGCATCATCTTGCCACGCCAGCCCTTTGTCTTGCTCATCTTTAGGAAGCACTGGGAACCAAACCTGGGACCTCCTATGTGGTAGGTGGGCACCCAACAACTTGGATGCCTCCCAACAGATTCTATTTTGATGTAAGAGATTTAAGCATTTTTATGGGCTGGAGGCCAGGGAAGAGTAGAGAGGTTGAGGATTTAGGATAGGATACTACAGGTAATTGATGGAACAAGGTCTGGAAGAGTTGGAAGGCAGGGATCAAGGTTACAGATATTAGATTTGGCCTTAAACAGACAAACAAGAGGAACAGCTTTTTTTTTTTTTCCTAAGAGAAGACAGGCATCTGCAAGGACCTCAAACTGGTAAGGATTTCACACATGCAAGGACATGCCAGATATTATGAATCAGAGAGTGAATGATCATAAGTGAATACATGCCTGCTTCAGTCATACAAGAACAGATTGGGTAAAGAAGATGACTAGATGTGCATGTAGTTTCAATTTTTTTCAAACTTAAATTGAAGAACTCATTTTTCAAATACTTTGAACTGGTTGTCAGATATTTCCTTAGCACAGAAGTAATCCATGATGTACTGTGTAAAATATTAACTATGTTACATAACCACTCCAAGAGCAGTTTTCTACACTTTTGTAAATGTGTGAAACTGACCAGCACTGGGTCAATGGACCAGTCAGGACTCAACACTGCTCTACTCAAGACTAGTTTTTTACACAAAGTCCTCTATTTCTGCCAGCCATCATATCTTCATAGCAATTTTAGCCATGGTTGATGTGGCCCTTTGCACATCCTGAAAATAAATTGTTTTGGTTGGGAAAAATAGTACAATAATGAGATTATACCCTTGTTTAAAAAGTCTACTCTTTGGAATAAATTTGTTAAGGACAGAAATTGTGATCTAGGTTATGCAAAAAGACCAAAAGTGGGTGATCAGGGAAGAATGCAAACTAACTTCACCTCTGTATTTCACTAGGGCTGCTAGGGTTAAAGCTTCTAGGCAGGAGGCTTTTGTGTGTCAGGGAATGTAGAGGCAGACTAAGTTAGTTCTCTCACTATCACTAATGTGACTAGTTCATCCAGGAAGGGAGGAGCAGAGGGTGAAGTTTGAGCAGATTGCCTGAGGCATTAGTGATTTGGAGGGAGTGCTCCAAGGAAAATTAAGAGGGTTCTCAAAGTTTCCCTCTCCTTATTCTGTGATCAGTCTTGGTGTCAAGGGGTGGTCCTACACTGTCCCACATAATCTCCATTCTTACACTCCCTCTAATGCACATACACATATGTCATCCCAAATCAACTTACAATCCAAGTAAAAGGGGTTTGTGCAAATGCAATGCAAACATATTCTTAAGAAAGCCCCATGAGAGTTAATGCTTAAATTGTACAGAATTTCTGTTTGGGGCAATGGAAAAGTTTTGTTAATGGATGGTGGTGATGGTAGCAAAACACTGTGAATGTAATGAACAATACTGAATTATATATTTGAATGTGGTTAAAAGGGGGGATTTTAGGTTGTATATATGTTACTAGAATAAAACAATTTTTAAAGAAAACCATGGGAGTGAAGCAAGTGTAACTCAGTGGTTGAATGCTTGCTTTGCATGTATGAGCGCCCTGGTTCAATCCCCAGTATCTCCTAAAAAACTAAAGAAGAAAAAAAAAGAAAGCCATGGGCCTGCACAACACCTTCAGTGAACCCTAATGTAAACTATGGACTATAGTTAATAGTATAATGATAATAATATTCTTTCATCAGTTGTAACAAACATACCACACTAATGTAAGGTGTTAATACTAGGGGGAATATATGGGAACTTTGCAATTTCTGCATGATTTTTCTATGAAACTACAACTTCTCTAATAAAAAAAAAAGTTACATTAAAGGAAAAAACAACTCCCTGAGCAGCCCTTTTCAACTAGACTGCTGCCCCAAGCCCATCCTATATAGAAAGTCTAGAGCCACAAAAGTCTTTCATTACATATACATGTTCAAATACTTTATTCTGAAAGCAAGTTTGAAAAACACTTGCCTATAATGTGTTAAAACATTGGTCTGGATTCCCACGCCGGCTGCTGAAAGATGGTGGCTGGGATGAGACAGTCGCCAGGGAAGGCGGAGCATGAGGTTGGGGCAGTTGTCTGGGTTGCCCTCCTGGATGCTGAACAGAGTCTTGTGACTCTCCAGCCTTTTTGAGCTGGGAGGTGCCTGGCAGCCCCGTATCATGGAAGAGAAAGAGCTAGAAGTTTATTATTTGATTCTATCTGGCACCCAGAGAAGCCCAATACTTTAGAAGAACTGGAAGGCATAATGGAAAGTTGTGTAGAAGTTCAAGAGATAAATGAAGAAGACAGGGTTATTATCAAGTTCATGCCAGCAGTACCTCATTGCTTGTTGGCAATTCTTATTGGGCTGTACATAAGAGTAAAACTTCAATGGTGTTTACCATTTAAACATAAGTTGGAAATCTACATTTCTGAACACTCAACAGAAAAGGACATCAACAAGCAGGTAAATGACAGAATGAGCGAGTGGCAGCTGCAATGGAGAACCCCAACTTAACAAGAAATCGTAGAACAGTGCATCCTTGAACCTGAATAATAGTTTTAAAAGCTATTGAACTCTAATTGTTTGATATATTTGTTTAAATTTTGTAAAAATGTAAAAGACTCATGTTTAATAACTCAGTGGTTTTTACCTCAAAGCATTTTTTAAAGTATTATTTCCAAGCAAGATTTAATTATAAGGTAGTACCTAGTTTGCAGTATACAATATACATTCTCAGGATTGTAACACTTAAGTATTTAGACAGAGGAATATTTTCTGGTATTATATATAAGATGAATTGCTATTTTTCTGACGTGCATTCTGATATGACTACTTTTCATGTCAAATATCTACTGTGCCCAAATATATTCAATTTAAGCTATTACTCTGAAAATATAAATAAAACAGAGATGATTCTTGTAATGGTTCATCTGAGAATGTTTTTATCGAACTGTGAATTTCAGTGTGAATGTAGATTCCAAAAAGATATTTCTAAAAAGTTTTAATTTTGCTGATTAGTTTATAGAATTAGAGATCTGAAAGTCAAAAGGGATACTTAAGAGATCATCAGACCTAGGTCCTGCCTTCTGTCAAAGAGAGTCCTGAAAAAAGAGGAGCAGAAGAGAAACCCATGTGGAGAGGGTCTTATAACACACCCAATTTTGAAGATCAAGAAGTCCCCCGAAGAACTTTTTTTTTTTTTTTTTTTAAGATTTTATTTATTTATTCATTTATCCCCCCTTGCTGCTTGTGCTCGCTGGGTCAGCTAACCACGCCGTGCGGGCAGGCTTGCCTTCACCAGGAGGCCCCGGGAACCGAACCCGGGGCCTCCCATATGGTAAACGGGAGTCCTACTGATTGGGCCACAGCCGCTTCCCCCGAAGAACTTTTGATTAAGCCAATCTAAATATATAGTCTATTCTTTATTTGTACTTTGTTCGGTTTGTGTTAAGAGACAATGTGGTAGGCAGCCTCTGAGATGGCCCCCAGTGATCGTTGCCTCCCACTATTCATGCCTGTGTATAGTTTCCTTCCGTGTTGAATCAGAGTTGGTCAGTGTGACCAAAAAAGTATGGCAGAGGTGGCAGTGTGTGACTTCTGAGGATAGGTGAAGAAAGGTCTTGCTGTTTGTACCTTGGTCTCTTGGATTGCTGGTATTCTGTGGGGAGCCAGCCATGTTGTGAGGACATGCAAGCAGCCCTGTGGAGAATCCTATGTGGAGAAGAACTGAGGCCTTCCACCAAGAACCAGCACCAATTTGCCAGCCATGTGAGTGAGCCACCTTGGCAATGATCCTTCAGCCTCTGGCTCCAGATAACTGCAGCCCTGGTCGACATCTTGACTGGAACCTTCTAAGACCCTGAGCCAGAACCACCCAGCTAAGTCACTCCCAAATTCCTGACCTACAGAAGTTGTGAGAAATAATTAATGTTTATTTGTTGTTTTATGCCAAAAAAAAAAAAAAAAAAAAAAAAAAAAAAGGCCAGGGTTCCTTTTCCCTGACACAGCCCCCACAGGTTTAATGCCTTTTCACTGCCTCTGTTTCCCAAGATACCCTACTCTACTCACCCCTAATCTAGGTCCGTTCCTCCCTATCTTTTGAGATGAATTCTACCTATGTCCCTTTTTCCTCAGGGCTTTGCAAGGTGACTGGCTAGCTAATTTAATTAACTAATGCACAATAAAGTCCCACTTGCTTCAAGCATCACTCTTTGAAGATAACATTTGCATTTTAAATGAAGCTTCTTAGACTGCCAAGCTCAGCAAGTAGCCTATAGATCATCAGGAAAAATGTATTAATTTAACAGAAGAGGTCACTGAGGCTCTGAGGCTTCATAGGACTTGCTAGAGTTCTAAGGGATAGTGAGTGGCAGAGCTAGGACTGGTATCAGTTTGGGGTCTAGTGTACCTTGAACCATTACACAGTCTCTCGCGACATGATTAGTTAATAGAAGAATTTGCAGGTACTGAGGGGAGAAAGAAATATTTTGAATCATGTTGGTTAATTAATACTTTTTAATTCATTTTAATAATCAACATATATTTCCATGCAAACTTATCATTCCTTACTTAGAATTCCTATTTTTGCCAGTCTTTATTTCAGTGGTGCACTTAGCAGAAAGTATTGCTGTCTCTCTCAACTGGATCTTGAGCCCTCCACGTAGAGCAGAGGGGACATTCAATATATTGCTGAAAGAATGAATGAACAAATGAATGATTACCAAGCATAGGGGCTAGAAAGTTGGGTACCACCCTCACCTTCACAGTCCTGAAGAAAGTATTTCTATTGGTGACTTATCTTTCCTAACACTCTTCAAATCACATCAGGTACCTTCCTTCTCTATTTCCTCTTAAGGCTCGTTGCTGGTTTTAAATAATTTTTTACTTTTGTGTCATTGACTGTCATATACTGATGATGTTACTTCTCTAGCTTCCTCTACCCCATTAGATTTTTTTTCTCATATGGTTATCATCTTCCTTTTGCAAGATTGGAAAATGACATACTTAAAGAATACCATATTAGTCTTTTCTGATTTGTTTTTTTCTAGCTAGGGATAAAAAAGCCATTTGAAGAGTCTCCAAATCAACAGTAATTTCAAATTTTCACAACATAAAGAAGTAGAATGCATAGTGAATTTGACACTTTGAAATATGCCATAAACCTCCCAGTAGACACATGAACATGCTTCTACTTCACGAGTGCTTGTTTCATAAGTATTATGTCAGGATTGTTAAGTAATTAATATTAACCTATTGAGAAAGCATTTCTTCTCTACGTGGTTGATTTCCAGTGGGAAGACTAATTAAATATTAAAGACCATGTGAGATGTTTTCTATAATTACAGTTTCTAGCTGTATTTACGAATGATATCCCTACATGCAGAATGAAATAATAATATGGTATGAATCCATTTTTATTCCTACACAGAATACATAGAATTTTTCAATCTGAACCTCCTCCGAACAAGCCAGTCTATTGTTATCCTTACCCTTCACAATTGCCCTCATAGACTTTTTCCTTTCCATTTCCACCATGAATTGAAAGGCTACCATTCTACACATGTATCCCTTTCTGTTTTCTGGGTCAGTTATTTCTGTCAATTCCTGTTACTTAGATTATTTATTAAATAAACTCATTTCGTGTCATCAGTAGGATCCAAACCCAATTAATTGTGATTTAGATCTTGGGTTTTCAGGAAATCACACCACACAAATGCTTATATAATCTGAGTGTCAACTGGGGCATCCTTACCCCTTAGAATATTCCTAAGATTAATCTGAACCACTTTACACACCCTGTGGGCATGTCTAATGCCCTCCCCAGTATGTCTGAAAATTCCCAGGGACCATAATTTCTTACAGTCATCTCTGTATCCAGCCTATTTCTAATTGATTCTTATTTTCCATTCTACCTTTTTTGTAGCTGTTAATTTCTTTTTACTTTGGCATTGGCCCCAAAAGAATTCAAACCTTTATCTTTTCCATACATGTATACTATTTAAAGCATACAAGACCTCTATGTCTGTTGCAGACTAAGGGTTTGGTAAGGCAAATGAGAGCTACAACAATACAGATAGCTTAAAATAAAATTTAGTATCTATATACTCATTTGTAATTCCCATAATCATGATTCTTCTACTCCTTTTATCTGCACCTATAATTTTCCATGTACCAGTTAAGTATATTTCACAGAGACTTAACTCTGGACTATTGAGCCCTGAATCCCCACAGAGTAGCAGACATCTCGTACTGTCCAGTTCTTCAGGCTTGCCCTGGACAACCAACAAAACAATGATGATGGACAGGTCCCATCCCCAAAATGGGGAGTGTTTGCAGCTGCAGACAGGATAATACCTTCCATCTGCCCTGTGGTGTCTGGGTGCCCTTTCAGCCTGGGGCTGGCAGAGCAGACATTGTCCCAGGTCCCTCAGGATTGGGGAATAAACCATCGTGGTGGTGGTGGGGTGTATGGCCACAGACCAAAGGAGATTAGTTGTTATTGTGGATGTTATCTTTTGTTGGTGGAAGAACTTCTAACATTGATGTAAATATAGGGGTTGCCAGGGGTTCAGAAGGAAGGGGGGTATGAATGGGAACAACAGGGCATATTTGGGGAGGTGAGATTCTTCTGTATATTACTGCAATGACAGACGCATGACATTATGCATTTGTCAAGGCCTATGGAACTGTACAGCGCTAAGTGTAAAACATAATGTAAACTATAGACTTTGATTAGTAACAATGCTTCAGCATTGGTTCATCAACAGTAAAAAATGTACCATACTAATCTAAGATGTCAAAAATAGGGGTAACTATGTGTGTGGGTGTGGGTGTGGGGGAGGGGCTTATATGGGAATTCCCTATACTCTCTGTGTAATTTTTCTGTAAATGTAAATCTAAATCGTCTCTAAAATAAAATACACACACACACACACATATATAGTTTAGATAGACCTGTTCCTAAAATTCTCCACCTAGTTCCCTATCTGCTACCCCTTGCTGCCTCTCCCTCCTCTGCCTCTTCTCTCTCAGTAACAAATTCCCCCCAATGTCTATGTAGATTGGAACCATCTAGTCCTCTCCAACCCCTATTTCAAATCCCCACAATCCCTGCCTTTTATTTGTAAACACAAGAACTCCATCAAAGCTTCGAAATCATTGCCTTTAAGACTCCACACCACTACATTCTTTTACCCTTCTCCTCCTTCTCTGCTGAGGGATGGGCATGTCTGCTTTTGATTATTTCCTTACACTTAATTTTTAAACAGGAATCATTATATACTTTTAGATTTTCCTAACCACTCAAGAGCACATGAACAAGCCTATTAGAGTTTTCGTTTTTATTTTTATTTACATGTTTATTTTTTTGCTGTAAAATACATCACACTTTTGGTGATTTTAGAATACTGGCCTTCAGAAATAATTGAGGTTAAAATGGAAAATTTAGAGTTGTATATATGTTACTACAATAAAAAGTAAAAAAAAAAAAAAGAGATAAATAATTGAGAGGAAAAATTTCAGAAGCATCCTTGCTGACCTTGCTAAATATTTATATAAGCTAAGTGGATTCAAGCAGGATTATTTATGATGCAAAGAATCTTGAATTGTTTTTAGTATATAAAATGCTGTGACTTTCAAATGTATGTGGAAAGGGGATTAGATTTGCTTGTTTAAAAGGGGGGGAATAACATTATAGTATATTTCCTTAATAAGTAGAAAAACGTTTTGAAATCAGATAAAATTTGCGCATTTCAAAAAAAATCCTTTTACTATCCAAAAATGAAGGAAGGGGATTAATCTACTAATGGTTTAGAAATCTTGTCTCTTTCCATTAGGGTTCTCACTAGCTACACACTTGGGGGCTTAACCAATCAAAACATGCATGAAGGAAAATCACTCCTCAGACTCTCAACCATAGTCACACTTAAGTCAAGGCATCTTTTCCAAAGTCTAATGTCAGAATGAGAGATCCTAAACCTTTATGTTCAATGACTTGGACCAGGCATGATGGCTTTTCTGATAAGAGCTTTCTTAATTTTAGGTTCATTTAATTCTTTAAACTAGGAAAATGAGAACACAAAATGGAGTCCTTCCAAGTGTATAGATTAACAGAAATTTCAGGCACTTGCTAACCAGGCAAATATTGCTTAAGGAGAAACCAGTGGTGGCCTGTCGACATCAAGATGCAAGAAGTGGGTGCATTGTTGATGAACAGCAGGCCTGAGCAATTTTGGAGGCAGAAGAGATAACTTCTAAACCTTTTAGAAGTTATTTGTTCACCCAAATAACATATTTTTATTGAGCCAGTCACTGTGATTCAAAAGGGATACAAATTCCAAAGATGTATTAGCTCTTGGCTGCAAGTATCAGAATGTAACTCAAAGACCTTAAGCACAAAAGGGAATTTACTGACTTGTATAACTGGAAAATGTGGGATAGGTTGCTTTTCATACACTAGATTTCGGGGCTAAATGATGTGATCAGTCCATTTTTTAACACATGCTTACCTCTCTAGAGTTAGCTTAACTCCATGAAAGACGGCTGTTGGTGGCTCAAGGCCTCCATCGTTACAATATTCAATCCCAAAGGAAGAGCAGGATCTCCTTTCTCAGTTCATTTATCACTATCATGGAGAGACTGTGGCCAATCACATGCCTGTGTTTAGATCAGTCCTTTTTGTCAAGGGCACATGGTAACATGATTAGGCAGACTTGGGTCACATGTCCAAGCCCACTGCTTGCAGGTAGACAGGGCACTGTGATTAATAGTCTCAGAACCATATGGGATGGTAGAATGGTACTTCCCTAGTGGATAGAATGGTCCTAGGCAGACAAGTATAATTGAGGCCCACAATAAAAGACTTAGTCCCTCCCTGAGGAAGCTCTCAGTATGGTGAGGGAGATGGATATATAAACAATTGCCATAATTAGATGAATACTAATAAAGTAGAATTGAGTACAGAATACTATGTAAACACAGAGTGAGGGCTTATAAAAGATTTGGGGGGTCAGTGAATGTTTTATGAATAGTGACCCTCTAGGTTGAGTCTTGATGGACAAATAAATAGGAGTTCTTGGGTGAATGGGGAATTGTAGAATTCTTGGTTGTAGAAATAGCACAAAGGCAGGGAGATGACAGAGAATAGTTTGAAATGGCTGGAATGAAGCATGCCCCTGAGAAATGCCATGAGAAAAAGCTGAAGAAATAGCAGGACTAGATCATGAGGGGCCTATACAGCTTGTAAGGAGTTTCGACTTTATTCTGAATGAGATAGTGAATCCCTAAAGAATTTAAAGTAAGAGAGTTATTTGATCAAGCTTGTGTGTTATGGCAACATGTGGAGGATAGATTAGAAGGGGCAGGCACTAGAGGGAAAGAGACCTGTGGTGGTAATTCAAGTGAGAAATGATGAAGACCTAAATTTAAGTAATGCAATTTAGGAGATATTCTTTATAGGCTTGAGGACTAATTTGATGCTATAAAGGGAGTAGTACGGTTATTAGTTTTCTAGCTTTTGTATCTCAGTAAATGTTACTGTAATTCACCAATGTAAAAAAACAAGAGAAGTTTTAGGTAAAAGATCATGAGTTTATGTTTGGACAATAATTTCTATGATGCAAACCTGAAGCCTCCACAGAAGCTGAATGACTTCAGAAAAGATACTCAGAGGACATTCATGTCTGTAGTAGAGGTAGGGACAAGATGATTTCTCATGATCCTTTATGCCCTCCAGCTCTGTAAACAGCCCATCTTTACTTTTTTTTTTTTTTTTTTTTTTACCGAGAGGTACCGGGGATCGAACCCTGGTCTCTCCATATGGTAGACGGACGCCGAACCTCTTGAGCCACATCCGTTTCCCACCCATCTTTACTTTTAACCACATTTACCTTTCTACTGTCAGAAGCTCTGTGACTTTATTTATGTCCAATTCCAATACAGCTTTGATACATCTTGCTGCTGTCTTTGTGGACCTTGTACAGAAAGGAGGGAATTTCAATGCCATGCTTTTTAGCCTTCATAAATTAGGTAGAGCAGCCCAATGATATAAAAAGTGGAATGGTGCTTGATCATCTCCTCCACAAAGAGGGTAGAGACAAGGATGGAATCACCTTTAAGCTATTTTTTTAAAATAGGAAATTGATACATTGTTTTACTTCATAATGATCACTGTAGATACTTCAAAGCTTAAAAAGAGTTTAAATTTTCTTGTCTGACCTACAATGTAATAAGCAACCTGGTCCAACCCACATTTCCAGCACCATTTCTTACTTCTCCCTGATGTAGACATTCAACTCTTGTCAAGGTGGTCCTATCTTCAAATGGCAGACTGTGACAAATTGTGAAATAAAGATGTATTGAATTTTTGAAATAAAAATTAGAGGAAATAAAGTTTGTCTCCTTCCTTTTTTTTAAATGATTATTTTTTCTGGCTAAATAATACTTACATTGGAAAATGAAAAATAGATACATACACAAAATATAAAGAATAAAATAAAAATTCTTTCTAATTTCATTGTCTCCTCCCCTCCCCTCCCCTCTCCTATCTTCTCCTTATTCCCTAGTTAACACCTATTTATTCCAGATCTCAGCTCAAGCATCACTTTCTCACACTTGTTAGGTTCAAGCACGTGTCTGCTGAGACCCTCTCACATGAAAATAACCCAGGAACTAGTCAATGACATACATTTGGGGCTTCCTAAGTATATGAGTGTGGGGCTGATTATGGGCCTGTAGGATCTAAGAGTGTCTACAAGTTGTTAAACTTCTCTTCTGTTATCACCAAACTTTAACTTATGCACAGTCACTGACTTCATTTCCTTCCTTTTGTTCATTCCATGCAATCTGGCTTTTTCCACTATTCCACTAGATTATACATTTCTGTGGGTGAAGGGATCATATCTATTTCACTCACTGTTGAATCAGCAGTAGGTAACACATGCAATGTGTCTTTATTGAATGAATGAGTGAATGATTTGGCTAGAATTAGCATTTCTAAGGCCATTAGTGATATTCTATTTATCAAATTAAGTGGGCATGTTCAGATTTTATTATATTTCTCTGCTGGTATTGATGCTTTAACCCATTGCCTTTCGCAACATTGCTCTTTGCTGGTTCTCTTTGTACCTCTCTTACTACTAATTCTCAGTCTATTTTGTAGGTTCCTCATGGTTGGTTCTGTCTTATCTTCATTTAACTCCCCATTCTGGCCCATGTAGAGACCAGAATAATGACAGTAGATTACTGAAAAATAAACTTTTTTTTGTTATCCCCTCAAGATCTGATATTGTATCTGATTTAATTTTTTGGTCAGGCTGGAGCAGGGAGGCATTTCCAGAGACATCCACTTGGCCTTCCCTACTATGGGTAGCTTTTATCCTACAGACCAAAGATCCATTGTGGGGTTGCACCAACTCCTAAGTATATCAATCCAAATTATACATTCAAGGATGGGAAATGAGCACCAGGTGAGCCCACTAACCCAGTGGACACAGAATAAACTGGACTTTGGCCAGGGTTCCACCCATTTTCTGGTCCCACAGTCTCCTGCTCAAACAGAATGGCCATAATGATGGTTCTGATTTCTGAGTATCCATGTCAACTCAGACCCTGTGTCCAATAGTCCTAGAAGTGTTTGGGTATTTCCATTTCCTCAGTGTATATTTACCCAGGAAAATGGTCATAGGTCTTTTGGGAAAGGGCTAGGGAAATTATTAACACACATACTTGCTGGGGTGTTACAGGGTCCTTCCGCCTGGTGAGCCAACATCCTGTTCAGTTGCTGAGTTTTGATCTGAAAACAGGTTCAAATCCAGAAATTTGGAGAGGAATTGTGACTTTTTATTTGGGTAACTCCCTTCAGCCTCTTGTTCATCCATTCTTGATTTCTTCTGAAGTACAAACTGCTTACTTCTGCTTGTTGGATACTGAATACTGATTTATTTTGCCTTTGGGTACACTACATTCTATTAGCTATCTCCATACATCTCTGCAGCTCTGGCCCCTGTGGCTGCCACTCCATCCCTGCTCTTATTCTAATTGTGCCCACTTGGCTTCTGGCAATTAAGCACCACTTTTCGGCTTCTTTTGTTTTGGAGTCCCTTCATACCCATTGCTATTTAAAACTATCTCTTTAATGGACTTTCCTACTAATAGCCCTGGTGTACAAACAGAGCTACTAGTGAACTTTTTTTGGCGATGCCCAAATGACTGGGGAGTCATTATAGAGTTTTTAAGTAGGGGTAATAAGGTCTGATTTGGGTTTTTAAAAACTCACACTAGCAGCTTTCTGTCCGTCTCACCAGCACATTCCTTCTGTTCTTGATAAATGGTATATGCTCTTGGTACACTATTGCTTGGCGAGCCTTACATATTATATATTCAATAGCAGGCATATGTGAAACTTTTAATCACCTTCTCAACCATCTTGCACAGCAAATATGAGATTTTGATTTCAATTAATATGGTCCATTGTTCTTTCTCTGCTTCTAGGAGCTATCCTAGAAGCGAGTTCATGTCATCTCCTGAGATCCTTGCCCATGTACTAAATCCTATTTGGGGAAAGTTCTCCCAATTCAATATACTCACCTCTATACAATTGAATGTTCCAACTCCCTTGATGAAGCATTCTTAGTATCCAGCCTCACCATACTTCTTGGCTTCTATGGGTACATACCTTTGGGGGAAAATCCTTTCCTTCTAGTATATCCTTAGCTGGATTATGTTAAGACCTAACCCTAGTTATAGGTTTATTGGCAAGAAACTGAGGGGGGCACATGTTGTTTTGTGGGACAGAGGCCAGTGCATTGTCTTCAAGCAAAAGAGAGTTCTAGCTCTTAATGGGAGGGGTGGGCCACTTCTGCAGGCTGAGAGAGTTCAGAGAAATCAAGGAATTCAAAATTTGAAGGGGCATCTAGCCAGATGTACTAATCCCAAATGTCAAGTCCCATTTTTTTTTCCCCAAACAGGGTTTGACCTTTCATAGTAAGCATGCTTTGGTTGGTCATTTAATCTTTTCTGGAGTTCAGCCACTTTAACTATTATGTCCTGGGATTGAGCCGCAGCTTCCTCTGCTCTCCAACTATAGCAGATGACTGCCTAATCATAAGCTATTAGTGAGGCCCTCTAGCTTTCACATTTGGCTTTCCAGTTGCCTAGTTTTAAAATAATTTTTCATTAGAAAAGTTGTAGGTTTACAGAAAAACCATACAGAAGAAACAGAGTTCCAATGTATTGTCCCCTGCCCACAGTTTTGCCCATTATTAATAATTTTCATTAGTGTGGTACCCTTGTTACAATTGATGAAAGAATATTATCGTAACTATAATATAAACTATATTCCATATTTTACATTAGGATTCATTGTTTGTGTTATACTGTCCTATGTGGTTTTTTTTTTTAAAAAATTGTATTCTAGTAACATATATACAACCTAAAATTTCCCCTTTTAGCTACATGCAAATATATAACTCAGTGCTGTTCATTACATTCACAATGTTGTGCCACCATCACCACTCTCCAATACCAAAACTTTTCCATCACCCCAAAGAAATATTCTGTACCAATTAAGCATTAAACTACCATTCCTTATGCCCGTACTGGCCCCTGGTAACCTGTATTCTAGTTTTCGGCTCTGCAAATTTGCCTAATTATTTAATACTAGTAAGATTATACAATATTTCTCCTGTTGTGTCTGGATTATTTCACTCAATACGATGACTTCAAGGTTCACCTATGTTGTCACATGTATCAGAACTGTATTCCTTTTAACAATTAAATAACATTCCATTGTATATTGTTTTGATTTCCTGGGTTGCTCAAGCAAATGCCATGAAATGGGTTAGGTTAAACAATGGAAATTTATTTGCTCATGGTTTGAGGCTAGGAAAAAGTCCAAATCAAGGTATCATCAAGGAGATGTTTTCTTCCTGAAGATTGTGGCATTCTGAGGCTGGCTGCCAGTGATTCTTGGTCCTTAGCTTGTCACATCTCAAGGCAGAGTCTCCTGGTCTTTCTCTTCTTTTCTGGGTTCTGTTGATGTTCAGCTTCTTGCTTTCTCTTTCTGAATTTCTCTCTCTTGGTTGGGGCTTTCTCTCTCTGTCTGAATTTCATTCTGCTCATAAAGAACTCCAGTAAGAGGATTAAGACCCATCTGATTGGGCTGGGCCACACCTTAACTGAAGTAACCTCATCAAAAGGTCATATCTACAATGGGTTCAGACCCACAGGAATGGATTAGTTTTTTTAAAAAATAAAGTTATATTGAAATATATCATTCATACATGAACATACATAAACAATAAAGGTATAGTAAATTTTGTCAATTTACAAAACAAACATGCATATCATCATACAAAGCTCTCATACATCTCCCCACCAACACCTTGCATTGTTGTGAAACATTTGTTACAAACTATGAAAGAGCATTGTCAAAATAGTACTCCTAACTATAGCCCATATCTTACATTTGGTGTATTTATCCTCCTACCCACCTGATTATTAACACCCTATATTAGTATTATATATTTGATATCGTTCAGGAGAAAATGTTCTCATATTTGTCCTGTTAACCACAGTCCCTCTTCCACCACTGGATTCCCTGTGTTTTATAGTCCCATGCTTTGTATGATCCATTCAAAGTATACACTCAGTGACTCTCATTTTCATCACAGAGTTGTGCTGTCATCATCTCAGTCAATTTTAGAACGTTTTTATTACCCTCAAGAGGAAAAAGGGAATGGATTAGTTTTAGGGACATGTTTTTCTGGGGGTACATACAGCTTTAAACCAACACGTATGTATATATCACATTTTGCCTATCCATTTATCTGTTGGACACTTGTTTTGCTTCCACCTTTTGGCAATTGTGAAAAATGTCACTATGAGCTTCGGTGTGCAAATATCTGTTCAAGTCTCTGCTTTCAATTCCCTTGGGTATATACATGGAAGTAGGATTGCCCAGTCCTTCGGTAGTTCTATACTTAACTTTCTGAGGAACCACCAATTTATTTTCCACAGAAGCTGCACAATTTTACATTCTCATCAACCATGGATGAGTGTTTCCTATCCTCTTCAGCACTTGTTGTTTTCCATTTTTTTAAATAGTAGCCATTCTGGTGGGTGTGAAATGGTATCTCATTGTGGTTTTGATTTGCATTTCCCTAATGTCTAATGATGCTGAGCACATTTTCATGTGCTTTTTTGGTCATTTGTATATCTTCTTTAGAGAATTATCTATTGAAGGCTTTGTCCATTTTTAAACTATTTTTTTTTCTCTCTTTGTTGTTAAATTGTAGGATTTCTTTATATATTCTGGATTTTAAACCCTTATTGGATATAAGCAGCTTTGTAAATAGGAAGTCTGAGTCCTGCAACTTTGTTGCTCTTTTTTCTAGATGGCTTTAGCTATTCAGGGCCCCTTAACCTTCCATATAAACTTGATGGTTGACTTTTACATTTTGGCAAAGAAGGCTGTTGGATTTTTTATTGGGATTGATTGAATCTGTAAATTGCTTTGGGTGGAATTGACATTTTAACAATATTTATTCTTCCAATCCATGAACATGGAATGTCCTTCCATTTATTTAGGTCTTCTTTGATTTCTTTTAGCCATGACTTGTACTTTTCTGTGTGTAGGTCCTTTAGATCCTTGGTTAGATTTAGTTCTAGATATTTGATTTTTTTTAGTTGCTATTGTAAATGGAATTTTAAAATTTATATCCTCTTTAGCTCATTCATTACTAGTGTAGAGAAACACTACTTATTTGCATGCTGATCTTGTACACAGCCACTTTGCTGAATTCATTTAGTAGCTCTAGGAGCTTTGCTGTGGATTTTTCAGGATCTTCCATATATAAGATCATGTCATCTGCAAATTGGGAAAGTTTTACTTCTTCCTTTCCAATTTGGATGCCTTTTATTTCTTTTTCTTGCCTAATTTTTCAGGCTAGAATTTCCAGTACAATGTTGAATAAATTGGTGTCAGTGGGCATCCTTGCGTTGTACCTGATCTTAAGGGAAAGCTCTCAGTCTTTCACCATTAAGTATGATGTTAGCTGTAAGTTTTTCATATATTCCCTTTATCTTGTTGAGCAAGTTTCCTTCTATTCCTAGCTAGGGTCCCAAGTGTTTGTTTGTTTTTGTTTTTATCAAGAAGCATTGCTACGGGAAGCGGCTGTGGCTCAATCAGTAGGGCTCCCGTTTACCATATGGGAGGCCCCGGGTTCGGTTCCCGGGGCCTCCTGGTGAAGGCAGGCCTGCCCGCACGGCGTGGTTAGCTGACCCAGCAAGCACAAGCAGCAAGGGGGGGATAAATGAATAAATAAATAAAATCTTTAAAAAAAAAAAAAAAAAAAAAGAAGCATTGCTGGATTTTGTCACATGCTTTTTCTCCATCAAATGAGATGATCATGTGTTTTTTTCCCCCTTTATTCTGTTAATGTGGTGTATTACATTAATTGATTTTCTTGTGTTGAACCACCTTTGATAGCTGGGATAAATCCCACTCATCATGGTGTATAATTTTTTAATATACTGTTGGATTCAGTTTGCTAGTATTAGGTTGAGAAATTTTACATTTTTATTCACAGGAGATAGAGGTCTGTAATTTTCTCTTTTCTTTTCTGTCTCTTTTCTTTTGTGGTATCTTTATCTGGCTATGGTATGAGGATGATATTGGCCTCACAGAATGAATTAGGAATTGTTCCCTCCTCTTCAATTTTTTGGAAGAGTTTGAGCAGGATTGCTGTTAATTCTTCTTGAAATGTTTCTTAGAATTCCCCATGTGAAGCCATCTGGTCCTGGGATTTTCTTTGTTGAGAGGTTTTGGATTACTGATTCAATTTCTTTATTAGTTATTGGTTTGTTGAGATCTATTTCTTCTTGAGTCAGTGTAGGTTAATTTGTGTGTTTCTAAGACTATGTCCATTTATTCTAGGTTATCTAATTTGTTGATGTACAGTTGCTTATAGTATCCTCTTATAGTCCTTTTTATTTCTGTGGGGTCAGTGTTAATGTTCCTCTTTTCATTTCTGATTTTAGTTATTTGTGTTCTCTCCTTTTTTCTTTACCAGTCTAGCTAAAGTTTTTTCAATTTTATCAATCATTTCAAAGAAGCAGCTTTTGGTTTCATTGATTCTTTCTAATGCTTTTTTATTTTTTATTCTCTATTTCATTTATCTGCACTCTAATCATTATTCCCTTCCTTATGCTTGCTTTCAGTTTAGTTTGTTCTTTTTCTAGACTCTTCAGTTTTGAGATTAAGTCTCTGATTTGAGACCTTTCTTGTTTTTTAATGTAAGCGTTTAGAGTTATAAATTTCATTGTCAGCAGTGCCTTTGCTGCATCCCATAAACTTTGGTATGCTGTTTTTGTTTTCATTTGTCTCAAGATATTTCCTAACTTCCCCTGTGAATTTTCCAGTTCTTCTTCTGCTATTGATTTCTAGCTTCATTCCATGTGGTCAGAGAAGATACATTATATGATTTCAATATTTTTGGATTTATTGAGACTTGTTTTGTGACCTAACATATGGTGTACCCTGTTGACTGGTCCATGTGCTCTAGAGAAGAATGTGTATTGTTACTTTTGGGTAAAGTGGTCTATATATGTCTGTTAAGTCTTGTTGGCTTATACTATCATTCAAAACTTTGATTTCCTTATGGATCTTCTGTGTAGATGATTTATTCATTATTGAGAGTGTTGTATTGAAATCTCCTACTATGAAAGTAGAACTATCTACTGTCACTTCAAAGCTGTCATGTATTTTAGGGCACTACAATTAGGTGTATACATATTTATAACCGTTATGTCTTCTTGTTGAGTTGACACTTTTATCAGTATATAGTGACCTTTTTTGTATCCCTTAACACTTTTTGACTTATCATTTGTTTTATATAATATTAGCATAGCTACTCCAGCCTTCTTTTGGTTAATGTTTGAATGGTTTATTTTTTTCCCCATCCTTTCACTTTCAATCTACTTGTGTTTGAATTTAATATGAATCCCTTGTAAAGAGTAAATGGTTGGGTAATGCTTTTTTATTCATTCTGCCATCTCTGCTTTTTGTCAGGAGAGTTTAATCCATTTACATTTAAAGTAACTAGTGAGAATGCAGGATTTTTTTCTGCTATTTTAATACATAGTCTTTGTAAGTCTTTTACCTTTTTTGTCCCTCAGTTCTTCCATTAGTGCTTAATTTCATATTTATTTGATATTTTTATTGTACCACTTTTACAATTTGGTACAATTTTTGCATTGTGCCATTTTGTACTTATTTCTTTCTGTATTTTTTCATATATTTTCTTTGTGGTTACCATGGGGCTAAAGTTTAACATCCTAAATCTATAATAATCATGTTTGATTTGATACCAACTTAACTTCATAACATATACATACACTGTTCCTATATTTCTCCATCCCCTTACCTTTTTGTTGTATTTGTTACAAATTATATCTTTATATATTGTGTGTCCCAAGCCATATATTTATCATTACTTTTGTTTTTAATATTTATTTATTCCCTCCTCCCCACCATTGTTTTGTGCTTGCTGTCTGCTCTCTGTGCACATTCACTGTGTGTTCTTCTGTGTCTGCTTGTCTTCTCTTTGGGCAGCAATAGGAACCAATCCTGGGACCTTCTGGAGTGGGAAAGAGGTGCTCAATCTCTTGCACCACCTCAGCTCCCTAGTCTGCTGTGTCTCTTATTGTCTTTCCTCTGTGTCTCTTTTTGTTGCATCATCTTGCTGTGCCAGCTCTCTGCTCGGGCCAGCACTCCATGCAGGCCAGCACTCCTGCGCAGGCCAGCACTCTGCATGGGCCAGCTCTCCACTTGGGCGAGCTTGCCACATGGGCCAGCTTGCCTTCACTAGGAGGCCCTGGGACTCGAACCCTAGACCTCTTATATGGTAGACGGGAGCTCAATTGCTTGAGCCACATCTGCTTCCTTATCATTACTCTTTATGCATTTGCTTTTTAGAACCTGTAAGAAGTAAAAAGTGGAGTTACATACCAAATATACAATAGAATAGTACTGGCATTTATAGTTACCCATTTGTTTACCTTTACCAGAGATCTTTACTTCTTTATGCCACTTCAATCCCTATCTAATGTCCTTTCCGTTCAATCAGAAGAACTTCCTTTATCATTCTTGTAGGACAAGTCTAGTGTTGACAAAGTCCCTCAGTTTTTTTTTTTTTTTTTTCTGGGCATGTCCTAATCTCTCCCTCATTTTTGAAAGACGGTCTCACTGGATATAAAATTCTTGGTTGGCGATTATTTTCTTTGAGTGCTTTAAATATTTCATTCCACTGTCTTCTTGCCTCCATGGTTTCTGATGATAAATTGGCAATTAATCTTATTGGGTCTCCCTTGTACGTCTATAGTGTAGATTCAATAACTTTTGGTATAATCACAGAGTTTTGCATTCATTACTGTAATTAATTTTTATTGCTCCAAAAAGAAAAGTCACCTACCCCTTAGCAGTTACCTCTCAATCCCTCTAATCTTCCCCTATTGTACATAACTGCTAATATAATTCCATTTCTATAAATTTATTTATATTTACATTTTATATAAATGGAGTAAAACAATATGTAGTACTTTGTGTCTGGTTTCTTTTACTTAGCATAATTTTCTTTTTACAATTGATGGGAAAATATCAATATATTACTATTCAGTAGAGTCCATAGTCTGCTTTAGGTGTATTTTTGCCCAAATACCACCTTATTATTAGCATCTTGTAATATTAACAAACATTTGTTCTGATTCATGGAAGAAACATTTTTATGTGTACTATTGACCACACTCTATATCCACAACAGTGTTCACTATGCTATACAGGTCCCATGTTTCATCCTTTATCTTTCTTTCTAGTGATATACACCACCCTAAGTTTTTCCTTTCAACCACAATCATACACACATAGCTGCATTGTTAATTACATTCACTATAATGTGCTATCATCACCTCTATCCATTTTCAAACATTTACAATAAACCTTACTACAAATTTCTGTACAGATTAAGCTCCAGCTCCCCATTCTCTATCCTCATTCTATCTTCTGGTGACCTATATTCTAGCTATTAACTCCATGAGTTTGTTTATTATATTTAGTTCATATTAGTGAGATCATGCAATATTTGTCCTTTTGTGTCTGGATTATTTCACTCAACATAATGTCTTCAAGGTTCATCCATGCTGTCACATGCAACAAGACTTCACTTCTTCTTAGAAATGAATTATATTTCATCATATGTATATACTACCTTTTGTTTGTCCATTCATCGGTTGATGGAAACTTGGGTTATTTTAATCTTTTTGGCAATTGTGAATAAAGCCCTTATGAACATCAGTGTGCAAATGTCTGTTCATGTACCTGCTTTCAGTTCTTTTGAGTATATACTTAGTAATGGGATTGCTGGATCATATGACACATATTTATTAACTTCCTGAGGAACTGCCAAACAGTTTTCCACAGGGGTTGTACACTCCCACCAACAGTAAATAAGTGCTCCTATTTCTCTACATCTTCTCCAATACTTTTAGTTTTCTGTTTTTTTAATAGTGGCCATTCTAAGAGGTGTGAAATGATATGTCCTTGTAGTTTTGTTTTGCATCTCCCTAATGGCTAGTGATGTTGAACATCTTTTCATGTGATTTTTAGCCATTTGTATTTCCTCTTTGGAGAAATGTCTACTCATGTCTTTTGCCCATTTTTTAAATTGGGTTGTTCTTCTTTTTATCATTGAGTTGTAGGATCTCTTTATACACAATGGATATTAAACCCTTATTGGATATGTGGTTCCAAATATTTTCTCTCATTGAATAGGTAGCCTTTGCACCTTCTTGACAAAGTCCTTTGAAGCACAAAAGTATTTAATTTTGAGGAGGTTCCCTTTATTTATTTTTTCTTATGTTGCTTGTGCTTTGGGTATAAGGTCTAAGAAACCACCTCCTACCACAAGATCTTAAAGATGCTTTTCTACATTCTCTTCTAAGAGTTTTATGGTCCTGGTTTTTATGTTTAGGCCTTTGATCCATTTTGAGTTAATTTTTGTATAAGGTGTGAGATACGGCTCCTCTTTCATTCTTTTGGATATGAATATCCAGCTCTCCCAGCACCATTTGTTGAAGAGACAACAAAACCTGTCCCAGGTGAGTGGACTTGGTAGCCTTGTCAAAAATCAATTGACCATAGTGGTAAGGGTCTATTCTGAATGTTTAATTTGATTCCATTGATCAATATGTCTATCTTTATGCCAATACCATGCTGTCTTGACCACTATAGCTTTGTAATAAGCTTTAAAGTCTGTTTGCTTTTATAAAATTATTCTTCTTACTGTTCCTCAACTTAAATCATTTCAATGGTCTTGTGTTTGAGTCTACTGATTCTTTCTTCTGCCAGTTCCAATCTGCTGCCAAAGCCATCTTTTCCCTGGACTGTCATAGAAGTCTTCTATCTTGTCTCCTGGACCTCAGTCCCCCACCCCTAGCTGCCAGAGCATGCTTTCTGAAACACAAATCTGGACCTTATTACCCTAAAAAGTTTTTAATGACTCTCCATTCATTCATTCACTCAGTAATGAATTCATTCACTCAGCAAATCTGATCAGGTCAGAAACTTGGTAGTCAAAGATTCTCTTTTTCTCATATGTGTCAAGTCCTCTGGGTGCCACCTTCAAAATACATTCTGAATTCTACTACTTTTCAACACTTCCACTTCTGTCATCTGATCCAGGGCATAATTATGACTCAAGGGGACCAATGTAATAGTTCCCCATCTGGTCTTCTTGTTTTCTTTGTTTCTCCTCTGTGGTCATTTCTCCACACAATAATCAGAGTAATTTTTTAAAAAATGTAAATCAGATCATATTACTACATAAAATGAAATGTGCCAGCCATTCGAAGATATGGGAGAAGATTTTTCCAGACAGAGGGAACAGCAAGTACAAAGGCCACAGTCTAGGAGTAATAGGGGTGGGGGTGGGGGTTAGAATGACTGTGTTGTAGTGAGCAGAGTGTCCTATGCTGCGAATATAATCTGTGAGGACTTGAACATTTCTCCCTCCTCCTACCTCAGCTTGCTATCAAGTTTTTGACCCTCCTGGTCTATTAGCAAGGGAAAGAGTGATAAGAGCCAGGAACCCCTCAGATGAATTGGGTCTGTCACAGGCTGGCTTCATGTTCTCTGGGACTGGCAGACATTTAACACTGTCCCTTCCTCCAGGGTCCAGTGTTCTTCCATAGGTTCCCAACTGGGCCTCAACTGAAATTCCAATGCACATTTTTCTTTGATTTGGCTATTCTCTTTTCTACAGCTCCTCTTTCACCACGGACCACTCCCCATGGGCTCATACTGTTGGAGTTCCCTCATCCAAGAGATTCATCTGGACAGAACTTAAATGTCTTCAGTTCAGCTCTCTCTTTGGTATTGCCCATATTTGGCCCATGGGAAATATTCATCCCTTGTTCCATCAAACTATGGGTGTCAGGACTTTTCCCAACTTAGCAGTACTTTCTTGATTCCACCATCAATGGGTCCAGTTATCCTATTGCTCAGCTTCTAGTGGGGACATGAGACAGTGACAGGTCTTTCCTAAAACAGATGAAAAGGACAGTGCTGGGAAAATAATTCTGACCCTAATTTTTAATTTTTATTCCTTTAAGAGGTACCGAGAATTGAACCTGCGACCTCATACATGGGAAGGAGGCGCTCAACTACTGAGCTACATCTGCTCCCCTCTGACCTTAATTTAAGAAAGGTATTATTAAAATAATGTTTTAGTATTTCAAATGACACATCTAAGGTGATGTACTAACCAGTCACATAACATTTATTCCTAAGAAAGACCATTCTATGATATGGACCAGCACAAAGAGTGAAATGCAAGAATGGAGGGGTTCTTTTATTGATAATCACCTCTCTCCTAGAACTTTTATACTCACCAGGGAAATTTCTTTGTTAAAAAAGTGTTAGAGGGAAGAACAGGAGAGGTTACCCAGGCAGTACTTGGTTATTTATTCCTATATGAGGAAAGTACATTTATCTATTAAACAAATATTTATTAAGCAGCCCAATGTGTTAAGAGCTGAAGAAAGAACACTAAAAGAGATACTAGAAAGGGGCTTATAGTTTAGTAGTAGGTAGAAAAGAACGGTGATTTTAATGTTATCTTGCTATTTGAATTAGCCAAAGAAAATGCTTAAAGAAATCATTAGTATTACCTACAATATTTTTTTAGAGAAATTTGCCTTGAGAAACTGTGAGTTTTGTATTTTTCCTCTTAATATAATGCCTACCAGACATTTGGAATTCAGAAAGCAGAGAAAAATGGAAGAAAAAAAGAAATGTATAAGATTAATTAGGGGCAAATATTAGATTGTAAAAATAACACCATAAATTTATAATTCTTATAATAATACTTTTTATAAGTAATTGTTACTTAGTACTTACTATATGCCAGGTCCTATACTAAGCACTTTCATAGATTATTCATTTAATTTTCATAACAACACTTTTAAATAAGTATATTATTATTCACATTTTATAGATGTGGAATTTGAGGCACAGCTAATAGGTGTCAGGGCCAGATTTGAATCTGGCAGACTGATTCTTAACCACTGCCTCATACAATCTGGGACTGAAAATTCACCACACAAATTGTCTCAGCCATAAATTATCCATTGGAGTCAGTTGTAAATATGATCTATTTTCAGGGGATGATTGTGGAGAGTCCATATTTCCTTGGTCTTGAGAGAAAAGATCCTGGCGGTCAACTCTATTTTGTGATTTGTCATGTATGTAAATAATAAAAATCAACTAGAATTCTCCTAGAACATATTCATTCCGTTAATATCATCCTTACCTGATTTGTGTTTGAAAATCAGTAATGTCTGGCTGTAAGCTTTCATCTCACTTGCCTTACATGAAATTGTACCAAAAGAAGGAAGACATTTGGAAGCAATGAGCTTCAGGGAAGTTTCCAGACATCTGGGAATATCAAAGCTTCATGAAGTATTCTCACTGCCTGCAGGATGGTTTAACTGTATGAACCCAAAATGCTTCCTATCCTTCACAACGGGAGTCTCTACCTTTTGTATCAGATCCTCTCAGAGAACAATTTCTTGCCTCTGGGCCTCTCCCACTGGTGATTCTGGAATCCTCATTTGAAAACCAGAAAGAGGTCCATTGCCTCATGTTGAGGTGTTAGGGTGTCATTGCTATGCACTCAGTAACATGGAGTCAAATTTTAGGAATATCTGCTAGAAAAAAAGAATAGGACCTCTTGCTGAGAGAAAAAGTCCCCTAAGTAGAGTTGGCTTTCTGGAAAACAACTGGCTATGGTATTGGTCTTTATTACAGTTTCCACAGACCAAAAAATTTGTTTATAAAACAAAACCCGCATACAATTTGGTATGGTAACATTTTTTAGAATTTTGTTTTTGCACAGTTGAAACCAAGGCTGATGTGGTCATGGTGGAAATGGATCCAGTTCTATTACCCCAAAGCACCTCTCCTCAAACACTAATCTGAGTAAGCCAGGTCTCGCCTTCACCAGGAACAGCCATCATTGTTCGGCTCTTTAGAGAGACTTCTGAGACAACATGCTCCAAACTACCACAGAAAAGCCCCACATCATCCAACAATGTACACGCAGTGCACCCAGGCTCTGATCTCTCACATTTTTACAAGCAGAAGAAAACCTATCAGGTCACCTCCTTTCTTCAGATCCAGTGACAGGTGTTATTGTTTCCTGAACAATAACTTGGTATACATGGTTCTCGCCTTTCCTCTACACCACTAAGGCATGCTAGGCAAATGGAAATGCCTCTTTTGTTTTCAGTTATTCAGTTCTCAGTGAAAGATGCCAAATGAAACATCCACGTTTCCTGATCTACGCTTTGAGCCAGATGATGTGAACACTAAAGAAAATCTATGTTTGCTGGCTTTGAGAAGAGAAGTAACTACTTTTTAAACACAAAGGAAGTGAGTTACAAAAATTCTATAAAATTGGGGGATTGGGAAAACGCCCATTGGCGTGCTCTCCATTTTCTATGTGATTGGAATAATCTATTTTCCTTCTCCCTGCCATTTTATGGTGAAAAATTAAATTCAGTGCTGCAAGTGAAAAATTTGGGGAAACATCTCTTCTATTTAAAAGACTATTCTACTATAGATACTATTTTGCTACTTTTTACACCTATATTTTCCTGGGGAAAATTTTTTTTATACTTAAAAAAAATTTTTTTTTAAGGATACTTAGATTACATAAACGTTACATAAAAAATGTAAGGGATTCCCATATGTCCCGCTCCCTACCTCTCCCACACTTACCCACATTAACGACATCCTTCATTAGTGTGGTACATTTGTTACAATTGATGAACACATTTTGGAGCATTGTCACTAAGCATGGATTACAGTTTACATCATAGTTTACACCCTCTCCCGCACAATTTTGTAAGTTATGACAAGATATATAATGGCTTGTATCTGTCATTGCAATGTCATTCAGGACAATTCCCAAGTCCTGAAAATGTTCCCAGATTATACCTGTTTTTCCCTCTCCTTCCCCTAAGAACCTTCAGGGGCCACTGCCTCCACATCAGTGATAAATTTCTTCCACTGCTAGAATCACAATAAGTCTATACTAGAATACCAGTAAGTCTACTCTGAGGATTCTGGGATGGTGATGCCCACTCCACCTCTACTTGAGATGGGGCTTAGATCCCATGGGGTAGATGGATGGGACTATCTTGCTTGCAGTTGCAGACTCTCTCTGTTCCTTGGGATGGTCATTGTCCATCATCATCTCCTTGCTAGTTGTCCTGGGTGAGTCCAGTGAACTGGAGAGTAGGTGTTACAACTCTTTTGAGATTCAGAGCTCAGCTGGCACATGGACAGCCCAAATATTTAAGTCTCTTGGACATTACACCTACCAACTCTAGCACTAATTATAGGTTCAAATAGAAGGAGCAGAAGAGCCATGTGTAGGGAAACCACAACTGAGTCCAACTCTGTCACACTGAAGAGCATAAATTCCCAAGTAGGGTCCACTGGCAAGGCACCAAACTCCTGAGCTATCTGCCCTGCTTATAGTGTCTGGATGTCTCCAGTATTTGAGGCAATATTTATTTTGGCAGTCAGTGAGATTCTGATGAGATGTGCAAAAGCGTAACCTCTGGAATGACCTCTGAATTCACTTTGAAGACTTTTAGCCATATAAATTCACTTGTTTACATTTTCCCCCTTTTGGTCAAGGCCTTTTTCCAGATGCATCGCTAGTTGGTGCTTAGTAATAATCCCTTGGTGCCAAGGAGGCTTATCCCCGGGAGTCATGTCCCACGCTGGGGGAAAGATAATGGATTTATATCCTGAGTTCAGCTTAGAGAGATGCCACATTTGAGCAATAAAAAGGCTCTCAGGAGGTAACTCTAGGCTAAGTTTCAACTTCAAATGTAAAGGTTCCTAAGTACAGTCATCAATGGTTCATCCTCCTTCACTAGTCACTGCCCCTGTACTCAGGGGATTCTTGCTGTCCCATTAGAGAATGTGGCAGAGCTCCCCAGGATGGGAATTCGATATTCTTTCAGTTATTGTGTGAATCTCCACCCACTGTGACAATGCCCCATGAACACTTGAACATATTTATACGCCTTATAAGTATGCCTCAGATGAACCTTCTCCCATGTATCCCCATCACTGCAACCCCCATGTCAATGATCCTCCCCTGCCACAGTTGTAACCCTTCTGTGATCCAAAACTTCTTCAAAAATGAAGCTAAGAAAACAAGCAAATTCAATTAATTAAAAAATGAAATAATAATGATAGTTTTAATAGTAACAAATATACTACAAAAATTTAAAAATTGGAATAATAAAAAATAATAAAAAATATAAAATAAAAAAAATTGACATTACGTCTTTCATCATTGTAAGGTCTGTTATCTTGTATGTACGTGACATTTTCTTCTATTTATTCCCCCAGTGTCTTTTTTTTTTTTTTTTTTTTTCATTTTGCCTTTAAAGAAGCTTTAGGTTACAGAAAAGTCACATACAGAATATAGGGGATTTCCATATACCCAATATCCTTCCCTTTTCCCCCTTTCCCCTATTATTAATATTTTATATGTGGATGGTACATTTTTCCAATTGATGTACAAATATTAAAACATAGCTACTAATCATCAACAATGGTTTACATTATGGTTTACATTTTGGACTATATACGTTTATAAATTTTGATGAAATTTAACATGGCCTGTATCCATTACTGCAAGATCATGTAGAACACTTTTATCGCCCCCCCAAATGCTCCATATTCCATCTATTCTATTCCTCCTTCCCCCTCCCCTCGGGACCTACAGCAACCACCAAACTTCACTCCTTAAAGAACAAGATTCATAGTTACTTGCAACAACACTGAGGGCTTGACATACTGGCCCGTCCTCCTCTATTAGGCACTGCCTATGCTCTCAAGAGACTCCCACCTCTCTATTTGAGAATACTGCAGGACTCCCCAGGATGGGAGTCCAATACCTTCCCGCTCATTATGTGGGTCTCCACCCACTGATACAACACACTATGACAAGATGAACACTCACACACTCCCTAGAAAAAAGATTCTTCATTTGTTTTTTTAATTCAGTGGTAAGTGACAGAGTTGAACATGAACAGACAAGGTTCTTGCCCTCAGGATTTCACATGTTATAAGTGGGGGAGATGGACAATAAATTTATAAACTCAGAAATATATAATGTAATTTCAGACAGTGATAATGATTTGAGGAAAACTAAAGCAAGGCAAGGAGATAGAAAATGAATAGGCAAGGTCAGCAAAGAAAGCCCTTCGAGGAGAAGACATTGAGCAGAAACCTAAAGGGCAGGAAGGAGTAAGGCATGCATAGTTCTGGTGGGAGGGCATTTCAGGCAAGGCTGGTGGCTCAGGCTGAATATGGGAGTATGGGAGGGAGAGTGGCGATGGTTGAGAATGGCAAGTAGGCTCCTATTTCCCACAATACGGAATTTAGATTTTATTCTATGTATCGTGAGAAGCCTTTGGAGGACTTTATCTACCATCTGCTTTTTCTCATCCAGTGCCAAAAAGAGGTAGAAAGCATTTCATTCATTCACTCATTCAATAGTTATTTATGGAGTAGTTGTAACCTCTGTCATCAAATGAGGGGATAAGAAAATGATATGAACAGCCAAAACAAAAGTAGACTGAAGAAAGTTCCAGAAGAAAGGGAAAAAAATACTACTACTAATAATAATGTAATATAAACACTAATTACAAATATTAATAGTGTTTGGCTGGTGCTAGGCACTATTCATGTATTAACACAACTCTGTGTGTTAGCTACTATTATTATTATTATTCTCTGTAAATAAGGAAACTGAGACCAGAAAAGTAAAGTAATACCAGAAGTCAGAGAGTGAATAAGCCAAGAAGCCAGGATTTGAATCCAGGCTTGTGTGATTCCAAACCACAAGCTTTACCAACTCAGAGGAAGGAGAATACATGACAAGCTATTGTGTTCTCCAATATTTCCTAGAAATAATAGTGACCCTAAGTTTGAGTAAATGAATATGTATAGCTGCTGTTTCTAAGAATAAGCTAGTTAAGCTAGTGGGCTTGAGTCAGACTGGTTTCTGATACACATTCCAGAATCCAAACAAGTATGACAATATAAAGCTGTGCATTAAGATCTTAAAAAAGGCAATTCCAAAATTCTGCAAGAAAACAGCCCACACACTGTAATTTCCTCCGTTAAATTTGTTACAATCTGTAATAATTGTATTCTATTTGTTTGTTCCTCACGTTTTTCCCTGCCTCCCCCACTGCATTGTGGGTAGCTGCAGTCAGGGCAAAAACTGTCTGTCACCCACGTAGCCCTGGAGTCTAGCATAGCTCCTCGACCACAGTAGGGGCTCAATTAATATTTGTTGAATGAATGAATGAAACTTCATGTCCTTTCTTTGTGGGGTCTGCTTTTACTGCCGTGCACCACTCCAGACAGCAGGGGATAATAAACATCTGAGATATTTTGCGATTCATGGCTGACCCATGCTGACCCTTTATTTAATTAAAACTTTCATTTGTGAATGAATCATTTCTTCCATTAATTAAAACAGGATACACATATGTCTCTGTAAAGTACGTTTCAAAAGAAAGCATTCTACCTAAAATACACAGGAGGCGCTGACCACCGTAGCAAGTCATCCATCATAATCTGCTTAAAAGACCAGATCAGGACTTAGAACTAGCACAACCATCTCTTATGACCTAAAAAATAATCGTTACAGCTTCCCAACCTATATGTCAGCTCCCACGTTAATATAAAGAGTAACAATGAGTGTGGAGCCAGACAGAACCGTTTATTTTGGGGACAGGGCCTGTGGCCCCAGCACGCCAGGAGTGCCATCATCTCTAATAACTGCTGGGAGCTGGTGCTCTCTGGAGACTTGTGTCTTGACTGTTAGAGCTGGAAGGCAGCAGATATTGCACTGCTGCAAAGCTCAATGCCTGCTCCTTCAATTCCTCCGGAAGCCAAAAAGAGAGCTGCAAGAAAACTGACGGCGCTGTTGAAGTGGCAAAAGCAAGTGTGTTTTTCCATTCACTCTGCCGTCCCCCCTCCCTGGAAGAAATGGCATGTAAAAATGTATTTGCAATCTTTAGTTCTTGGAAACACTGAGCATATCCAGCCACCGTTCAAAATATTTTACCTCAGGGTATACTATGTTCTGCCTAAATTCCAAAGGCCTTGATTTAAGTACATTAACATGCTCAAAAATCACTATTGGGAATTCTCTAGGAAAGACAAAAGAAAGGAGGGATGAGGCATTGAGCAACTCAGCTTAAAGCTGCCTCAGTTCTTCTAAAACTTCTCAAAGTCCTGCAAGATTTCAAATGCAGCACTTTTTGAAAAAGTAAGAAATTGAAAAGCCTGTTCTCTCAGTGAAGTGTCAGGTTCCATGGGAGAAGGGATGATAATCTCCAACCCTCCTTGCATATTTAGGAGGTTGTTTCAGAAGAAGCCAAGTGATTGCCAAACCAGTCATGGCAACCGAATGTGCTTTATCACCATGTTTAAGTCAGCTACTAACTGCTCTTTTTACTTTTCTATGAAACAAATCCTGTAAGGCAGGAATAAGAACATTCGAGGAACAGTAAGGACCTTTGAGACCATTGGAGCGATTTCCAATGATGGAAAAATGAAGTGCCTTGTCCTGGTGCATGTGGCAGGCTAAATGCAGAGATAGGATACCCGACCGTGTCTACTTCTTCTTCCAGCCTGGGCTCTTTGCCCTGCATCTACAATGAAGGCTGAGTCACAGAGGAGGTATTCCCGCAGCACGGTGCTAGGTACACTGTCAGTGGATTGATTAATGCACTGATTCTAGTAGAGTAAGAAATTCAGAGTTACCTGACTAAGGTTTTCTAGCACTCAGAAAAAATCCATAGCTTTTCTTAGACTTCAAATCCAAGTCACTTGGGTATTTCAGGTGTTGGGCCAAGTGACTGTTATTATCTTCATATTTCTTGGTCCTTTTCTCCTGCTTTCAATACTTCTCTAATACTTATTGGCCTATTATATGGGTCAAGATACATAAACCGAAAAGAAGAGGTACGCAGGAAGTTTAACACGAAGTAGAGATGGGCAATAACGTTGAAGAATTAATTATTTGTGTAGAATATTAATTAAGAGCATATCTGGGGTCACATTGGTCTGGGTTCAAGTGCTATCTTTGACATGTAGAAGAGGTGTTGTCTAAGATCTCTAATCTTGGGTTTTTTAACAATCTGAGCTTCCATTTTCTCCTCTGTAAAATGTAAAATGGGTACCTACTCTATAGGATTGTCAAAAGGATAAATTTAAAAATACCATGGTAATTTTTAGAGGTTCCATTTATATAGGTAAAGGAATAAGAAATAAAAAAATAGAATAAAAATTTGTTTTACATCAATCAGACCTCTAAAGAGAGAGACTTTTTGAGAGAAGAACTTCCTTGTGATATTGATGATGCTACTTCCTACTCTTTACGTAGCCCCCATCCAATGCCAGCCCAGTTTAGAGGCCCACTGTCCCTTGTCTGCATGGTTGCTATAATCTCCTCCTCACTGTCCTGCTTTCTTTTCTTTCATGATCTCCAATCTAGTTCTTCTTGAGTAACTTTTTAAAAGCACATATTTGTCTATATCATTCTCTTGCTTAAATATCTTCAATGAGTCCTAATGCTTATAGACTTGACTAAAGCCCTCTGCAATCTGGCTCTAACCAACTAGCACAGACTTGCTCCTACCAGCATCAGTCCCACATCTCATGTTTTAACCGAATGGAATTACTCCCTGTGCCCTCAACATCCTACATACGTATTCCCCTCAGTGCCTTTGCTCATGATGCGCTCTTGGCTTGAAATCTTCTTTCCCCACTTGGACACCTACAAAACTCCTAGTCATCCATCAAAGCTCAGCCACAATTTGACCTTTTCAGTGGAGCCTTTCCTTACTCCACTCCTCTCCTGGCAAAATTAATTACTTGTTGCTCTGTGCTTTGGTGCTACTTTATTCTTATTTTACAAGTAGCACTTACCACATTAAATTACATTTTATTGTACATGTGTCTGTTCCCATCTAAACGTGGGCTCAGCAAACATTCAAAGCCAACCTTTTTCTCCATGCCTGTGGTTCTTCTCCCCACTGAGTTCAAATACTGCTTAGAATTATTTTCAGCCATCATTCAAGGTAGCCCCTCTAGATCCATCAGGGTTAACACCAGTAAGAAAATGTATCTGCCAATCCATAGCTAAAATGGGTGCCCTACGAGTGCAGGAACCATGTCTTATTTACCTCTCTACCTGCAGCACCTAATGCAATAACTAGTACTTAATCCATGTTTGCTCCAAACCTAATGGCAAAGTTTAACAGCACTCAACTATTAGATGTGAATTCTACGGAACACTTCTGGACTGAGAGTATGGAGTCAAGCCTCGACCATTGATATCTGTCTCCATAGTTCATATCCTAAATTCTAGGATATGGTAATGTAAACACTGGTAGTCAAAAGCACTCAGATTTGGGAAATTGCAGCAAAGAACTCAAAAGTGTTTTACATGCATACACACTCACAGATAGCCTTACTTGGTAGAAAATATAACTCTCATACATAAGAAACTCTTAATATCATATGGAATTTATCAACATGTCATAGGATATTTATACTCTTCATCCTTCTTTGCCAAATATTTCCAAGTAAGTCTTTATGTAGGAAAAAATATATTTTTATAGTGTAAGTCAACAGGAAAGTAAGATTCATTTTATAGAAATTATTGTTGTTAATAAAAGCAAACATTTATCAGACCTTCATTATGTATTCGACTTCTTGGTATGCATTATCTCATTTGATCCACTCAATGGTGCTATCTGGTTGGTACTATGATTATCTCCATTTTGCCAGTGAGGAAATTGACTCCCAGAGAGGTTAAGTAAATTGCATAACATTTCACATCTAACAAATAACAGAAATGGTTTCAAAATAAGACGTCAGAAACCATCTGCTTAACCACATTATAAAGCCTCATGAACACCCATATTGAACTCTGTATTAGTCAGCTTTTGCCACAGTAATAGTGTGTAACAAACCATCTCAAAACTCAGTGGCTTCAAACAACATGAATTTGTTCTCATGTCTAAAAGTCTGCAGATCAACTGTGATTTGGCTGATTTAGGCTCAGCTCATCTAGAATGCTCTGTGGGTTCGCTTTATAATTGTTACACATTTGTTCATTTTAGGGTCCAGGCTAAAGGGACAGTAGCGACCCAGGGTGTAGCCTTCTCGTGGTGGAACACCAGAGCACAAGATTCAATCTAAAATGAGCAACATATCTGAGGCATGTGTCATGTCTAAAAACATTCCATTAACCAAAGCAAGTTACGTGGCCAAGTCCGACATCAATGGGAAATGGAGGGGAGTAAATATTTACTGAATAAGAATCCAAACTATCACATAGTCCTTTTTTATTTCTGTATTTTAAAGTCTAGGATAATTAATTCTTTGCATATAGGCAGGTATTATTTCATTTTTGCCCCTGTGCAAAGACATAAATTCCAAAGCTGCAATAGGCATTTTCAACCCTCATGTAGTTCTCTGTTGAGTACTAAAATGCTGGCTATTGAACTCCTTAGAATGCTGCCATTGTTGGCAGATCCCAAATCTACATTATTCTTTACTAACTTCTTTGCCAAGTTCACAAAACTGTTTATATATATTTTAAAACCCTGCAATAAACTTTGATTTCCTAAAGAACAATGTATTTTCAGAAACCCGGAAGTTCTTGTGAACAGCTCTTATAAAGAATCGTAGAATAAGGTCATGCATGGCGTTTTAGAGAAGTCTTAGAGGGTGTTTAGCTCAATCTTCTCATTTTACAGATGAGGAAACAAATAGTTTCAGTTTCAAACTTCCAATTGTTGCATACAGTGGGCAACATTATTTTTCTTATGTAAAGAAAGCAACTGGAAAAAATCTGGGTCAATCTCAACATATTTTACTGTAACTATAATTCTGTAACAAAGATCTCTGTTCAGTTTATGAGAATCCTCATATGGCCTGCTAACTTTATCATGACAAGCAACCTCCCCAATTGCCTATGAAAAACATAAATTAAGTCCTTGCATTTCTCTTTATAATCTCAGGGATCTTCGGCTTTTATAGCCAACAGAATAAGCTGAGAACACCTGGCCACACTGTCCTGAAGCCATGTAAGGCTGTTTTCCATAGGGGAGAGTAAAAGAGAGACAGCAAATCCAGTTTCCCAGAAGGGGAACTATGAGTATCTTTCCAGGTCAAAAACTTAGAATATTTAGCTAATATTCTCCCTTATTAGAACTGTAGAGTTAGAATGGAGAGATATACTGGGGGTGGGGGTGGGGGAAAGATTGGAAAAACTAAGGTTAAAAAATACAATGTGTTAAACAAATATCAACTATCATGCTCTAAAGTCGACAGATCAACTGTGATTCGACTGGTTTGAGCTGAGCTCAGCTGGGCCACTCTGTGAGTTCAGTTTATGTTTGTTCCATGTTTGTGTGCCAGACCTGATGTCAGGCACTAAGGTCATGAAGTGAACAAGTCAAATAAAGACCCTGTGCTCAGGAGGTTTCCAGTCTACCTGGGACATGTAACTAAAAGTGCAAAAGTACAAGGTGTCATGGGAATGTGTGACGTGGGATTTAATCTAGTTTATGTGGGCAATGGGACTGTCAGAGAACCCCTCCCTGGGAAAAGGAGGTTTGCAATAGAGACTTTGGGGGCTGAGTAAAGAGCTTTCCAGGCAGAGGAAAGAGCATGCACGAAGGCCCAAAGAAACAGAGAAATGCCCAAAGATGCAAAAGCTTAGCAAGGACTAAGACTGTGGGAGCACCTATGCAACAAGGGAAGAATTTTGGACTTCATTTCAAGGGCAAAGAGAAGACATTGAAGGCTTTGACACAGGGGAATGCTACCCAATAATCAGATTTGCATTTTTAAAAGGACATTTTGGCTGTACTCTCAAGAATAAATTGTAGAGGGGAAGAGAGAGAATTGGGGAATGGAAGAAAGTTACATGGAGAACAGAGTAAGAATCTGGAGCTAGTAAATCCAAATGTAGATTATGCAGAGTGTACCACTGGGGTGCGTGTGTACCTGTGTGTGTGTTTGTGTGTGAATGTATACACATGTGTACATAGTACATAAAGCATACCAAAGGTCTTCTCTTCTCCCTCAACCCACCAACAACTTCCAGCAATCCCAGGGATAGGATGGCTCTTGGGGTTAGAAACTGTGTAAAAACAGTTTCTAACTGTTGGTTAAAAAAAAACAAGAATGACCTTAGAGTTAAAGCTGGCAGATTGGGCACATACATTTAGCTCCCTTTCCTCCTGGAACCCACAAAGACAAAGAGAATGTGAAAGGAGAAAACCACTAAAATTAGATGTTGCAATGCTATGAAAAGACTGGTGACCAGCAGACCCAATAAAGCTGAGCATTAAGTCCCCAGTGGGAAAACTCCAAAAGCAACTTGATTTACAATTAGAGCACAGAAAAAGCTCCAGAACTGGTGGCACCTGCTACCTCAGGAAGTAAGAGTGAAGGTAGAGCTAAAAGAGGAGGATTGCTTGAAAAAATTTTAGAAGCACTTAGACCCACCCTCTCCCCCACCTCCCCATGCCACCCAGCCACGTGACTCCTTCTCTACTCCAGCAAATGACAGGGGAGATTTATTTTCTGGAGACAGTAAACACAGGGTTTCTGAGCTGGAGGACACCAGGGGGAGTTGAGGTTCAGGAGTATGCTGTACTGCAAACACAGGGATTAAAGGAATATTGATGGGCTGATGGAAGCCTTTCCCACACACAGCACGCCAGGCAAATACTCTACAAGTAGGGGACTGAAGAGTCTTCTCTGGAGATCTGACCAGCCCAAGAGGAAAGGCTTAAATTGAGTAGGAAATGGTCTAGTTATATCTCCCTTAAAGGGCTCTGGGACAGATTGCAAGAAGATGAAAGCAATAGGCTACTAAGGTGCTTGAATGTATTGAGAGACTTACTCAACTGAGGCAGAATTTGTGTTTGATTAGTGATAAGTCCATTAAACACCAAGCAAGTGAAAAAAACAAGCCAATTATTAACTACAGGTGGGGGACATGTTGCATAGGAAAGGAAAAGTACTTATAGTATTCCACAGGATTTAGTTATCTATAGCCTTTACATAGTCATGGTAATGGGCTCATGAATATATCGATCTAACCAAATCACAATGCCATTATATGAGGAAGAGGGACTGTTAGAAGTGTGTGTGTGAGGGGGAAGTGAGCGGGCCCTTTAGAGAGTACCCATCTTCTAGGGGGACAGATGTGGCTCAAATGGTTAGGTGTTCGTCTCCCATATGGAGGGACCCGGGTTCGATCCCTGGGACCTCCCAGTGGGGGAAAAAAAAAAAAAAGAGAGAGTACTCATCTTCTATGTTGGGAAGCCAATAGATAATGTCTGTAACTGAAAGATCATGAAGCAACATTAAACTGTTATTTGGCAATTTAGGGTTAAATATTAACAGAATCATAAGGGTTGAAAGAGGTTGCCATAGGGAGTATGACCTGGGGGTGGGGTGGGGACCACTGCATGGCTGATTAACTTCTATTTTTTCTAATAATCTTTGTAAGACTACTTGACTTCTTCACATCTGTGTATGTAAAACTTTAATGAAAATAAAATTAGACTTAAGAAGGAAAAGAAATAAATGGTTACGTTATCAGGGCCATACAATATATTACGTCGTGGCCTTTCTTTGGGTACTCCCTCTTCAGTGCCACATGCATGTGGCTGAAGCTTCCCCTGGTAGGCAATTGCTTATTTCATGTGTTCCACAAGGGAAATGACTCGTTCTCTGAATCTTCCTCTGAACAAAGGAGGAAAGGAAGGGAGGAGAGAAAACAGGGAGGGAGGGAAGAAAAGGCCAAAATGTGCCTACACCCACCTTGACCCAAGTGAGAAAATCTGCCTTTGAAAGAGAGGGGTTAGACTTCTAGATCTGATTCTTTTATAATGGGCACGTATTTATGTATTATGTTTGTAGTTAAAAAATAAGTAGGTGCAAGCATATGTACACACCAAAGAAAAACAAAAAAGAAAATTCTTCTTCCTCAATCTTTCAAGGTCTCCAAATGGAAGAGTAACTAATTGGTAATGCTGAAGTTAATAAAGAATTAATAAAGGATATCGAGGTTGATAAAAGATTAAAAACGTATTTTAATTTGTTTGCTCTGACTTCTTCCCTGACACAGTAAAACACTGCACTGGGGCTGGCCAGACTCTATCTTACTTCTCCTTAGAATTTACAGAGTGAGGGAGAAGAACCCAAGGATGGTGCTTCTTGACCTTGCTTGGGGACCTTTAGAAAACTTCCCAGATATTGGCTCTAGATCAGGGGTTCTTAACCTTTTTTGTTCCACGGACCCCTTTGCCAGTCAGGTGAAAACCATGGACCCCTTACTAAGTCCACATTATCCAGTGTATTATTTAATAAATAAGTCACATCCGCACCAACACGCCCCCACAATAATTTTTTTTTGAATTTCAATTCAAGCTCACAGACCCCTTGTTAAGAACCCCTGCTCCAGATGCATTTGGGCAATAAGGTAATAGCTACCCCTTCTATCCAGTGGTCTAGGTCCCAGTACATGATGCATAAGCCACACACAGCCGCAGTATGGTTCAGAAGGTTAAGTTATGAACTGAAATCAATTGAAATAAAAAGAATCACATCTGCTGCGGTACACAATTCACTTCTCCAGATGCTTTGGCCTGCACTGCAGGACACACACCATTCACACACATACACACACACACACAGAGTAACCCTGGGGGAGAGGAGAGGCAGCTGCAGAAGCCAAAAACCTCCCCAGTCCTAATTAAACCCTCAAAGTTTCCAGGCAACACTGCCAGGGAAAAAATCATTTCCAAGCTGAAGACCCCCAGCCCCCACCCCCAGCAAAGGAAATGGTCGTTTGGTTTAATCAGCCCACGTGCACATTCTCTCTCCCCAGGTTGCCAAGACGGGGCCTGTACCTAGCAGAGGTATTTGTGTAATCAAAGCTTCTGGAACTTTCCCTGCCAAGGCTACCAAAGTGAATAGGCTCCTGAGGTAAAAATGTTCCCCCGCTGGGGACGGCGCCCTTGAAGTCTACATCAAAATCAAGCCAGGGTCACAGCTGTTGCGGCACCCCACAGCGGAAAACTTGCAAGAAATCCCAGCCTGTACTACTGCTTCGCCTCAGGTCTACAGGAAACAGGCCCCAGTTCCCTGAAACTGGGGGTGGGGGGGAGTGGTGAAGGGAGAGAGAGAGAGAGAGAGAGAGAGAGGGCGGAGAGAGAGAATATGCTTTCAAAAAAGCTAATTCTTCCGACTAGGACTCTGGAGGCTGGTAGACAAAGCCACTCCAGAACTTGCCCCCTTCTCAAGGCACCCTCTACTCCCGTCACCCCCATTCCTTTTAAGTGAGCTGGGAGTCCCGCAGGTCAGCCAAGAGCCACTAGGTGGCAGCAGATTAACTCTTCAAATGCCAGAATGGGTTGGGAGCATTCAGGAATGCTTAATGGTTGGGAGCATTAAGTCTGAAAACTGCAGCTGGACACTTCCCTCAAAGGACAGGAAAACTAAACGACTTTTTATGTACCCAAAGATCCTTAGTCTGCAGGGTAGACTTTGGAGGAAATCCCATGAAAGGAAGATTGCTTCCTGGTTGCTCATTCATTTGGAGGCTTGAGTCAGAGTGAAAGGCAATTGTGTTTGCCCCGGGTTTGGTGATTTTGATGACATCGTGATAAGATCCTTCACAGTTGGTTCAAAGGACTAAAAGGTCTTTTCAGAAATTCATGTCCACTTTCAATTCACTTTACCAAATACTAAATCTATAATACACGAGTGCATTCTACTTGCTATAACTGTCAATGACAGGGTCCCTGCTCTCAGGGGTTAGCTGGGGAGATGGCATTAAACAAATAGCATTCTTGTAAACTAACTTAGATGAGTAAAGGAATTTAAACTTAATTTGCTATGAAATAAAAGGAGACACTGACGTTTCTTGAAGGTACAGAGTTCTTTTAAAGGACAATAAACTTTACATTAAGGGACAATGATTTTATATTAAGCTTTTCTGATGTGGGAAGCCTTATGCTTTTAGGACAAGCCAAAAGCTGAATCTGACTATAATAAGGGAGCCAACAGAAAGAGGTTTTGCCAGTAGGGGCTAAAAAGGCTTGCTGTTCAGATGACAAGGAAAACACATCTTTCTCCTAGATATTCTAGTTTCTGCAAAAACATCCCCCCATTCTGCCTCTCAAACTTATGCTGTAAATATAAAAAATACTGTGGTGTTGATTGGAGTGGTGGGTGAGGCCAGAACAGTGAAACGGATTTACTTCAGGGAAGGAAAAGAGAGCTACTAGCCACAGGAGGATACATTCAGATAGAGGGAAGGGATGTTGGAGGTGAAAAGAAAAGAACTCATGTAGTGAGGTTTAAGAGCGTTTGGGAGGAATATTGAGAGAGAGAGGCAAGAAATTAGGGGGTCGGGAGCCATAAATGTGTGATATATGTGACTTGGGAAAGATGGGGAAAAGCAATTTTAAGATGTTTTGCTGTGCATTGGGGATGCTCTTTGATATGCTTCAAGAGAGTTCAGTAAAGATTAAAACTGCATTATAATTATTTTTGTTTCTTGGACTGGTATTTCTTTGAGTTTGACATTGTGAAGAGGAAGGTGGCCTAAGACTTGAGCCAATACAATTTGTAGAACAGACCTTCTTCCCTTTCCAAGAAACTCTTCAAAATTTTGATATTGCAATCTCATTTCATTTGTATGCACCTGTCTAGGGAGGTAGGGCAGTACCTAGATTGTGATTTCTTTCAGGACAACTTGTTCAGGATCACCAGCAGATTATATGAAACAATTATTTACAACTCTAACCTTGAGATACAATTTCTCATTCTTGAACGGGCAGCCTCAGAATTCAAATTTTACACTACAGTTTCACCAAAGGACAGGAAACATCCCAGCAAGACAACTCTGAGCATCAGGTGATTTGGGATGGTGCTATTGTGTTGTTTTCTGGTATCATCCACCATGCCTATGCAAGTATGTGACAGGTCTAAGAGGCGTTTGATGGGCTTGGGGCTCTAGTAGTCCACTGGCCTACCTCCTTCTTGGGACAAGAACTTAGCTGTGTTTGAGAACCTTATATGAATTAGGTCTTGGGGTACTGATCATCCTCACAGGCCCACTGCTTCAGGCTTTCAGGCCTTTACGCATACTTTTTCCTCTGCTGAACTCCCCTCATCTCTACTCAGCTCTTTACCACCTGAACTCTTCTGGTCTGGATAGCAAATTCCTACAGTAAAGTGAAGACTGTTGAGATGTTCTGACCTCTGTGAAGCCTGCCCTGACCACTTACCCATGCGTTCTTGCATATAACTCATCCCCTGGTACTATAATATTGGTTTTTTTTTTCTTTATTGTCGTAACATATATAGCATGCAGTTTACCATTTTCACCATACTTAAGTGTACAATTCAGTGGCATTAATTACACTTGTAATGTTTTGCTACCATTACCGCCATCCATTACCAAAACTTCTTCCATCACCCCAAACAGACACTCTCTACGCATTAAGCAATAACTCCTCCTTCCTCTTACTCCCACCCCCTGATAACCTATAATCTACTTTCTATCACTTTGAATTTGCTTATTCTAGCTCACATAAGTGGAATCATACAATATTTTCCCTTTTGTGCCTGGCTTATTTCACATGGCATAACGATTTTGAGGTTCAGCCATGTTGTCACTTGTACTAGAACTTAATTTCTTTTTATGGTTGAATAATCATCCACTAAGAATTTAAAAATCACATTCTCCTTTCAAATGTTAATGTTGGGATCCATATTTAGCTTAATAAGCTTTTCCCTGTTTTTTAGTTTTGTTTTGGTTTTTTTGGATCATGAATTTTATTTCTGTTTGTCGATAAGAAATGTAAGACTGGAATCTTAATAAATTTCAGTTTAGTTCTATAATGCGAAGAATTTAAAAATTGAAAAATGGATTGGTTAAAAAAATACACCACATGTTGTTGATCCATTTGTCTGTCAATGAACATTTGGGTTGTTTCTGCCTTTTGGCCGTTATGAATAATGCTGTTATGAACATTGGTGTACAAGTATCTGTTTGAACCCCTGCTTTCAATTTGTAATATTGTTTTTATATCCACCTTCCTAACTAGAATGAAGACAGGAGTGAATAATCTTGGTATCTTAAGTGCCCAGCACTCAGCTGATGCTCAATAAATTGCTGGAGAGAGTTGTCACATTTCTTAATATTTCAGGCAGAGAAAGGCCAGATTTTGAAAAGCCATCACTTTCTCAGCACTTAACCTAGAACTCCGGCAAACTGCAGTAGATTCTGGGGGATTCAGTTAATCAATTCTTAATTATAATAGGTATTTCTCTTTCTTAAACTCCCAGAACAAAACTCACCAAAATTCACAGAAACTGGAGGAAAACATCCTAATAAGGTGATTCTGATCATTGGAACTGCAGGAATATCATTCTCAAAGCCACTTGTAACAGGAATTTCTTCTTCTATTCTTCTGTTCCTGCCATGAATTACTCTTTTTTAAAAAGGTTTATTTTTTAATATAAAAGTACTCCATGCTCATTAAAGAAAATTTGCAAAATTGAGAAAAGCAGAAAAGAACAAAACAGTTTTCAATCAGAGACCCACTATGTAAATAGTGAGGCTGTAACGTTTTAGAGTATGACTTACTCTTTTACTTATAGAATTTAATGAAAACCAGACCACCGTTCGTGCTGTTTCCTAAAATCAGAGCCAGATTCCATAGAAAATACATAGGTGGGTTTCATAGCTTCTTTCTGTAGCGCACATGTGGGGAGTGCCGTAGGCATCCCCCGGTAAGCAGCAGAGGGGTGGGGGAGAGTTGAATTCCCGGAAAGGGTGAATTAGCACGGTTGGGTGCCTTGGCATGGTCCTTACGGAGCTTTGTATGCTGCCAATCACTTTTCTGTTCTCTTCAAATTCCCTGAAGTCATGACAAGCCTCAGGTCACAGTTTCTTCCAATGACCATTCATACAATTCTTGCTCATGCTTTTCAGGCTGTAGTGAAGGATACGAGACCCTTCATAAAAGTCGTAAGATTTCCCAACAGCTCGATGACCTTTACCGACTGAACTTGCCTTGAACTGCCATGACACTTGAACTCTAGCATCCAGCAGGACAATCAAAAGCCACGTCAAGTCAGTTTGCTTAAGCAGCAGTGAGAAGTGTTTTAGGGCAGATGGACAGGGTTTGGGGTACGGCCTCCTTGTGGCCTGTCTTGCTTTGCTTTCTGAATTGTCTATGGCTTTCTCAAGTGAAAGCGCCACCAACTAAGAGACAGTCCATGTCTACTATTAGCAGTGCTGTCTTGCAGTCAGGCGGAGCTGTTCCTCCACTTTGTAGACCTCTAGTTTTGAAGGAGATATTTCAATTCTCTCTGTCCTGCCAGCCAAGCTCTAGTCCTACCTGCTTCTGCCCTGACAATGCAAAGGATGGATTTAATATGTAGATTCAGATAGATTCGTGCTACCCACCAGTTGTGTGACCTCAGGTGCATGTCTTAATATTTTTGAGTTCTGGTTCCTCATCTGTACAGGGGGCACAACCGCTACCTCACAGGGTTGCTATTATGTTACCCTGAAATTCAAGATGTGGTGGCTCACTCCTTGCCTGGAACATTTCAATGCCCAGTAAACATTAGTTCTCATCCAGTCTCTCCTTTCTGAACTCTACTGGCACAGATCTATTTGGTTCACACTGTTCCAAGTCCTAAAATACTCTGTATTTTTATGTGTGTGTTAGTCTTTGCTCCCTCAGCTGGCCTTAAATTCTTTGAGGAGAAAGACCATGTCACAACTTCACACATGTCAGAGTGTGGACCTATAGTAAACATATAAAAAAATTTTTTTTTATTAATTCATTGCCTCTGTCTTGTTGATACCACATCCTGCCTGCCAAGTGATGTGCCTACAGCAGTGTGCTGGAGCCAGCTCATACTGACTTGTGAGAACCAAGTGTTAAATTTTTAGGAAATTTGTGAGCCAGTTGTTAAACTGTGGGTAGTTTAAAAATTGGCCACGGTGGAAATATTTACACCACAGAAATAACAAACACTACAAATCAAGACTTCCCTCTTCCCGTCTCCTTTTGCCCAGAGGTTCCAGTTGTTACAACAATGTGTGTTAGGTTTCTTATATATATTTCTTTTTAGAGAAGTTGTGGGTTTACAGAATAATCATGCATAAAATACAAGAGTCCCATATACCACCCCACCACCAACACCTTACATTGGTGTGGAATATTTGTTACAATTGATGACAGCACATTTTAAACAGTGTACTACTAATTAAAGTCCATGATTTAACTTAAGGTTCACTGTATAATATAGTTCCATGGATTTAAAAAAAACTTTTTTTAAAATTCTGTTACCATATATATACAATCTAACATTTTCCCTTTTAACCATATTCAGATATATATATATATTTCAGTTCTGTTAACTGCATTCACAACATTGTGCTATCATTACCACCATCCATTATCAAAACATTTCCATGATTCCAAATAGAAACCCTGTACATTTTAAGTCTTAACGTCCCATCCCTATCCTCACCTCGTACCCTGGCAACCTATATTCTAGATTCTGACTCTATGAATTTTCCTGTTCCAATTGTTTCAAATCAGTGAGATCATACAATATTTGTCCTTTTGTGTCTGCCTTATTTCACTCAACATGATGTCTTTAAGGTTCATCCATGTTGTCACATGTATCAGGACTTCACTCCTTTTACGGCTGAATAATATTCCATTATATATATATATATACCACATTTTATTTATTCATTCATTGTTTGATGACTATCGGGTTGTTGCATACATCTTTTGGCAATTGTGAATAATTGTACTAGGTCTCTTGATAGTCTAATTTTTGATGCATCATCATTAGCAAACAAGCATCCAGGTGATATTCGGCTTGATTTCACCCAGGCAGAAGCCTGCAAGGTATCTTTAGATTCCCTAAACTGTTAATAGGATTTCCAGCTTTATAATTGAAACTGAAAGTCTAGCTTTGCCTGGTTCAGTACAATAAACTGAGACTAGTACTTCCTAAGATACTTTTCCACAAATATGCTACGTAATTAGTTGTGTTATACTTAAAAATATATTAATTCTTTTCATGATCATTATTTTCAAGTTGGGCCACCTTGATCCTGTGCCTACACAATTCAGTGGTTAAAAGTTATTCTCATTATTATGCTTTTTTTGAGGACTGATTTTTGTACCATCATATTCATTTAATTAATTTTTTTAGTTTTGTTACCTCTTCTATAGACCTTCCTATAAATAGATTTTCAAGACTGAATACAGCTATTCAATCACTTATGATTTCACCTAGTTACTATTTAATAAAAACTTCTGAAATGTGATCACAAGGAGGCTGAGAGAAGTTTGGCCCAGTAGTTTGCTAAAATCAGGCATGCTTATGTAATTCCCCAGATTTGTCAAAATCTTAAAAAATGACCAAGAACTTAATAATGTGGTGTGTCATGTTTCTAGTGAACTCATGCATCATCATAACCATCTACTTGCTCCCTAATTTGCTCATAAATCTTGTATTCAATAATTGATTCTAGAATTTTCACCTGAAGAAAAACTTGCCAATCAGTAGTTTCTGATAGACATCTTTTCCCCTTTCTTGAGATTCAGGATATCATTTTCTCAATACCTCTTTTGATACCTCTCCTTCTTACTTTGATGTTACATAGATTTCCAGTCATGGCAATCTGCAAATCCCAGACATATACGGTTAAATAAATAAATTGTCTGGTCTTCTCACCTAGTGCTGTCCAATAGAAACATGATGCCAGCCACAAGTGTGAGCCACTTGTGTAATTTAAAATTTTCTGGTAGCCACATAAAAAAAGTAAAAAAAGCAGGTAAAACTAATTTTAATAATATATTTTATTTTACCTTGTCCCTCCAAAGTGTTATCATTTCAACATATAATCAACATAAAATTATTATTGAGTTGGTATTTTTCGTACTAAGTGCTCAAAATCTAGCATGCATTTTCCACTTAGAGTAAATCTTAATTTAGACTAGCCACATTTCAAGTGCTCAATAGCCACATGTGTCTAGTGATTATTATATTAAATAGTGAAAGTATAGACATACTTATTTCAAGTACCTGGACATTTTCTTATTATGTTTTCTTTTTATCTCATATTTCAATTCCATTTTCATGATATTTGTTCTTCCCTTTACAGCATGAAGATCTCATTCATAGTCAAGAAGGAAGGAGAAAAACAGGGATTGAATGCCCTTGCTTTCCCTTTGTCTATTAATATTAACGAGGTACCTTTTACAGTTAAACACCATAAAGAAAGATCGTTACAAGCAACAACACCCCCTAGCACACAACTCTCCCTAGAACCACAAAATGGGTATGTTACAGAGACCTGGGAGCTAATTTTCTCCAGATGTTTGTAAAACAAGCAAGACCAAAAGGTGGAAACTGAAATTACTAAACACTTAATAAGGAGCTGATGGAACCAAGCCCCAGGGTTGGCTCAGCAATAAGTGAAACACAGAGACCCTGATTGTTCAGAAAAACTTCAAAGCCCCCTATAAACTCCCAGGAAAGGTGAGAGGCAAAAATACCACAGAGAATCTAGCATTCCTGCAAAGTCAAATTGGAGACTAACATGAGATGTGTCTATTGGAGCTTAAGAAGAAGACTTAAGGGAAGGTCTGGTGAGCAGATGTTTGACTTTTGTTTATGCCCATTATTATATACAGTATGTACATGTCAGATACAGTCATTTCTCTTGATAGGCCAAAGGGGACAAATCAAATAGACATTCACTTTTTAAAAAATGGAAAGAGAAAATGTCTTGTCTTTACTGAAGTATCACTCTATTCCAAAACCATAAAATTGCTCTGGAGACATAGCAGTTCCGAATAAAATAAAATTTGTCTTTATTTCCTCCTTCCTTTCCTCTCTTTAAGAATGGGACAAACAGCATGGGGTTTTGTCTAAGATCATAACTGAAGAGGAGGAAGAAAGAACAATTAATTGAATGTAATATCAATTGAAAATCTGATAAGTTGTCTCTTTGGTTACCAGTTACCTGGCAAGAGAAAAGCTTCCAGGATCCAATCCTGTAGCTGTTCTTTTTCTATTGCTAATCACTGTGACCTGCCAGGTATGTGCTGTTTGCCTTTTATATCCCTCAAAGAAAGAATGAAACAATGGCAGCCACAAAGGAAGACAAGAAGGTGGTCACCAGTAAAACCAAACTGCTAGATAAAAGTTTCCATGGCGAAGGGTAGAAAATGTCTCTCATTAAATAGTTACTTACAGAAAGGAAAATAGACTTGGAGTTTGTGTTGTTAGAAACTGATGCAAAATCCTATCACCTCCTTGGAGAATCCAAACAAAATGGAATCCCCACTCTCCTTCCTTCCTTCCTCCCTCCCTCCCTCCCTCCCTCCCTCCCGCCCTCCCTCCCTTCCTTCCTTCCTTCCTTCCTTCCTTCCTTCCTTCCTTCCTTCCTCTGTCCTTCCTTTCTTTCTCTTCAAAAAGAGAACTATGTAGCATTACACTTAGAATATAATGGTTAAATTCAGTCTCTTTGGACTCAGATAGAACTGAGTTAGAGTTCCATCTCACTAGATGTGTGAACTTTTAGGTTGTTAACCACTCTTGGGCCTCAGGTTCCTCACCTATATACAGAGGATGAAAACAGTAACTCCTTCCTAGGGTTGGCAAGAAGATTAAATGAGTTGTTTTATTCAAAATGCTTACTTTTTATAGCCCAGAGTTTGGCACAAGGTAAGGGATGACTAATGATACCCCCAGGTGATAGCCCATTTTTCACAATTACAGGTTTTTGTACAGCACTCTTCCTACAGGAAGATGTTCTTTTGGTATTTACAACCATTGGTAGATTCCATGATTTTCAGGCAGAACCTTTTCTTTCTATACCTCCAAAGAGCAGATCCATCAAGGTTGTTCTTGTGCTAGTTCTCTGCATACAGGAAAGGGACAGTCACAACAGAGCCGTGTACCTGGTACATTTCCTGACTCTGGGCATTGTGCTTTCCTGGAAAGGATTATTGGCTAAGCAACCATGCCATCCTGTACCTATGCTCCACTCACTTCCCCATCTTAGCACTTATGTTCAAATGATCAATAACCATAATATAGCATTTAATAAAGTCTTGATTTGACAAGAAAAAGATATATGTAAACACTACCCAGACGGACAGTGTGAGGAGAAACATCTGGATGCCCACTGCTTATTTCCTGTTGAGAGAGTTTGGGAACTTGGGAATTTTAACAGTTGTCCTTGGGGCTAATTTTGGAAACTACATATTTGTACAGAAAAGAAAAGCACATTTATTACACTTCACTCATCAGATGAGGGAAATTGTCAACTTCCCAGGCCTCTCTGAGAACAAAAGAGATTGAATTGGAAATAGAGCAGACAGTTTCCCTTTCTTGTCCACTCTCTCATCTAGGGTACCCCTTTTCACTCATCACAGCTTTGATTTCCTTTGATATTTTTCCCTTTCCTTCTTGCTTTTGGTTCCTTCTTGGGTTCCAGAAATATCAACTTTGAATTCTAGCTTTGCCACCAACTGGCTAGTTGTTTTTATGCAAATCCCTTAATCTCTTCAGGCCTCAGTTTCCTCTTTCAGAAACAAAAGTCATCATCATCATCATCATCATCATCATCACACCCTCCAATTTCACAAGGTTGTAGAGATCATATCTTTTCCCCACCCAGTTCCCAGAATATATATATATATATATATATATATTTTTTTTTTAAAGATTTTATTTATTTATTCATTTATCCCCCCCTTGCTGCTTGTGCTTGCTGGGTCAGCTAACCACGCTGTGCGGGCGGGCTTGCCTTCACCAGGAGGCCCCAGAAACCGAACCCGGGGCCTCCCATATGGTAAACGGGAGCCCTACTGATTGAGCCACAGCCGCTTCCCTATATTTTTCTTTCTTGCTGCTATATCTTTGAATATAAGGCTTTCTTTTTCCTCTTCCTGGAAAACAGACTTTCAATTTTAGACCCAGCCCAAATATTACTGTTGTTGTGATAAGTTCATTGTCTCCCTAAGGTTAGTTCTCCCTCTCAAGCTGATGTTGGGGGAAGGGGGGCCTTCAGACCTGCCAATTAATGGTAATGCCATTTCTTCATTTTTAAAACTGACTCAGGTAAATATTCAGTGAAGTCAAGTTTAATAAGACTATCAAGCTGCTTCTTCCTTCTTCCTTTTCAAGGTATTTCCCCTCTTCCTCTTCCATTCCAAGACAGTGCTTGAGTTTAGGCAGAAGGCTATATATCCTGTTCAAAGTGGGAGAAAAAGCTTCTAATCTAAGTAACTTTGTCCCCATGTTTCAGGTGAGAAAACAGCCGTTAAGAAAACTGCAAAGATCACGTAGCTAGTAAGTGGCAGGACTACCTTTCTGTGGGTGAACAGAGGCTGACACACATGAATGAAATACCACAAGATGAATGCATTAGGCAAGTGAGATATCATACTAGAAAAATGAGGATGATGCTGCCCGGGTTGGTGGTCTAGGGGTCTGGTCTTGGCACACTTGTCAGGGCATGCTTGGACTCACAATCCAGTCTCTTTTTAATTTCTGGAAAATGATCCAGTAAAGGATTGAGGAATTCACATGATTTGAAGTAGGTTTGGTGCCATTTCTTTCATTCATTTATTTCTCATTCATTTTTTGCATATTTATTTTATATTTTTTACATACAAAATAATGTACTAGGCACTAGGGATGAAAATATAAACAAGATAGTTTCTGCCCTTATGGAGCTTTTACTCTAAAAGGGGTGGGGGATATTGAAAATTAATTACACAATTCGTTCCTTAGTTACAATTTTTGCTAAGTGCTATGATGGAGAAGTTTTGGGTCCCTTGAGACAATAAAACAGAGATATGACCTAGTTTGGTAGGACAGAGAAACTTGTCTTGAGGAAATGGTCCTTGAGCTAAGCTGTAAAAGATGAGTAGGAGCTATTTAAAAGGAAAGGAAGAGTTAAAATGTATGGTACTCTGGTTCAGCCACAGACCTGAAAAGATCTGAGTAGTAGTGAGGTCAATTGTACAAGGCAAGATCATATATGATATTATCGACCTTATTCATGATTTTAGAATAAGTAGATATTGGATCCATCCCATGGTCCAAATGACAGTGTGTAGAGGAATACCCATGATCTTACTGGGAATTTCCTGGGAGAATCCAGGAATTGGAGGAAGTAGCCAAAACATAGCTGTGTCATTTTGGCATGCTTTCAATATTATATAACAGAAAACCCACCTAACAGTAGCTTAAAACCAGGGTTGGCTAACTTTTCTGTAAAGTACCAGGTAGTAAATGTTTTAGGATTTTCAGGTCACACTGTCTTTGTCAAAACTACACGTCTCTGCTGATAGAGCACAAAAGTAACCATAGACAGCACATAAACAAATGAGTATGGCCGTGTGACATTAAACTTTATTTACAAAAACAGGCCACAGGCCAGATTTAACCAGTGGGTTGTAGTTTGTTGAACCCTGGCTGAAAATATAGACATTTAAGGATTACTCAAGAAGTCCAGCAGTAGGTGGTTTCAGTGTTGGCTCAGCAACATGAGGTCAGAGAGCTGAGAACCATCTCTCTGACTACTTTATGGGCAGGTAGGAAAAAAAAACCTAAGCTACCAGTGTTTTTCAAAAATATGAGTTGTGGCAGTTTGAGATTATTTTATGAATCCCCCAAAAAGAAAGATTATGTTTGTAAACTAATCTATTCCTCTGGGTATGGTACCTTTTGCATTAAATTCAGCTGAGGAGTCTTTGATTAGATTACCTGTTAAAATTGAGCTAGGGCTTTTTTTATTTGACTACATCTATGGATATAACTCAGGTTGAGTCCCTACTCCTTTGCTGAGTCTGATATAAACAGGCACTCACTCAAGGAGACATTTTTTATCCTGGGGCCCTGGGGAGAGATGAGCCATTCACCTCATAGTTTGCAGCTGACCTTGGAAAGAGTACAGAACAGCTGAAACTGATATAGAAAGTCCAGAAAGAAACGAGCCCTATGCCAGGAGAGAGAGAGGGCTGGAAGCCCAGAGGGGAAGAAGAGACCATGTAGAGATCAGCAACCATCTTGCTTCGACACATGGCAACTGAGTTTTGGTGAGAAAGCAACCTCAAGTTGGACTTTTTACAGCCTAATAACTATAAACTTTTACCCTCGAATAAATACCCTTTAGACAAGCCAACAGATTCTGGTACTTTGCATTGGCATCCCTTTGGTGGACTAATACACAAGTTAATTAAATTATTAATTGTGATGATTTAAAGCTATATGTACCTCAGAAAAACATGTTCTTAACCTTAATCCATTCCTGTGGGTGTGAACCCATTGTAAGTAGGATCTTTCAGTGAGGTTACTTCAGTTAAGGTGTGGCCCTAGGATGGGTCTATTACTGGAGTCCTTTATAAGAAATGAAATTCAGACAGAGAGAGAGAGAGCAATCTACAGAGGAAGCAGCCAGAAGCTGAACATCAACAGAACCCAGAAGAGAGGAGAGACCAGGAGGCACTGCCAATATGCCTTGCCATGTGACAAGCTAAGACCAAGAACCGTGGGCAGCCAGCCCCAAAACGCCACAGTCTTTGGGGAGAAAGCATCGCTTTGATGATGCCTTGATTTTGATGTTCTCTTAATCTCAAAACCGTGAGCAAATAAATTCCCATTATTTAAGCAGAACTACTGCATGACATTTGCTTATTCTCAGAAACTAAACCATAGCTAAGGGCTAAGATGAAGAGGAGTGGTTCATGGTGGTTAGATTAACTAAGAATTGCAAACTAGTGCTCTGGATAGAGTGAAGTAAGTCCATAAATCTTGAGATGGCAAATTTGACTATGCTATTATACCCAGTTGTTTGTTCAAACACTAGTCTAGATTTACTGTGAAGGTATTTTGTAGATGTGATTGACATCTACAATCAGTTGACTTTAAGTAAAGGATATGACCCTTGATAATGTGGTCCTTGTCCAATAAGTTGAAGGCCTTGAGAGCAAAACCTGAGGTTTGCTGGAGAAGAAGAAATTCTGCCTCAAGACTGCAGAGTAAAAATCTTGTCAGAGTTTCCAGCCTGCTGGTCTACAAATTTTGGACTCAAATTGCAACATCAACTTTTGTCTCAGTTTCTAGCCTGCCAGACTGCCCTGGATTTTGGACTTGCCAGCCCCGATAACTGCATGAGCCAATTCCTTAAAATCCACATATATGCTATTGGTTCTCTTTCTCTGGAGAACCTTGATATAAGCCTGCCCACAAATGATCAAAACCAGTCTCATTATTCATTGGTAAAGAAAGATTCTTCAGTAAGGTCCAGTAGGGATCTGGCTATTGGGAACTCTCAACGTTCATGGTCCTTCATCAAGTTCTATTGCTTAGAACCAGTTGTGATGAAACACCACAGTAAGTTTTTATACTTCCTACGCAAATGCTGATGTAAATGGAAATTTCATCTTTTACAGCAACAAGATGATTACTAAAACAACTATCACATGTTCAAAGGACAGTATCCCAGCAGGAAGGAGGGCAGAGTCAGAGGAACTGAAGAACTTTTTTCTCACAACACTCCTTCTTTTATCAGGGAAGAAATCTTTCCCTGAAGCCTCCAATCCACTACCACAGTCTTATCCTTATGCTCACTGGCTAAAATTAGGTCACACGTCCACCTCTACACCTATCATTGGCAAAGAAGAATGGGATAATCATAGCCCTCTTCTGGGCTGTCTGTCTGATACCTGAACAAAACTGGGAAACTGTTAGCAAGGAGAAAGGGAAGGTCACCAACTGTGTCCCTCTACAACCATTATCGGTCTTCCTCCTTGTTAACAGAAAATGCAGAGATCATGGGAGACAGTGCTAAAGAAGCTATAGATAGAACAATTTAAAACAGTTTTGCAAGAATCAGGTGGCTCTTTAGAGTATAGTCGCTGATATTAGGAGCTCTGCATGGAGCTTCAATACTGCTGGCTGCTAATGAGAATAAGCATATCTTATCTGTTTGGGGGTTTGGATTTTGTTTTTCTTTAGAATTGCTTAAAGGGGAGCACCCCTCCATGCAATCCTTCTTCCTAGGGACACACAGATCTAATCTAAGGGAAAAGCTTGAGTACAGGAAATTCCAGTTTATCTATAAAACAAACATATTCACGGTTTAAATAATCAGCCATAGGTTATTGGATTTCTTCTATTTATATTCTACTTTTATGAGAAACTGGCAAAGCATATATACACATGCCAACATGAGGGGTTTAGTAAGAAAAGCCATTTCCAAGGGATGTAATAATTAAAGTCATACTAATTCAGCCTAATCCTTAGACACCTACTCTGTTTCAGTCTGCACTGTGGGGTAATGATATAATTATAACCCTGAGGCATTGCAGGACATGAGAGGAAGAATAAACTCTTCCTTTCAAGTTTTTATGTTAATTGTATGTTACTGTTGTCTAATTATTTGTTAGAGGAAGGCAATGGAGAATGATGAGAAAAGCAAGGGTTTTGGAGTTGGCAGACTTGAGATCAAATCCCAGTTTCACCTCTTGGAAACTGTGCCTCAGTTGTCTTCATCTATGTTGACAGGAGTATTTTAGTATCCTCAAGAGTAGTTTTTATGCACAGGAAGACTAATCACAGTCTTAATATGACAAATTAACATTCCTTTTATTAAATATACAAATTCAAAACTGGTTCTTCCTCATGCTTTTAAATTCAGCTTCAAAGCTTATTAATACATTTGTAAGTCTAGAAAATTTTAACAATCACTTTTGAGGGACCTATGACTGATGTTTGGTTTCATTTACAAACTTGGTTAATTACTCATCCTCAAATATTTTTTAAAATGCATTTATATTTTAATATATTTGATTCCTTTCTTAAGAGTTTCAACTGTCTCACTTAACAAATAAAACTCTTCCTGAGTATTAAAATATTTCCTTATAAATATAGTAAATTAAACATAAGTATGGGAAATTGTAGTTCTCCTAAATGTTCTAATACACTACATAGCTTTAGTGAGACTTCAAATTAAAGTAAAAAATCGAAATCAGGTATTCAGTTACATGTTATGTTGTAATTACAAGACTGCCACTCTATTGATTAAGTTCACATAAACATATATAACACATACAACAATTCCTGGGCATAAAATATTAATATTAAATAATTCTAAGGGTTTGAAAAAAAGCTAAATAAAAAAAAAAAAGCAAAAAATAAAATAAAATAAAATAAAATAAATAAATAAATAAATAAATAAATAATTCTATGCTCCTATATTTCCTTCTGGGTTAAAAAGATGCCTGCCCATTTAGGAAGACAAATCTCATTGAAAGTCACTGAGGTTACTTTCATCCAAGAGATCTGGCTCTGCACCATCTGGAGTGACTCCTCTTGCTCCTCACTTAGGAAACTATTATGTCATCCCACGTAATGCATGGGACTGCTTGTATGTTACCGAGAATCAGAGATTTCAGCCAGGATGCTGACTGGATTGTTGTTGACTCTGATGGGATATGCTCAACTTTATTTGTAGTTGCAGATCAATTTTGAAAGGGGCCTGTTTGGGTAGCCCGTGTCCCTGGAGTCAATTTATACACATATCTAGAAAGTCTTAACTCCTGCCAGAATTGATCTTCTGGTTGGGTGTTGCATTTCCTTGGCACTTAAGATCTGTAAGGGGAAGCAGCTGTGGCTCAACTGTTGGGCTCCCGTTTACCATATAGGAGGCCCTGGGTTCAGTTCCCGGGGCCTCCTGATGAAGGCAAGCCAGCGCGGGGGGCGCAGTGAGCGAGCTGGCGCAACAAGACGATGCAACAAAGGGGGACAAGCAGACACAGAAAAATGCACAGCAAATGGACACAATGAGCATAAGCACCGGGGGAGGGGCGGATAATTAAATAAATGAAAAAAATAAATCTTAAAAAAAAAAAAAAAAAAAGATCTGTAAGTGTGCACCTAGCTTCTTTCATTTTCCTAGAGCAAGGCAACACTTGTGGATATTAAAATATCTTAATTGAGTTTCAAATATCTCTCATGGCTTTGCTTGTAATAATTTAGCAATCTATAAATTTGGAATTATAATACCTAATTTGCAGGGTTGTTCTGGAAATTAGTATGAATTTATGCAAAGCACCTAGCCCAAAGATAGTAGCAACCAGCTACAGCTACTGCTGCTATTTTTATATAATCCATTGATCCTAATATGTTTTCTTAATAACTTATCCTACTCATTTCCTCAGTTTCCCCCCATACAGGTAGGGCAAATTCCATGGTTGATTACTCTGTCACATTCTTGCATAAATCCTCAGTTGTATTGCACTTTCTTTCTTCATTATATTACTGTGACAAAACACCTAGCTGGGTAAACCCAACTCACCACCACCTCCATGCCTGCACCCACACAGCTGAATGTGGCTGGAGAAAACCGCACCACCATTGTCATTGGTCTTCCTTTAAATTCTTGTTTGTTCACCTTAGCGTGATCATAGTGTATTTTTCTAATCCATTCACTTTCCTACTTTTCTCAACAACTATATTTTACAGCTTCTTTCACCTCAAACATTCAGAATATCCTCTATCCTTGCTCTGAGCTGATGACCTTGCTTCCAATGTCACTGAAAAAACAGAAGCACTCAGATAACATCCACATACTCCTATCTTCATATATGACCATCTCCCTGCATCTGTGCCCATATCTTCTGGTTGAACCCCCAGCAAAGTCCAACATCTCTAACTGTGTACTAGTTCTCATCCCCTCTTGTCTATTTGAGGTCTCTCTTCCAGCAATCTCCCCTCTCTTCAGCATTATCAAAATTTTCCTCTCCAATACATCTTTCCCATTAGCCTACAAAAACCCTTTTCAAAAACCCTCTCTTGACTCCATTTCTCCCCAACAAAGCTCTTTGAATGATTTGTCTCCATTTCTTTTCTCCCTTTATGTCTTGAACATATTCCAATCAGGCTGTTGCTTAACCACTCCAGAGAAACTGCTCTTAACAAAGTTACCAATGACCTCCATTTTCTAAATTCAATGGTCAATTTTCAGGCCTCACCTTTCTTGATGTAGGTTTAGCATTTACACTTTGAAACTCTTTCTTCAACACACTTTCCTAGTTTTTCTGCTATCCCATTGGCAGCTCCTTCTCAGACTGCTTGGGTGTTTGTTTTCCCTGATTTCTTAGCATTAAGTGAAGAGTTCTATCCCTTAGGCCTCTACTTTTTGCTGTCTCTATGCTTTCCCTTGGTGTTCTCATCCAATCTCATGCTTTCAAATACTATCTATACACAAATGGACCCCAAATTTATGTCATGGAGCTTGATATCTCTACTTGGAAGCCTAATAGGTGTCCCAAACTTAATATTGTCCAAAACTGAGCTCCTGAGTTTTCCCCAAAAAACTTGCTACTCTCACAGTCTTCCACATTTCAGTAACTAGCAACTCTATCCTTCCATTTATCAGGGCAATAAACTTTGGAGTCATCCTTGGGTCCATTACTTTTCGTCCAAACCATATTTTTCCATCAGCCATTCCTATCAGCTGTCACCACATCCACTGTTACCACCCTGGTCCAAGCAACTCTCCTCCTCACCTGGATTTATGGCAATAACCTTACTGCTCTCCCTGCTCTTACCTTTCCCACCTCAGTTTATTTACAACCCAGCAACCAAATTGGATATTTTAAAATTTTAAGTCACTAAAAAAAAATTTATATTACATATTACTCCTTTTCTAATGATGTTCCATCTCACTTAGAGAAAAAGTCCAAGTCCTTACGATGACATTATCTAGCAGCCCATCATTTCTCTTTTTGCATCTTCTGCTATGGATTTTCTCATTCATTTGACTCTAAAATGTCAAACACATTTCCACTTTGGAGCCTTTGCACTTACCTGCTGGAATGATCTTCCCTAGATATCCAAATAGATATCCAAACTTCTTACTCCCCACTTCTGTTAGGTAGTCAATCAACTGTCACTGTAACAGATAGGATGGTCTAGGTTATGTTACAGTAACAAGCAAACCCAACAAGCTCAGTAGTTTTTAGCAAAACATAATACATGTACATTTTGTGGTGGCTGGGCTCTATTCCATGTTGTCTGCATGTTAGGTTCCAAGCTGATGGAATAGCCACTATTTGAACAATATTGTGGCAGAGGGAAAGAATGAACATGTTGAATCATATACCAGCTCTTAAGCCTCCCTCCTCCTCAAGGCAGCACACATTGCTTTCACTCACTTTTCATCAGCCAAAGCAAGTCACTGGGCATCTATAATTCCATGTGGCAAAGTAAATCCAATCCTACTAGAAATATTAATGAACTGTATAGTGCTATGATATTAATGGTTAACTACAGTCACCAGCTAACTGAGGACTTCCCTGGCCATGTTATCAAAAAATGCAAATACCTATGCTACTTCCTAATTTCTCTATTCCTTCTCCCTCCTACTATTTATTTCTTCAGCATCTTTTAATATCTACACATACTATACATTTTACTTATTTACCTTGTTTATTTTATATCATCTCCCATTAGAATGTAAACTCCAAGGGAACAGAAATTATTGTCTGTTTTATTCAATACTATATTCCCAGTGCTTAGAACAGTAACTGCTATCTGGAAGCGCTCAATAAAAATTTGTTGACTAAATGAATGAATGACAAGAAAGTTACAATTAGCCATCCATGTCAAATATACAATGATTTCAAGTTGACCAGGCTTGAGATTTGGCGTAAACTAGGGTTGGTATCATTCATTAAGTCAACAAATTTAACTGCATACCTAACTTATGCAAGCATCAAGAAGAATATCTCCACCCTCAAACATACCAGAAACAGGGGAACTTATTACCTTTCTTATTTTACACTACTTCTACCAATTGAGAAGCAGGAGCAGCATGAGTTTCATGCAGAGAAAGTCATGCTCTTCCTTTTTTCATCTAAGAGCTGGCTAAAATAAAGATTTCTCATTCAGAACTGTTAGAAAGTCTCATGTGTGACAAGCACACTTCCCAATTTCTACTTCCTGATCCATTTGCATTTCATCACATGTGCAGGGCTCCCAGTAAATAAAATTTATGTCAATATTGAAGCTTCCAGATCTTAATTTGAAAAACTGTCATCAGCTTTGGGTCAGCCTCTTTGCATCATGGTCCTACTTAATGACAAAGTGAGATGGAACATCACTAGAAAAGGAGTAATATCATTTAACTTAACTTTTTTTTTTTTAGTGACTTTAGTGCATTTCTCATTTGTAATTAAATAACACCTTAAAAGGCTGCCTTTCTCAAAAAGATCATGTGGAAATCATTTTCAAATAGGAATAATCACACTCAACACTCCTGTGGAGAGGGCTATGGATATTCACCAGTTCCATGAAGGCAAATCATAAAGGAATTTCATACAGAAATTCATACAGGAAAAGTCTAAGTTAAAATTAAATTAGTGAATTTTTTCCTCCTATCCTCATTATGTTTTTCTCTGCTTCTGTGCCTCAGTCTGAATGACTCCCTAATGCCTACAGGAAAAATTTCCAGGTCCTTGCCTGGTGCTTCATACTCGTATCCCAATCCACCAGCCCTGCCACCACTCTCTCTTTTTCTATTCCCTACACTGTTTTATGTACCAGTCATTATTGGTTGATACCTATTGGCCACTTCCCCACCTTACTTCTTCCTAACAGAAGACTGATTATTGGTTTTTTTCCTCATACATTTGCTTCAGGGACCCCACCCAGCCCCAGGGTGTAGTTTTGATTAGTCATCTGTCAACCAGGTAGATCCATTCCCTGTGCTAGTGATTGGTTCAGGCATGTGCTATGTATTGAATTGTGTCCGCAAAAGAGATATGTTGAAGTCCTAATCCCCAATATCTCAGACTATGACCTTATTTGGAATTAATAAGCAAGATGGAAACAGTTACAGATGAGGTCATACTGGAGTGTGGCAATCCATTGTGACTGGTATGCTTTTAAGAAGAGGAAATTCGAGCATAGACAGGTGAGGGGAGAATGATTTGTGATGACTGAGGCAGGGAACTCCATGGATTTGTCAGCAAGCCACCACCGGAAGCCAGGAGAGAGGCATGGAATGGATTCTTCCCTACAGACTTCAGAGGGATCGTGGCCCTGCCTACACCTTCATTTCTGACTTCTAACCTCCAGAACCGTGAGACAATAAAACTCTGTTGTTTTAAGCCACCCAGTTTGTGGAACTTTGGTAAGACAAGCACTGGTATGTGATGTCATCCTGGGCAATGAGAAGCCAAGGAATCTGGTAAGGGGTTTCTAGGAAAGTTTCCTGAGTCTTAAAAAAAGACACAATAAATGACAGGGACGCACCTCTTTTTTTGCTTCCAGAAAGGATTGTGTAGGGAGTGATACCAGAGGGCTAAATCATCTTGTAACCATTAGAGCTGGTGGGACACTCGAGATGGCAGAGCAGAAAGCTGGAAGGAACCTGGCACCTTGAGGAAGTCATCGTGTCATTGGCTTAAACGATAATAATATTGATAGCCACTATAATTATAATGTGAGTGCCAAGCACTGTTTTGGGCAGTTGATATGTCTTAACTCATTTCACCCTCACCATTATCTTATGAAGTAGGCATTATGATTATCCTCATTTTACAAATGAGCACACTGAAACAGAGAGAGGTTCAATATAATGGGCCAAGGTCACTCTCCTTATTTATTTATTTATTTTGTAAACTTTTTATTATAGAAATCTAAAATATATACAAAAGTAGAAAGACTAGTGCACTGAATCCCCCATATACACACCAATCATCTGGTTTAAACAGTTATCAATTTACGACCAGTCGTGTCTACTTCTCTTCTCCTCTGCCCCAGATTACTTTGAAGCAAATCCCAGACCTCATATCATTTCATTCTGGAATACTTTGTGTGTGGCAAAACCTAAAAGCTGCTTTTATGGGTGTCTCTGTTACTTACAACCAAAACTAGTGTCTAAATTTTAATAATTTTCTCCTCATAAAAATTTTGAAAATGTAGAAAAGTTGAAAGTAAAATATGAAAATCACCTATAACATGATCACCCAGAAATAACCACTAACACTAATTGTATACTTCCTTTCAGTACTTTGCAAGAGTTTGTTTAGAATGAGATTGCATTTTTCCATTTATGATGATCTGAGCATTTTGCATACTTATTCCAGCCCCCCATGACCTTTGTGTGCTGGGCTCTCTGTTCTATTTTTTCCTAGGAGCTTGAATGCATCCTTGAAGTCCTACCCCCAGTGTTATCTACTCCTCCCCACTGTGCTTCTTCTGTGCTTTGTATAACACCTCCATGATGGTACTTTAATAGCATGTAGCAATTGTTTGTTCTTCATCCCTGACTAGATGAGAGCACACCAAGGGCAAGGACTGTGTTTTCGTGTTTTTGCATCGCTGGTGCTTGTATTATGAGAAACAATCTGCTGAAGCTCGTTATTGTAGGGGTGATGTTGAACATGGGGTTGCCTGTACCATGCCTGCACTCCTTTACAGGAATCCAGTGGAGAAATTATCTTCAATCCCAGTTGCAGGTAACATTATCTTTGCTGCTGGACAATAGGCATGCTTTTTCTAGGGGGTGCCTTTAACCGTTGTAATAATAGTTTGTGTGTCCAGTTTTGCTTTGTTAGCCATATAGCTCAGAGCTGAAGTTGTGGTCCAACTTTGAAAAGTGTTTATTGCTTCCAAAGCATTAACTGTCCCACTGACTTAATTTTACTTATTTTTTTTCTTCACCATGATTTCTTTATATTTGAGAAAATCTTATATTATAGTGACAGGACCGTTTTTTAATATATTGATTAGTGATTATTCTTCTCTTCCTTTTTCAATGAAATTGAAGACTCTGTGCCTTCTTCCTTCAGCGATTGTAAACTATGGTTGTCTTCTCTTTATGGATTTGTTTAGAAAAACCTAGAGCCTTTAAGAAGGTTGAACTAAGTGTCCTGGATAGAGAGTAATTTTCCCTGAGGGAAACTAGGAAAGAGGGGCAATTTCCAGGTTGATGAAGAGAGTTCCAGAGTCTTTTGGGTTCTGCAGGTTTGGAGAGATCAGAGCTCCTAGAAAAGTGGCAAGACCCATAGCTTTGCCAAAGACTCCAAGCAGCAGCATGGCTCGGGATCAGCAGAGCCGTGGGAGCTATGTGGATCAGCACTGTGGCTGGCCAAGGACCAAAGGGCCCTCCTCAATGCCTTCGGGTTATGCAAGACTTTTGTACTACCATGGAGATGGGGATCCAGCAAAATGACTGAGGTTGAGTTTCCCACCTACCCAGTAGGAGTGGGCTTGGAATTGAAATTAAGTGTGATTTACAGACTGGGATTCATAATCACCACTGCTTTAATGAATTTATGAACGTTACTCCAAATCCTTTTTGGAATGAGACAGTGTACAAACAAACAAATAGAGAAGAAAACTGTCATCATCATGAAAAAAATGTGGGCCTTGGAGGCAGATGTGTCATTTACTGAGGGCCGTTAATTTTCTCCCTTGGATTTCTCTAATAGCCTCCCAATTGTACTCCAGTTGAAGGGTGCTTCAGTACACCCTTCACCCAATTCAGGATTGTCTTCTACAAATGCAGATTTGTTTAGCTCACTTCCTGCTTAAAGATCTCTATTAAATCCCATTTGCCCTCAGAATAAAGTCCAAATCTATATGGGCTTTATCATTTGCTTCTTATCTACCTCTACACACTCATCTCCTACTCCTTCCCAAGACTGACTTTCAATCAGTCGTGGCTTACTTTCTGTTCCCCTAACACACTGCCCTCCCTCTTGTCTTCTGGTCCTTGCACTTGTTCTTGTTCTTCCTAAAGCCTTTCCCTTGACTAACTCCTCCTCTTTTAAGGTGTCCCTGTCATCAAGGCAGCCTTCTCTGACTCCTCTCTCTCTATGTGGATTAGGAGTCCCTGCTATGTGTTCCTAGAGCACCCTAAGTTCATATTATATGTCACTTAGCAGGGTGACTTGTAATTTCTGATTCTCTTCTGGTTTAATTCACCAGCTTAAGACAAGGACTTTGTCTCATTTGTCTCATTATCTGCAGTTCTCACCGTGGTACCTGGAGCATGGTTGTCTCTCAATATGTGATGATTAATTGAATAAATGAAATAATGAAATGACATTTGCATGGAGCTTAATCGTTTACTACTTTTGTGACCTTGGGTAATTACCTTCATGAGTGTTCTATGTAAAATGTGGTTATGAATATTTACTTTCTAAAGTTTTTGTGAGTACTAAATAAGATAATTTACATATAATGTACAATACAGGGCCTAGCATTAAGTAGGTATTCAGAAATAGTGATGATATCAATAACAACCATGATGAAAATTTAGTGGTGGTCCCATCAGGGCCAAGATGCTGACACTTCCATGTACACCCCCTTGCATATACACCACCAAGTACCTAATCACACGCCTTGAACTGCATGCGTCTCAGTAAGAAAGAACATGGACACGTTTACAACTGGGGTCCTGAGGTCTACAGACACGTTTAAGAGATGGTAAAATGGGAGTAGGAAGACATTGCAGGGAGGATCATTGGGAATCTTGAGGAAGTGAGGAAGAAGTCTGGCATTGTGGTCCTTGCTTGGCAAAAGGGTGTGGGGGCAAAGTGGTTGGAATACTGTGTGAGGATGATGAATTCATATATGCCTGAGGCAGAGACTGCTAAACTCTGTCCCCAACTCCATTCTTTCTGTTTCACTTTTACTAATAAAAAACCCTTCCAAGTGTAGCTGGTCACATGAGATTACATTTTCTGGCCTTCTTCATAGCAAGGCTTGGACATGTGATTAAGTTCAGGCCAATGCGGTGGAGTGGAAGTAATGTATGGCAACTTGTGAGACATGGCTTTAAAGACAAAGCTGCTTGCTCTAGACATCTTATTCCGCCGCACCCCCCCCCCCCCACACACACACCACAGTCCAGAGTCTTTATTATGTCCAAGCAGTGAGGCAGCCTAAGAAACGGGGTGGTCTCCACAGGCACCCCCAGCGAGGAGACAGCGTCCCCAGCCAGCCAGCCACAATGGGCGCGATAGGCCCAGACTCGGTCCAGGCCCTCCCTCACTGCGGCCACGGGCTCCCAGGTGGGGAGGAGGAAGCTCCCAGAGACCACGCGGTGCCACTCAGGCTGCTCCTCCTGCAGGTTGGCCTCCAGCAGCGGGAGCATGCAGGGCGCCTGGAATGCAGACTCGTTGGGGCAGTGCCTCAGGCTCACCTTCTGGAGGTCTTCCCCAGCCGCGCCCCCACCAGCCGCGGGTGCAGCGCCTACCCCACCGCCCAGCCCACCGCAGGGCGGAGGCCCTGCCTAGGCGCCGCCGGTAACCATCCTGCGGTCCCCGGAGCGCAGATCCACCGTGTTTCCGTGCAACCATTTAAGTTTAAGCAATTTTCCAGGCATTTTACCCAGAAAGAGGTGGGCTTTACCGTTGGGATTGGGAACTCAGGGTGAGGTGGGGGAATTATGTGAAGTCATGCAAGTCTCCATAGCAGGCACGGTGCAGTGTGAGGCCCTTACAGGATCTCATTAAGGACTCATTCTGGAGCCCATGAAAGACCTAACATGGGACTAAACTTCTGCCATACAAACAGCACCACTTACATACATAGAAGACTTTTGCTTCTCCTTGCCTCACCCTCTGTCAGGCGCCAAAGTGCTGGAGGAGAAAGAAGAATCCAGGAGAAGAGGGGAAGAAGAAAGGTGAAAGAAGGGACATGCCGCCTTCCATGGTGAACTGAGTTAGGAGGAAGAAAATTAAATTGGATATGAGTTTGAGGCTTTATACTGCATTGATGATATCGTATTGATTTTTTAATATATATATGAAAAGGACAATAAAGTGTTACCTACAATGTCACTTAAGGAAGGGAGAGTGAGACTCAGCAGTGTAATTTTAAGGGCAGTCACTGGAAGAAAGAGCAGATCAGCACTTCATGTTGGAGGCACTCAGCAAAACACAGCAGGGTACTGAAGGGCGAATGCTTCTCTACCATGCCTCATGTTTCCTTCTTGGAATGAACTCATTTAGATGACCAATCGTTGCCTTTCTCTGCCCCTTCACTCCATTCCACTTGAGTTGGAAAACCTTATCTGTTTGGTAAATTTGGGAAGAATAAACTGGGCACCAAACAAAACTCCTCCCTTATTCATTCGGAGAGGAAGCTGCACTATTCTGCCCCTCCATGTCACCAGTGGTATAGGAACCTGACCCCTGTGGTGGTTCATATTCCCTGAGACTGGGTGGCCAGGTCAGCCTGGTTCTAACAGCCCACAGATAAGAGCCACATCCTTCATCTTAGCTTTTATCAGGAGGGAAGGTGATGGTTTGGTCTTCTTCCATCTTAGTCCTTAGTCTTATTTCTCAGATGGTTCAGAACCTGTGTGGAGGAGAGGATAACATTTCTCGGCCCTTTCAAACCTACCCCAGAGGACATCAGTATGGTTGAGCAAGACAACAGCCCACTCTAGGTAACAGAAACAACAGCCAGAGCACAGGGAAGGGAAAGAGATTTCACATTGAATGTGAGACATCCCAACTCCACCTTGGAACTCCCAGAGATGTGGGGGAAAAAAAAGAGAGAGAGAAGTTCCAAATCTGCCATGTGGAGCATTAATATAACAGATTTAGGGACAAATTCTTAAAGTGATTTAACCCCAGTTCTGTCAGCTATGGCAATGAAGGAAAGATTTGATTGCAATAATCAACTAAAACTTGAAGATTTCCTAATAGGTGAATAATACTATTCCAGGTGTTTTGTAGAATATAGGAGAGAATCACTCTAACACCCCAAAAGTTTATAGTGTAATATGATTTACTGAAATGTCAATTTTTCTTCCTGCCGTGGAAACCATTTTTCCTTTGAGATTTCCACTCAAACTCTTTCCAGTTTTATCCTTCCTTGCTTTATTTATTCTGCAGCTCGGTGGAGAAGGTATGAGATTAGATTAGTTTAAAGGAACTGACCAATGAGATTCAACTGAGCCACTCAAATCCCATTGAAGGACTGAAGGTTCTCAAGGGTGCTGGGTTGTGAAGATGTTCATTTCAATTTAATAAAACAAAAAACAAAAAACAAAAAAAAAACAGAAGTGTAGATAGGCTTCATCATTCCTACCTGATTTCTATTCCTGGAAATTTAGAGAAGCTTAAATTCAGTCCAATTCTTGTTCTAAGTAAGTGTTTCATAATGATAAACATATAAGTTCTCATTATAGCACAGCTAACAAAGGCCAGATTTGTTGTGGTCGAGTTATATTTGCCATTTTGTGGGCCACATTTTTGGAAATCAGCTAGATCGTGGCCTTAATTGGGGTCATTTGGGGGTTTGGGGTAGTGCCACAAGGTCATTCTGCTTCTCTCCCATGGTTTTTTCATTATTCATTTTGTGTGCCAAAGTACAGCAATCATGAAGAGGCCAGTTCATATATTTGCTCTGGGAAAAACATCAGGATTCCAAAAAAAAATGCAATGCTTCAGATGACTCAAGGTGTTGAAAACAATTTTCCTCAAACTTACTGTAGTAGTTCTCTTCTCCTCTCAGAAGTAGGGGGTCAGAGTAGCATGGCATAAAGAGAACTGGATTTGGAGTCAGGCACTTCTAGACTCAGAGCCCAGCTCTGTCACTATATATATGTCTTATAACTTTAGGTAAGTTCCTTAACCTTTCTAGGCATCATGCTTCTCATCTGCAAAAATGGGAGAAGAATACTTCAACCATGAGATTGATGCAAGCACCAATGAGATCGAATGTGGAAGTGCATAATGCATATTCAGCACTTAAAAATGGTAGCAAAATAACTTTAGTCTCAAAGACAAATAATAAGAGAAACTCCAGAATGATTTGCTAAATAAAGGCAAGAGGAAATGAGCTCTTCAGAAATTACATAGTTTTAAAAATGTGATATTAATCATATAGGTGATTAGGAAGGAATTAATTGCACACAAATGTAAACTATACACCCAAACTTCTGTTGAGTGCTGCAGGGATTTGCAAAGGCCAAATAAACATGGTCTTGTCCATTAAGGAACACTGGATTCTTTTGGAGTTATGACTGCTAGATATATGTGAGACTTAGTAAGATAACAATACAGGTCAACCAGCAACAAAACCATTGTCTGCAACATAGTTGGTACTTTAAAAATAGTTGTCAAGTGAATGGGGTCAAATAATGGGTTTTGTGGAGACAAGACTATCAGAATGGTGGAGTAAGAAGCAGAGTGGATCCGCTCCTTGGAAAAACAATTCAACTGGTGAAAATTATAAATAACAATGACTTAAAGTCTCTGGAAATTGTCCTAAGGGCATACAATAAATGAAAAAGCTTCATTCAAGAAAATCTACTAAATCTTCATAAGAACAGTGAGAATCTGTGGCACTTGAACCACAATCCACTCCCTTATACCTACCCAGCTTCATGTTACAGAATCTCTATCCCAGGCATGTGCATTCAAAAAGAAGGGACCTTCTTCTCCCCCAATCTTCCAGTCTGGAGCTACAGTTTCACCTTGGGTGTGGCAGGCTGATGTTTATAATCTCCCTAGCCCCATGTTGTAGAAGCTCCATTCCAAGATAGCATGACCAAAAGGACCAGATCTCCCTCCCACCACCCATACACAACCCATAGGTGAAAGCTCTACTCCCCATGCTGAGGCTGGGAAGACTAGGGTCCCCTATTGCCCCCACAGAAGCTTGATTGTAGGATGGTGATTCCACACCAGGAGGGGCAAGCCAAGTAGACCAAAGACTATAACACACACACCACCCCCCCAAACACACACAATGCTCACTCATAGAGCAGGGGTGTTGTTGTGGTAAAAGCAGGTCCCTGGCCTCAGCTCCAGGGCAGAGGTGCTGGTTCTGCCCAGGAGCGAAGGCAAGCCATTTGAGGACTGAAGAGCTCTTAAGCACATTTTTGAGGGGACTGATTATTTGGAACAGTGTGGAGAACTCCATGCCTAAAGCCGTTGTCGAAAATAATGGTGACTTTAGTGAAGAGCAATTAAGAAAAGACTGGTAGCTCCATGATAAAAGCGAAAGGGCAGGACATAAGTTTAGTAGCGAGAACCAGGAAAGAGAGAGCCGAGAAGACTCCTCCTGGGACTACTGTCAACTCTAGAACTTGGGAAGGATGTATGCATGTGCTAGGCTGCACCTATTCAGGAGCAATCAGAGCAGGATGTGGGGCCAGTTTGAAAGCATCTCCCAAGCCACACACAGATCTCTTACTATATGGCAGAAACTTCACCAGCACAGTGGGCTTGAACACAACCTCTTGACCAAACAGTGATTGAACAATAAGCTACTCTGACTCAGGGGTGACTCCTAGGAAGCCAGGCTTAAAAATAAAATCACACACATTCTTGGCCATTTGGAAGACAATGAATACCCAAGGTTGCACTCTCTCAGGAGTGATCAGAGAGGAAGCCTCCAAGCCACTAGTCCCTTGATGAATGTTGGGCAAAAAAGTAAACTCCCTCAACTATAATAGAAGACTCCAAGCTACACTCACATCCATCAGTAAAGGATTAAAATCTAAGTAAGAGGGTAAAGCAAAATCTTTGATCAATAGGTTGCTTATGTCAACTCAGTGGTGACCCCTGGGTAGCCAGGCTAAAAGTTAAAAACAAATGGAAAAATATGAGCAAGGACATCAGTGGCTGCACACTGCAGGGAAAATAGACTTTGTGGAATTAGTTCAGCCAAGACACTAAACAAGTTAAAAGAAAAATAACAACCACCACCCCAGGGAAGGGGATTAGTATCTAGAGTTGTTAAAAAATATTGTCTAAAATTTCCATTTTCCAACAAAAAATTACAAGGCATGCAAAGAAACAGGGAGAATGAGCAAGCAATAGAAACTGCCTTTTTAATGAACCATATGATGGACTTAGCAGACAAAAACTTCAAAGCAGCTATTATAAATATGAAATATATTTATTATATATTATAGTCCATCAAGAACTAAAGGAAACCATGCTTCAAGAATTAAAGGAAAGTATGATGATAATGTCTTATCAAATAGAGAATATCAATAAAGAGATAGAAAGAATTAAAAAGAACCAAAGGGAAATTCTGGAGTTGAAACAGTAGAATTGAGCTGGCAGAAGAAAGAATCAGCAAACTTGAAGATATGTCAATAGAGATTATGCATTCTGAAGAACAAAGAGAAAAAAGAATGAAAAGAAATGAACAGAGCCTCCAAGAAATGTGGGACACCATTAAGTGCACCGATATATGTTTAGTGGGAGTAACAGAAGGAGAGGAAAGGATCAGAAAAGAAAGGGACAGAAAATGTTTGAATGAATACTTTTAATCTGTATTCCTATGGGTATAAACTCATGTGTAAAGAAATCTTTTGAAGACGTTCTTTTAGTTAAGGTATGGTCCAACTGAATCACAGTGGGCCTTAATCCATATGATTGGAGTCCTTTATAAGTAGAAGAAATTCAGAAATAGTTATTCAGAGAAAGCCACAGGGAGGAGTCAGAAGCCAGAATTCAGTGGAAACAGAGGGGCAGACACAAGATAATCAAGGGCATTGCCATGTGACAGGAGGCTAACATGTAAGCCAAGGAACCCCAAGGAGTGCAGCAAGCCAGCACCAGAATGCTATAGATTTTGGGGAGAAAGCATGGCCTTGCCAAAGCCTTGATTTTGGAGTTCTAGCCTCCACAACCATGAGTCAATAAATGCTTGTTATTTAAGCCAGCCTATTGTGTGGCATTTATCATAGCAGCCTGGTGAACTAAGACAATATACAAGGGGAACCTCCAAAAGAGTAACAGCTGACTTCTTCAGAAGCAGTAGAATCCATAAGGCAGTGGGGTAATATATTCAAAGTGCTGAAAGTAAAACACTGTCAGTTAAGAATCTTATATCCAGAAACACTCTCTTTCAAAAATGAAGGTGAGATGCAGACATTCCTAAATAAATAAAAACTGAGTAAATTCATTGCCACTAGATCTGCATTATAAGAAATATTAAAGAAAGTTCTTCAGGCTAAAAGCAAGTGGTATTTCAAATCTACACGAAAAATACAAAGAGTGATGGTTAAGGTAATTATGTAGGTCATTATAAAAGATAGTGTAATTATATACTTCTTTCCTCTCTCAATTGACTTTAAAAAGTAATTGTATAAAACAATATTTGTATAAATGTATTGTTGGGCCTATACATGAAAAAGTGATATATTTGCCAATAACAGCACAAAGGAGGTAGGTAGAAACAAAAGCGTACTGGACAAAGGAAATGACATCTCAAATCCACAGGAATAAATCGTGAGAATGGGAAAGGGAAAATATAACAAACCCTCTAAACATATTCTGTGTTTTAGTTTACTAAAGGCTGCCAAGGCAATATACTAGACATGGGTTGGCTTTTACAATGGGGATTTATTAGTTTCAAAGCTTATGTTTCTAAGGCTGAGAAAAATGTCCCAATTCAAGCCATCAGGAGATGTTCTCTCCCTGGACACTGGATGCTGGTGATACTGGACTCCTGTCACATGGCAGGGCACAGTGGAGGCATGGGCTGTCTCTCACTGCTCCTCTGCATCTTGTTACTTTCGGCTTCTGGCTTCCTCCAGTTCTCTCTCTCTGCTCCTGTGGCTTTCTCTCTCCTAGGTTCTGTTGATTTCAGCTTCTGGCTTCCAAGACTTTCTCTCAGCTTCTGGGAGTTTCTCTTTCTGTTTCTCTCTCTCCATTCATCCTGTTTATAAAGGACTCCAGTAAGAGGATTCAGGCCATGCCTTATCGAAATAATCTAATCAAATGCCCTTAACTAAATCTTATCAAAAGGACCTATTTACAATAGGTTCACACTTACAGGAATGCATTAATTTAACAACATAATTTTCTGGGGGTCCACAAAAGTATCACTTCCTTGGTCTATTTTCTTCTCTCAGCTTCTTAAAAGACAAAAGATTATATAAAATAATAATTATAACACTATATTGTTGGGTTTGCAACATATATAGATATAATTTGTATAACACTAATAGCACAAAAAACAGGGGAGTGAAAATGGAGCTATATAGTAGCAAAATTTCTATATTTCTCTGGAACAAAGTCAGTATAAATTTGAAGTAGATTCTGGTGAATTATGATGCATAATGTAGATTCTAAAGCAACCACTAAGAAGATAACTCAAAAATATAATGAGTGGGAATGGATGTAGCTCACATGGTTGAGCATTCATCCTATAATGATTAAATTAATTAACATTAATCCTATAATGATTAAAGGAATTAAAGTGGTACAGTAGAAAATATACACTTAATTCAAGGATGGCAATAAAGGAGGAATGAAGAAACAAAAAGTTATGAGACATATAAAAAAACAAAAACAAAATGTCACATGAAAACCCAATCATATCAGAAAAAGAAGAAAACAAAAGAAAAAAAAACCATAAAAAATCCAATTATATGTGTAATACCATTAAATGTGAATAAATTAACAATTTAATCAAAAGGCAAAGGTTATTAGATTGGTTAAGAAAAATCCAATAATATTTTGTCTAGAAGAGACACATTGTACTTTATTTTATTATGTGTACACTATACTTTTTTTTTTTACCTTATTTTAAAAGAAGTTTTAGATTACAGAAATGTTACATTGAAAATATATGGGATTTCCATGTACCGCCTCCCCCTCTCATATTTTCCCCTATTAATAAATATCTTTCATTAGTGTGGTACATTTGTTGCAATTGATGAACAAATATTGACACATTGCTATTAACCATCGTCTATAGTTGACATTATGGTTTACACTTTGCAGTGTGTAATTTTATAGGTTTTGACAAAATGTATAATGGCCTTTTCCTGTTATTGCAATATCATGTAGAACAATTCCAATGACCCCAAAATGCCCCATGTTTCACCTATTATTTCCTCCCCCTCCACCTCAGAACCTCTGGTGACCACTACCTTTATATCAATGTTACAAGTTCTTCCGTTACTAGAATAATAGTAAGTCTGCTTTGGTCCATGTTTGCATCCTCCTTTATGTTTGTTCACTTCTCAATCTTGAGGACTTTGGGATGGTGAAGCCCACACTGCTTCTGATTGAGAGGGGGCTTAGATCTTATGGGACAGATAGATAGAACTGTCTTGCTTGCAGTTGTAGATACTCTGGTTTTTGGGGATGGGCGTTGTCCATCATCATCATTTTGTTAGTTGTCCTGGGCAAGTTCAATGAACTGGAGAGTAGGTGTTGGCTGCAACTCTGCCGAGACTATATGTCTCTGGGACATATAGTTAATAGGAATAGTGTTAATTATAGGTTCAAATAAAAGGGGCAGAAAAACTGTGTGTAGGGAAATTATAAATGCATCTAACTCTGTTACATTGGGGAAATAGGTTAACATACATTCCAAGGTAAGGTCCACTGATGGAGTGCCAATTTCCTGGGGTTATGTTCTCTGCCTATAGTATCCAGATGTCTCTAGAACCCTCGGGAGCACCCCTGCTTGAGACTTTGTTTACTATGGCAGTCAGTGAGATCCTTCTGAGACATGCATAAATGTAACCTCTGGAATGACTTCCCAACTCACTGAAATCTCTTAGCCATAAAAACTCTTTTGTATTTAATATTTCCCCCTTTTAGTAGAGGAGAAACACTTTAGATTCCAAGATATAAATTGGTTGAAAGTAAAGGATAGATAAAGATATATACCTTGCAAAGAATTATCAAAAGAGCTGAAGTATGGGAGTGGATGTGACTCAAACAGTTGAGTGTCTGCTTCCCACATGGGAGGTCCTGGGTTCGGTCCCCAGCGCCTCCTGAAAAAAAAAAAAAAACAAGCAACAAGCAAACAAATGAAAAAACCAACTCAGGGAAGCTGATGTGCCTCAGTGGTTGAGCAGGGACTTCCCACATATGAGGTCCAGGTTTCAATCCCTGGCCCCAGTACCTCAATAAAATAAAAAATAAAATAAAATAAAATAAAATAAAATAAAATATAAAATGAAATAAAATAATAAGATAAATAAAATAAATAAAATAAAATAAAATGAAAAAATAAAATAAAATAAAATAAACAGCTGAAGTGGCTATACTAATATCAAACAAAATAGATATTAAAATAAACAATGTTACGAGAGAGATATTCCATAATGATAAAAGGGTTAATAAAGCAGGAAGATATAACAATTATAAACATGTAAACAGAACCCCAAAATACATGAAGCAAAAACTGAAAGAATTGGAAGGAGAAATAGACAATTCAAAAAAATTAATTGGAGACTTCAATACCCCACTTTAAATAATGACTAGAAAAATTAGACAGAAGAACAACAATATACTACCTAGACCTAACAGAGACCTATAGAAAACTCCATCCAAGAACAACAGAATATAACTTCTTCTCAAGGGCACATAGAAAATTCTCCACAATAGACCAAATATTAAACCATGAAATTTCAATAAACTGAAAAAAAGATGAAATCATATAAAGTATATTTACAGACAAAATGGGATTAAATTACAAATCAATAACAGAAGGAAATTTGGGGAACTCACAAATAAGTGGAAATTAAACAACATGTTCCTAAATAACTAATGAGTAAAAGAAGAAATCACAAGAGAAATTAGAAAATACTTTGAAAGGAATAACAATGAAAATACAGCAAATACCAAAACTTATGGGATATAGCTAAAGCTGTGCTGAGAGAGAAATTTGTAATTGTATATGCCTATTTTAAAAGTGAAGAAAGATCTCAAATAAATAATCCACCTGAAGAAACTAAAATATCCAAATAAAACTGTACCCAAAGCTAGCAAAAAGAAGGAAATAATAAAACTAGAACAGAAATAAATGAACTATAAAATAGAAAAACAATAGTGAAAACAAACAGAATAAAAAGTTGATTCTAAAATATAAATACAAAGAAACTAGAGAGAAGGAAACAGAATAGCAGCTATGTATGGCAGTGGAAGCATGGAGAGATTGAGAGGTCATGAGTTTTGTTTGTTTGATTTTTGTTTTTTAGTATTGTTCCTATTATTGCTAGAATAATGAAGATGCTCTAAGAATGACTGGAGTGATGAATGCACAACTATGTTATTATCTGAATACCATGGATTTTACACTTTGGATGGATTTAAGCTTAATTAAAATGTATCAATAAAATTGATTTGTTTAAAAAAAAAAGTTGGTTCTTTGAAAAGATAAAAATGACAGACTGGCCTGATAGACTGACCAAGATAAAAAGATATAAGACTGAAATTACTAAAATCAGGAATTACAGAGATTAACAACCTTACAGTAATAAAAGGATTCTAAGGGAATACTATGAACAACTGTATGCCAGAAAATTAAGTAACTTAGATAAAATGGACAAATTCCTTGAATATGCAAATTACAGAAACTGACTCAAGAAACAATAGAGCATCTATAACAAGTAGAGATCAAATTAGTAATTTTAAATCTTCCCACAGAATGTAAAATGGTGCAGCTACTATCGAAGACAGTTTGGCAGGTCCTCAGAAAATTTATATAATTACCACATGACCTGGCAAACCCTCTATTAGGTATATACCCAAAAGAATTGAATGCAGAGACTTGAACAGATATTTGTACACCAATGTTCATAGCAACATTATTCACAATTGCCAAAAGATGGAAGCAACCCACGTGTCTATCAACTGATGAATGGTTAAATAAAATGGAATACTATTCAGCTATAAAAAGGAATGACGTTCTGATACATGTGACAATATGGATGAACTTTGACGACAATATGCTGAGTGAAATGAGACAAACACAAAAGGCCAAATATAGTATGACCTCACTGACATGAAATAATTAGAATAACCAAACTCACAGAGTCAGAATCTAGAATATAGGCTGCCGGGGTAGGGGGAGAGGGAATGTGACATTGATGCTTAAGTTGTACAGATTTTCTGTTTGGGTTGTTTGTAAAGTTTGGCAATGAATGGTGTGATGGTAGCATAACATTGTGGACATAATTAACAGCACTGAATTATATATGTGAATGTATTTAAATGAGGAAATTTTAGGTTGTATATATATTACTAGAATATTTTTTTTATTATTGTGGGTAAAAATAAAAATTTTCATAATACAAACCAATATTTGTAAAATGATACATAAATATATATGCATATATGTGCATTTGCTTACATAAATGTTATTTTATATACATATATATTTTAAAAGATGCTTAGATTACATAAATGTTACACAAAAATTACAGGGATTCCCATGTTCCCCACCTCCCACACCTCCCATAACATCCCACATAAACATCTTTCATTAGTGTGGCACATCACCTGCAATGGATATACACATCCTGGGGCTTTGCCACTAAGCATGGACCATAGTTCACATTGTAGACCACACTCTCTCCCACACAGTTCTGCATGGTATATGCTGACGTAAAATGACCTATATCTGTCGTAATGTCACTCAGGATAATTCCCAAGTCCTGACAAAGACCCTGTATTAAAACTGCTTTTCCCTTCCCTGCCCAAAAGCATCTAGTGGCCACTGGCTCCACTGTTATCATTTCTTCCATTGCTTGAATCACAATATGTCTACAACAGAATACCATTAAGCCCACTCTAGTCCATAGCTCTTCCCCCAATCCTGAGCAGTTTGGGATGGTGATGTCCACTCCACCTCCAAGTGAGAGGGGGCTTATATCCCATGGATACGATGGATGGGATTATCCTGCCTGTAGCTGCAGACTCTCTCCATTCCCTGGGATGGCCTTTGTCCATCATCATCTCCTCACCAGGTGACTTGGGTGGGTCCATTGAGCTGTAGAGTAGGAGTTGCAGCTCCACCGAGATTCTAGGCACAGCTGGCACATAGGCAGGCCAGAGGCTCCAGTCTCTGGAAGTACACCTATAAACTCCAGCATCACATATAGGTTTGAATAGAAGGGACTGATGGACCATGTGCAGAGAGGACTTATTTGAGTCCAACTCTGTCACTCTCAGGAGCACAGATTCCAAAGTAGAGCCCACTGATAAGGCATCAATCTCTGGAGCTATCTCCCCTTATATAGGACCTGGGTGTCTCCAGAGCCCTCAGGAGTCCCTCTGTATAGGGTGATATCCACTTTGGTGTTCTATGAGATCCTACTGAGGTGTGCATAAGCATTACCTCTGGGATGACCTCCTGACTCTCTTTGAAGTCTCTTAGCCATATCAACTCATTTGTCTTTACCTTTTCCCCCTTTTGTTGTTGTTGTTGTTGTGGATGGTAACATTGTTATAACTGTTATACAGATAGTGAAACATAGCTACTAATCATTGTCAATGGTTTACAGTATAGTCTACAATTTAGGTGGTACAGTTTAATAATTTTTGATGATATTTACCATGTCCTATGAACATTACTGTAAGGTAATGAGAAACATTTCCCATGACCACTAAATACCCCCTGTTTGATCTTTTCTGTTCCTTTCTCCCCATGCCCCTGTTGATGGGCACTGGGGATGATTCCAACTTTTGGTAATTGTGAACAATGCCGCTATGAACATTGGTGTGCATATATCTGTTCGTGTCTTTGCTTTCAATTCTTCTGGGTATATACCCAGCAGTGGAATCACTGGATCATATGGAAGATCTATTGTTAGTTTTCTGAGGAACCGCCAAACTGTCCTCTACAGTGGCTGGACCATTCCACAATCGCACCAGCAGTGGGTGAGGGTTCCTATTCCTCCACATCCTCTCCAACACTTATATTCTGCTGTTTTTTAAATAGTTGCCATTCTGATGGGTGTAAGATGGTATCTAATTGTAGTTATTTATTTATTTATTTATTTATTTATTTATTTATTCATTTGTCCCCCCCTTGCTGCTTGTGCTCGCTGGGCCAGCCAACCACGCCGCGCGGGCGGGCCCGCCCCCACCAGGAGGCCCCGGGAACCGAACCCGGGGCCTCCCATATGGTAAACAGGAGCCCTACTGATTGAGCCACAGCCGCCTCCCTCTAATTGTAGTTTTGATTTGCATTTCACTAATAGCTAGCAATGTCAAGCATTTTTTCATGTGCTTTTTAGTCATTTGTATTTCTTCCTTGGAGAAGTGTCTTTTCAGGTCACTTGCCCATTTTTTAAATGGGTTGTTTGTCTTTTTATTTTCGAGGTGTTGGATTTCTTTATATATGCGGGATATTAGGCTCTTATCAGATGTATGATTGCCGAATATTTTCTCCCATTGGGTAGGCTGCCTTTTTATTTTCTTAATAACATCATTTGAGGTGCAGAAGTTTTTATTTTGAGGAGATCCCATTTATCTATTTTTTTCCTTGCTGCTCCTGTTTTGGATGTGAAGTTCATGAAACCATATCCTATTACAAGGTCCTGTAGATGCTTCCCTACATTATCTTCCAAGGTCTTTATGGTTTTGGCTCTTATATTTAGATCTTTGATCCATCTTGAGTTGATTTTTGTATAAGGTGTGAAATGGTATTCTTCTCTCATTCTTTTGGATATGGATATCCAGTTCTCCAAGCACCACTTGTTAAAGAGGCCATTCTCTTCCAACTTAGTGGGCTTGGTGACCTTGTCGAATATCAGATGACTGTATATGCTAGGACCTATATCAGAACTCTCAATTCAGTTCCATTGGTCAGTAGGTCTATCCTTGTGCCAATACCATGCAGTTTTGATCACTGCAGCTTTGTAACATGTTTTAAAGTCAGGTAATGTGATACCTCCAACTTCGTTTTTCTTCTTCAATATGTCTTTGGCAATTCGGGGCCTCTTACCTTTCCAAATATATTTTGTAGTTAGTTTTTCCAATTCCTTAAAAAATACAGTGTTGATTTTTATTGGGATTGCATTAAATCTGTAGGTTAGTTTGGGTAGGATAGACATCTTGATGATGTTTAGTCTTCCTGTCCATGAACAGGGAATATTCTTCCATTTATTTAAGTCTTCTTTTATTTCCTTTAAGTGTTGTGTAGTTTTCTGTATATAAGTCCTTTATTCCTAGGTATTTATTCCTAGGTATTTAATTCTTTTAGTTACTATTGTAAATGGTATTTTTTTCCTTATTTCCTCCTCAGATTGCTCATTATTGGTGTACTACTGATTTTTGAGCATTGATCTTATAGCCTGCGACATTACTGAACTCCTTTATAAGTTCTAGAAGCCTTGTTGTAGATTTCTCAGGGCTTTCTACGTATGGGATCATGTCATCTGCAAATAATGAAATTTTTATTTCTTCTTTTCCAATCTGGATGCCTTTTATATCCTTTTCTTGCCTCAGTGCTCGAGCAAGTACTTCTAAGACAATGTTAAATAGGAGTGGTGATAGTGGGCATCCTTGTCTTGTTCCTGATCTCAGAGGGAAGGCTTTTAGGATTTCACCATTGAAGATGATGTTAGCTTTGGGTTTTTCATATATACCCTTTATCATGTTCAGAAAGTTTCCTTCTAATCATATCTTTTGCAGTGTTTTTATCAGGAAAGAGTGCTGAATTTTGTCAAATGCTTTTTTTTACATCTATAGAGATGATCATGTGATTTTTTCCTTTCAGTCTGTTTATGTGGTGTATTACAATGATTGATTTTCTTATATTGAACCATCCTTGCATACCCGGGATGAAACCCACTTGGTCATGGTGTATAATCCTTTTGATATGTTGTTGAATGTGATTAGCAAGTATTTTGTTGAAGATTTTAGCATCTAGGTTCATTAGAGAAATTGGTCTGTAAAAATTGGTCTGTAATTTTCCTTTCTTGTGGTATCTTTGTTTGGTTTTGGTATTAGGGTAATGCTGGCATAGTAGAATGAGTTAGCAATATTCCTTCTACTTCTATTTTTTGGAAGAGCTTAAGCAGAATTGGTGTTAGCTCTTTCCGGAATGTTTGGTAGAATTCAGCTCTGAAGCCATCTGATCCTGGGCTCTTCTTAGTTGGGAGGTTTTTAATGACTGAGTCTATCTCTTTACTTGTAATTGGACTGTTGAGATCACCAATGTCTTCTTTCATCAATGTAGGCTCTTTGTGAATTTCTAGAAACTTGTCCGTTTCCTCTAAATTATCATTCTTGTTGGCATATAATTTTTCAAAGTATCCTCTTATGATACTCTTTATTTCTGTGGGGTCAGTAGTGATATCCCCTTGCTCATTCCTTATTTTGTATATTTGCATCTGTTCTCTCTTTTTCTTTGTTAGTCTGGCTAAGGGTTTGTCAATTTTATTGATCTTCTCGAAGAGCCAGCTTTTGGTTTTGTTTATTTTTTCTAGTGCTTTCTTATTCTCTATTTCATTTAGTTCTGCTATAATCTTTGTTATTTCCTTCTTTCTACTTCCGTTAGGTTTAGTTTGTTGTTGTTTTTCCAATTCCTCCAAGTGTGCAATTAGGTCTTCAATTTTAGCTCTTTCCTCTTTTTTAATATATGTATTTATGGCTATGAACTTCCCTCTCAGGACAGCTTTCGTTGCATCCCATAGGTTTTGATATGTTGTGTTGTCATTTTCATTAGTTTCAGGGTAGTTACTGATTTCTTTTGAGATTTCCTCCTTGACCTACTATTTGTCTAAGAGTGTGTTGTTTAACTTCCATATCTTTTTGCCTAACCTGTTTCTCTGGCCCTTAATGATTTCCAATTTCATTCCATTGTGGTCAGAGAAATTACTTTGTATAATCTCAATCTTTCTAAATTCATTGAGAGTTGTTCTGTGGCCTAGCATGTGGTCTATCTTGGAGTATGATCCATGTGCACTCAAGAAGAATGTAAATCCTGCTGTATTTGGGTGTAGTGTTCTGTATATGTCTATTAAGTCCAGGTCCTCTAATGTATTGTTAAGAGCCTTTGTTTCTTTATTGATTCTCTGTCTAGATGTTCTGTCTAATGATTATAATGGTATATTAAAGTCCCCCGCTATAATTGTAGAGGCATTTCTTTCTCCACTTAGTTTTTCCAGAGTTTGCCTCATGTATTTTGAGGCACCCTGATTAGGTGCATAAATGTTTATGATTGTTCTCTCTTCTTGAGAGATTACCCCTTTTACTAATATATGCTGTCCATCTTTGTCTCTCACAATAGTTTTGCATTTAAAGTCTATTTTGTCTGATATTAGAATAGCTACTCCTGCTCTTTTTTGGCTATTGTTAGCTTGTAAAATTGTTTTCCAGCCATTCACTTCAGCCTCCTTGAATCCCTGGGTAGAAGGTGGGTTTCTTGTAGACAGCATATAGAAGGATCATATTTCCTTATCCATTCTGCCAATCTGTGTCTCTTGAGTGGTGAATTTAATCCATTAACATTCAGTGTTATTACTCACAATGAATTTCTTACTTCAGCCATATTTTCTTTGGGTTAATGTATGTCATATATTGTTTTGTTTCTGTTTTTGTCTTTTTAGTTGTTTTTAGACTCTCCTCCAACTCTCTCTCCCTTGTTTTTTCCTTTCAACTTGTAGAACTTCCTTTAGTTTCTTGAAGTGCAGGTTTCTTATTGACATACTCCCTTAATTTTTGTTTATCTGTGAATATTTTGAACTGTCCATCATTTTTGAATGCCAGTTTTGCTGGATAGAGAATTCATGGCTGGAAATTTTTTTCTTTTAGTACTTTGACTATGTCATACCACTGTCTTCTTGCCTCCATGGTTTCAGCTGAGAAATCAGCATTTAATCTTATTGTGCTTCCTTGTATGTGATGGTTCTCTTTTCTCTTGCTGCCTTGAGTATTTTCTCTTTGTCTTGAGCATTGGACATTTTGACAGGTATATCTCTTGGAGTTGGCCTGTTGGGATTTATACTGTTTGGGGTGCGCTGTGCTTCCTGGATCTGCACATCCATCTCTCTCAATAGGGTTGGGAAGTTTTCAGCCATTATTTCTTTCAACACTCCTTCTGTTCCCTTTCCCTTCTCTTCTCCTTCTGGGATGCCCATAATGCATAGGTTTGTGTGTTTTGTGTTGTCAGTTAAATCCCTGAGTCCCTGCTGGATTTTTTCTATCTTTTTGTCTATGTGTTCTACTATCTGTTTGATTTCAGATGTATTGTCTTCCACATCACTAATTCTTTCTTCTTCCTGTTCAAATCTGCTGTTATGTGAATCCAGTGTCTTTTTGATTTCTTGGATTGTGCCATTGATCACCATGATATCCGTTATCTTTTTGTGTATGTTTACAATTTCAGTATGTTCTCCCAGTGTCTTCTTTATATCCTTAATCTCTTCCTTCACTTCATTAAGTTGGTCCATGATATGTGTTTGGAAAGCTTTGATTAGTTGTTTGATGTTCTGCACCTTTTCCTGGTTTTTAGTTTGTTCATTTGATTGGTCCATGTCTTCCTGTTTCTCAGTGTGGTTTGTAATTTTTTTTTGTTGCCCTCTAGTCATCATTTTATCTTGATGGGTTTATTCAGTTGATTAGCTTCTCTCTCTGTTCTATAGTTTTATTTAGCTGGTGGTTCTGTGTGTGTGTTAAGTTTTCTCTTTGACACTTTTTCTTCTTATTTTATTTCCTTGCTTCTTTCTATGTTACCTTGAAGGCAAAAGATTAGGGCCAGAGGAATCGAAAGATGTGAGAAAGGAAGAAGGATAATAGTAATATTGATAAAAGTTAGAAGAGGGGCCAAATAAGACTTAGTGAAATGAATATTTAACTCATGTAGGCATTGTAGAGTAATAGGGAAAAAAGTGGAGTACCTACAATGGACTGGGAAACCAAATAGAGGAATACATATATAATGATTTAGAAGGCTAGAATGATGAGGAAGAAGAGAAAGAGTGAAGAAAGGGCTGAAAGTAAAAAGTTAATATTAATAAAAAAAGAAGAAAACAGAATAGATAGAATAGAAATTGATACCCTTAAGTTGTGGGATAATGAAAAAACGTGGTGTGTAAGAACTACAACAGAAAGCAGAAGGCAGAAAGATGAAGGAAGGGGAAGAGATAAATTGGGAGGCAAAATCAATATAGACAGAGAATGGGAAATCACTGAAGAAGAAGCACATCAAAGAAGAGATAAGCTAGCAGCATCTAATTAAAAAGAAAAAAAAATAAGGGGAAGAGGAAAGAAAAACAAGAAACAACAAATAAACAGAGAAAAACCAAACAACCACACAAGCAAGCAGTCAAACAAAGCTAAGAAGGAACAGTGTTCCTTCTAGGGTCCTTGTGGAACCTCTCAGCCTGCTTGTGTTTATCAATCAATTTCCCTGCAGGGTTCTATCTGCAGGTTTTGAGGCAGATTTTAGCTATTAAACTAAATTAAAAAGAATTCATTTTTCATTTTTTAAAGTGACTGCCTTCTTTTTTTTTTTTTTTCAAAATAAGGGACCCAAAAGAAGTCCTCTTCTAGACCACCCCCTTCACCGAGGGGACCTTAACTAGGCTCATGGAAACTAATCAAGCACTTCCCACTTCCTGGCCTCCCCAGGGTAGCTGAAGCTCTGATGCTTGTCAGTGCAGAACATAAAATTGGCTGACTCCACCCCCTCTGGAGCCAAGCCTCAGTGTCACCAGGCTGCTGGGTAAATCAGGCTTCCTCAGTAGATTCTCCTCTCTCCTCAGCCTGGCGCTGCTTCAAGCCAGTTTATCTGCTCCCCAAAGCTATGAGGGGGTCCAAGCAGCCAAATCCACAGAAGGGAAACCCCGTTCCACCTTCTGTCAGAACCCTCCCTCTCTCGGAGAATGCTCCCTTTCACCGGGTTGGCGGGGTTTGGGGCGTATCCCTGGGCAGCTAAGTAAATCAGCTTCCTCAGCAGATTTGCCCCTCCCCTCTGCCTGGTGTTGATTCAATCCAGCTATTTCATTTGCCCAAGCTACAAGGGGTTCCAGGCAGCCAAATCCACAGAAAGGAAACCCCTCTCAACCCTTCACCAGAACCCTCCCACTCTCAGAGAAAGCTCCCTCTCACGGGGTTGCCGGGCTGGAGTCGCAGCTCAAACCAGCCTTTTTCCCTGAGGGTGGGGCTCAGCCGTCTGTGTTAACCACCACAGGCAGGCTTAAAACTCACAAATCTCTACTGATCAATCCACGCCGTCGATCTGCCTGCAGATAGATGTCCCAAGCATCTCCCTCCATGCGCCCACAGCACAGACCCCCGGGCAGGACCGTGTCCACAATCGGCCGTCCTCAGAGAGATAGTCAGCGAGTGCCTTCCTAAGCAGAAACCATCTTGCGTCTCTGCCAGAATATTTTTTAAAAATACAAAGGACTGTACAACACAAACAGTGAAGAAAAACCAGACAATGACATCACAAGAAAAGAAAACTACAGAGTAATATTCCTTATGTATGTATACATTCAAAAATCCCAACAGAATACTGGAAAACTGAATTCAGTAGCATACAAAAGGAATTATACACCATGACCAAGTGGAATTTATATCAGGAATACAAGTTTGGTTTAATATCCAGAAATCAATTAATGTATGATACCATATTAATAAAGGACAAAAAGCATTTGGTAAAAGCCAACACCCTTCAGGATAAAAAACAAAACAAAACTCTCTTTGACTAGAAATAGAAGAGAACCTCCTCAAACTGATAAGGGCATCTCTGAAAAACCCAAAGCTAACATCACACTTAATTGTGAAAGACTGAATGCTTTCTTTCTAAGATCAGGAACAAGACCAGGATGCCTACTCTTGCCACTTCTGTTGAACATTGTACCGGACAGTCTAACCAGGACAATTAGGAAAGAAAAAGAAATAAAAAGTATCCAAATTGGAGAGGAAGGAGTAAAACTACCTCTCTTCACGGATGACATGATCTTGTATATAGGAAATTTTAAGGAATCCACACACAAAAACTATTAGAACTAATAAGTGAGTTCAGCAAGATCACAAGATACAAGAGCAATATACAAAAATCAACTGTATTTCTATATACACTAGGGTTGTACATTCCACAAATGAGATGAAGAAAAAGTTCCATTTATAATGGCATAAAAAAGAATAAAATGCTTAGATATGAATTTAACAAGAAGAGTAAAATATATACACTGAAAACTACTAAACATTTTTGAAAGAAGTTAAAGATCTAAATAAATGGAAAGACATTCCATGCTCCTGAATCAGAAGAGTTAATATTGTTAAAGGACAATAGTCACCAAATTGATCTGTAGATTCAGTGAAATTTCTATAAAAATCCCAGCTGAGTGCAAATATTCTCGCTGTCCTGATTTTTCGATAATCAGGGTAGACTAAACATTCGCTATATTAGAAACCATGCATGTGTCCCCAGACTAGTTTTTCTCCCTAGGTCTGGTTTTTAGAATGCTGGTGATAAACCTAACTTGATTTACTATATGAACATCCTGTATGGGAAAAGACTGTAATTCTAGGTATCTTTGGTCAACCTTAAGAGATATAGCAGGGGGACAGATGTGGCTCAAATGGTTGGGCATCTGTCCCTCCATATGGAGGGACCTGGGTTTGATCCCCAGGACCTCCCAGTAAAAATAAAAACAGGAAAAATATAGAAGGCTGCCAGGCCCTGTGAGCCATGCAGCAAGATGATGATGTAACAGGAGAGTGACACAAGGGAGAGCCAAGACGAGACGCGCCAAAAAACCAGGAACTAAGTTGGCACAGGTGGTAGGATACTTCTCTCCCACATTGGAGGTTCCAAGGATTTAATCCCAGTGAAAACAAGAGGAGAAGGATGAGAAGAGAGGGCAGGAAATGGACACAGAGAGTTGCCCAGCAAATGGACACAGAAACAGCAAAAAAAAGGGGGGGGGATGCATAAAAGTAAATAAATAAATAAATCCTTAAAAAAAAAGTATAGGGGAGTAAGATACGGACTATAGTTAGTAGTAAAACTTTGATGATGCTCTTTCATAACGTGTTAACAAATGTTTCACAACAATGTAAAATATTTGTGGCGGGGTGATGTTATGCATGTTTGTTTTGTAAGTTCACAATGTTTACTGAACACTTATTGTTTATGTATGTTCATGTATGAATGCTCTACTTCAATAAATTGTTTTTAAAAAATCCCAGCTCATATTTTGAAGAAATTGATAAGCTGATCCTAAAATTCACATGGGGAATGTTTCAGGAAAGATGTCAGACTTCAGTTAAGCCTTGCTGATGTGTATGTTTGTCTATGTTGAGGATTGAAGCTAGATAAATATAAATTGAATCACATAGGGCTGTGTTCCCTTCTAAGATGAGTGATTTTTATCTGATAACTAATGGGCAGCTATAGTATATTTGTAAACAAAATATTGAGGTAGTTGAAAATGTTTCTAGGAATATTTTCTGACTGAATGAATTAGACAGAGGGAAAATGGGAATCAGAGATCAGATAGGAGGCTGCTAAAAATAGTGAAGTCTTGAATTAGACTTGTTGATGTGGGAATAGAGAGAAAAGAATGGATAGGGGGAAAATATTAATACTTTGTGAACTATAGAGTGAGCTACAACAAAACACAGTATTTGTTATTTTGGGTTTTCTTTTTTTTTTTTTTTTTTGGACATAGACGATCATGGTCTTTGCTATGTTTTGGGTTCCCTGCACTTAAAATCATGAGATTTCCATTTACAGTCATATGGTAGGCTAGGTAATTGGACCAATATTCTTGATGAAAACAACTGAAAATCATAGTTTAAAAAATCCCTAAAAATTTCTGAAAAGCATTCAAAAGCTGGTAAAATAGGAAGGAATTATCCAGTCAAATTCTGAGAGAAACACAAAAAGGCACAGCAAAAGCTTTTGTCCTGAGGGCATTTGCCAAATTTTGTGCTCTTGAGTTTTGATTTTCACTGCCTTGTAGGGGTAGGGAACAGAAGACAAAACCCAGGGTTTCCCTAGGTGGGGATTCTTATGGGACATTTTCCCTCACAAAACTGCGCCCCCCGCCCCCTTAGTGTAAGGGTAACCAAGAACTGAATTGCCCCATCCTCCTAGTGACTGCAGGGAGCATTGCCTTGGCTCTGAGCAAAGTAGAGGGGAGAAGTCCCTCAAGCATTGTGATAATAAGTAAGTTCTTGCTTGGGGTTACATCCACAATACCCGAGAGCTTCAAAAACCCCAGACTATGAATTAACTTTAAAGTCGTTCCAGACTGGTAGTGTCCCCAGGCCCTTGGTAGACGCAAATGCAAATTGCCTTTCAAGAATGTAACTTTATTCTAGGTCCCCAAAAATCCCCACAAATAGTTTCCCAAGGGAAATGAACAGTGCAAAATCAAAAATCAACAAGCACACAAAGAAGGCACCAGAACAAGAAGTAGTAGAGATAACTTATAGCAGACCCAGACCAATAAAAAACCTTAGGCATTACATTATCAGACCTGGAAGAACTATGCTTATTATTTTTAAAGGAATAAAAGGTAAGCTTGCAAATGTCTGCAAGAAAGGGGCAACTATAAAAATAACCTTTTGGATTTGGAAATAAAACAAATAAAACTTCTAGCAATGAAAAACATAAAAATTGAAAAACATTCATGCTTTTAACAAAAGATTAAACTAGCTGAAAAGACGACTGGAAGATAGACACAATTTATTCAAAATGAAGCACAGAGCATTATAGAGAAGGAATGGTAGACTGGATTTACTATGTAAGACTGAGAATCTACCACCTGTTTATGTTACCCAAGAGAACACACTCTCTTCCCTAAGGTTGTAACAAATGCACTAGTGAAAGGGGCTTGACATCTTTGAGAAACTCTGCAGTCCAAATTCTTGTGGGCAGTAGTGGTCCGGTGGGGTGAGGCTCTACCATGGAACGGGCTCCTGAGTATCAATGGAAATGATGGAATTCAGGAATGGAGGAGGCCAAGGGACAGCCCTTAATGATCAGAGGCCAGGTGCACTTAATCACTGTAACAGGCAGCAAAGCTAAATTAGCAATCAGGGTTCCGTGACCCACAGGGGTCTGTGGATCGATCATGCTTTCCTAGGAGCAAGACAGATGGACAAATGGTTGAGGTATTTGTTGCTTTGTAAAATTTAAACTAAGTAGATAGATAGATAGATAGATAGATAGATAGATAGATAGATAGATAGATAGATAGATAGA